>CM056602.1:6630397-7200293 GCA_029721355.1 Tegillarca granosa | reverse complement strand
AAATCTTTAGATAACACGGTGACAGAGGATCCGGTATCAACCAACATTTTAATTTGTATATTCCCAATATTACTTTTGCAAACCAACAAGAAGGGGTTATAGCCGATAACCTTATCTGAGGCCTTCCAACCCTATTTACATCACCCTGGGTCGAGTCTCCGGCCTTGAGCCCAACCCTCTGCTGTTTAAATTATCGTTAACCGTTTTCAGGTAAAATGGACTGTTGCTTGTTTTCAGAAGTCACTTGATTCAAAGTGTCATTGTTTGGACACTCACGTTTAAAGTGACCTTTTTGGCGACACTTAAAGCATACAATTTCACTTAGGTCTCTAGTCTCTCTTCTAGACTCGTCATTCATTTGCCTTGACTTATGTGGTGTTTTTAATTGACTTTGCTGCAATTTAATCATTGTGTCAACTGATTTATTGACTGCCTGTACTGCTCTAGTTAACTCAGAAATGTCCGAGTTACTTTGTGTGTTATTTTGAACGGACCTGACGGCATGTGAATAGCCACTGTCGCTGTCATGGGTAGGTTTTCTCCCATAATGTTGGTCCTTACCGTCGACAGTTTCAAACTCAATGGCAAGTGAAATAGCTTGATCTAAAGTACTGGGGTGTGCAAATTGTACATGTCTTTTTAATTCTAGTGTGTCAAGTCCACTAATGTATCTGTCAATGGCCATACTTTCCCTACCAATTGCTGGCACCTCGGGGTAAGCGCGGTTTACTAAACGGTTCAATGAATAACCGTATTCTGAAACGGATTCACCTTTTTGCCTACGTCGGTTTCTAAACTCGCATTTGTACGAAGCAATTCTTTCCGACGGACTAAATCGCTTTTCTAAAACGGATTTGAGACATTGATAATCTCTCAACTGGTAATCGGCTAATTCGCTTAACACACGCTGAGCCGTGCCCCGTAAGCTCATGGCTAATTGTGTAGCCATTTCTCTTGAAGACCAACCATTCCAGTCGGCAACCTGTTCAAAGTGGCATATATAATCCAACCACTCCGTATTCTTGCCATCATATTTATCGGGTTCTTTTTCTTTTCTTTTGGAGTTTACGCGTTTAAACGTGTTATTATCACCAGAATTCAAACCCTGGTATCAATATAATTAACAGGCGATAAGTAAGAGGAGTTATGTACATTTCCCGACTGGTGATAAGATGGTGAAAAATGACATTGATTTTTAAATTCAAATCCTTCCCCACTGTTATGGTTAGTACATGGTAGTTTACTACCATTTAAATTGATTTTATTTGTTGGAATTTGTGAGAGATAGAATTCCCCTGAATTGGGATAAAGTGTGCGCAATTGTATCCTTATCCGGTAACGGAAAATATTTGATTCATTATCATTTTGAAGTTTGGAAAATATTCCAAAATGTTCCCTTGCCGTACCCCTGTATTCTTGGGGTTTGCGCACGGCACTTGTGGACGTTCACGGTAAGTTTCACTTTGGTTGGAAATACAACATGAGTTCGACAGAACTGTGATCATTTTGTGTTAGATTTCGACTTTTATCAAGGTTTTGTGCGAAGGAATTTATTTGTGAATTCTTCAAGGTTATTCTACTCGCGTTTGTGTCACGATAATCATTGAGAAAAGTTTAATTTGAAGGCCGATTCCTTACCGATGTGTATTGAGAGTTGCTTTCATTTTGAGTGTCAGATTTATCTTGCGGGGTAGAAAGTACCCTTTGTGTGAAAGTATTGTGAAAATCACAATGATTATTTCTCAGACACGGATCAGATTTAGTGCGTAATTTATCGGGCACAATTTGCCTGAATTTTTTTGCAAGTTTCCGAGTGACATGTTTGATTCTGGGCATGTGGCTAAGTACGATTTTTCATTGAATCCTGAATCTCCCAATAGTTTCAAAATATTTTTCATTCGTTCTGGACATTCTAGAAATTCTGCGTTTGCAGAATTTGGTACTTCATGTCGGCTATCATTTAGATTTATTACTTGGGCAAATTTCTTTGTCGGCAATCGCCAACTTATTAGAAAACCCCAAGCTGAGCCGATTTTTCCAAGAAAATTTCCAATTAAAGCCATTTCTAGTTTTTATAATTATAATTGTTTTCTAAATCCCGACGAGCCCCCATAAAATGTAACGGGAATGTTACTCTATGTCTTGGCTAGGTAGCTAAATCAGTACATCCCGTCTTCCGGTTCAATCTCAGTGAGTTAATTTCAGAAGAACCAATAGTTACTTACATGAAGTTATATTTATTTAATGTTTATCGATTCAAGCAATTTGACATCATAAACATCTCATATAATAATCTACAGTAGGGAAATATGGTGGAAATTACGGTACCTGTAAGTAATAATATTAGCCTAACGTAAGTTCTGTGCTAAAAATCGCCTAATCCAATTTGGTCTACAATATTTCGAATCTCCCCGATTTCCAATCTCTTCCTTTCCCCCTTCTGCCGGAGTCACGGATACAAGCGTCGTTTTTCTTAGGAAGAACATGCCCCCGGCCGGGCCCCACGCGCGTTGCCCCCGAAACGGACCCGAAGTAAATTCAAGATGGCGGCCACGAAAATAACCATTTCCACCACCATATTATAAGATGCATGTTGTCACAACCCATAACAAACTTTTACATATTTCTTTACCACAAGCCGATTTATAAAACGACAAACTTTGTCATGTTTCTTTTAAAAGATATTTAGATACAGGAATGTAAACAAGTGGAATGATAAATAGTAAACAATATCACCGATATTGATTTAATGAATACTGGCAAGACAGTGTTAAACATATTTATAAGTAAAAAAACATTTTAAAATGTAAATAATAAATGCACTATATAACATTGGCACCTATGTGTTTAAACTGTGTTTACACAGTCCCTGAGTATTATATAAATGTACTTATATATTTAGTTATTGCAAATTACTTGTTCATAAAGCACCATTTTGTAATACACAATAAAATTTCAAAAGCAAACCAACAAATATTACACATTGACAACGTTAATAATGCAAACAATAAGTGCACTATATCACACTATGTGTTTAAACTTGGTCACAGAATCCCTGAGTATTATATTAAATGTAATTATAATTTTAGTTATTACAAATAATACATGTGTATTTTGAAAAAAAAACATTTTTCATACTAATACACTTTCAAAAGCAAACCATCAAACATTACACAGTGTCAACATTTCAAGTCGATTTAAAAAACGACAAACTTTGTCATGTTTCTTCCAAAAGATATTTAGATACAGGAATGTAAACAAGTGGAATGATAAATAATAAACAATATCACCAATATTGATTTAATGAATACTGACAAGACAGTGTTAAACATATTTATAATTAAAAACATTTTAAAATGTAAACAATAAATGCACTATATAACAAAAGGAATATTGGCACCTATGTTTTTAAACTTGTTCACAGAATCCCTGTGTATTATATAAAATGTACTTATAATTTTAGTTATTACAAAGTTATACATGTGTATTTTGAAAGTAGCATTTAGCAATAATTTAAGTTATGGTTTATGGCCATTATACCTATATTTTTTCAACAAAACAACAATCAAAAGTACCTGGACTTCTAAACAACTAAGAGAATTTTTTCAACAAAACAACAAAATCAAAAGTACCTGGACTTCTAAACAACTAAGAGAATTACAAAAATGACTAAAAACTACATTTTACAATGGAAGCAATAAACACAAAGGTGGGATAAGAGTCTTATGTTGAATAAGACCAGTATAGATTAATTGAAACTTTATCTTGCTTTGACAATGACTTATGTAATCCATGTAAATAGTGGCTATAAGAGCTCATAATCGGATTTCAACCAGCAGTTAAATATTGTAGCAAAATGTCAGAGCATACATTTGAATTTAATAACTGGACCATTACTATCCCAACTAGTGCTTTCGAAAATATAAAGCGGATGCATCCAAACAGAAGCAACCAATATTGGGAGATATGTACAGTCATGCATGTCTTTAACATCAGGAGCATTCATGCATTTCCATATAACAGGTAAGTAAATATTTTTACCTTAAATTTATGCATAGATATGGATGGTAAAGAATTAATCAAAAATATAAATAAACATGTATATTTTAAGAGTAGAGATATTGTTTAAAAAAGGTTTTATTAAATTAATATTTAGTGGTAACCGAACCTGTCTGGCTGTCTGCGATTTCGTCGTAAACGTATAGGTTGGTTATCAGGTGAATTTTGATCAGGCTGGTTTTGATTTGGATTTTGCTGATCAATCACGTTCAGTAGAATAACTATGATCAACAAGATGATATATTCAAAAAAATCTACAAAGGAAATTATAAGGTTTGCTTCCGCATGAGGATTTTCAATACCAAATATAACTCTTTCATGAGAGTTACAATGATAATAAAAAAGGGTCTTTAAGCGTTGGCTGTGCACGAGATTGAAAATAACTATAGCCACTCCAAAAACTGCAAATAAAAAAATTTAAGCTAGTTTATCGTGGGAAAACGCTTCAGGTACCGAAATGTGGTGTAAATCAAATGCTTCAGATGTGTGTATTCTGTGACTACGCTTTTTACATTTTGACCTTAGACAGTAAACGAGGACGATAGCCAAAGTAGCTGAAACAAAATAACACTATATATCATAACTAAAAAGTTTAAAGTCTATTTTTTGTTGTTGAATTCATTAAAATAAATATTATATATGCATACATTGTCAGAATATCTGCTGCTTTTCCTTGAATTGTGTAATACAATTTCAAATTCGTTATGCTCCAATTTCAAAGTTTCAAAAAGAAAAAAATTATCATTCTGGTTGACATAAAAGTGTGTAAAACAATGCTGGTAGTAGGCAAACTTGCTTATCACATTTGCGGCCTTAGTTATAGATTAACCAAATCCCTTAATGTACTATTTTACAACTTTATAATGATATAAGTAGATTACACAATTTTTATATGTTTAAAGGAGACAGAATCTTATATAGAATAGTCAAAAATGTATTTTGAAAATACCTATACTAGAACTGTGAAAGATTAACAGAAACATCTAAAACATAAATATAATTACCTGCTACTGAAATCATTACTGGATAAAGCCACTGTTTCCAACTTGTCCTTGTCTGTAAAAGAAAATTACAATTTGAACCTCAAGTAGATGCTAAAATAACAATAACCACTTTTGATTGGTGGAGGTTATTATTTAAGTTTTTTGAAAAATGTTGACTCCATATGTATATACACAATAGACCTATGGACAGTGTTAGCTTAACACATGAGATATTACATGTAATAAGATAGGCGTTATAAAATAAAGCGTTTTTAAAAATAAAATCACCTATTATCAAATAACAGTTGCACATTCCACTAAAGACCTTAACGGGTGAAAATTACGGGGATGCACAGTATAACCTACCTGAACTCGATTTTTGGATCTGGAGGAAGTCGAAGAAGTCTGTACCGTGGTAAAATTAAGATGAACGGTGACCGATTTCATGCTGTGATCCGTATTACTATAGGCTGTTGTTGGCTTATCTTCATGGGTTTCAATCTAAAAGTAATAAATTGAATTTAAATGTCATCTAAATCAGTTTATTTTAAATAGTTAAGAGCATCAATCACGAATGTGTTTAAATCTGTAATTGTCTATTTGTATGTACTTATTACCACAACCTTTAGCGGTGACCAAAAAATCTGATTTCATAGTGTTAAATATGTAAACAAGATCGATCCATTTAAGGTGGGAATCGAAACTCAAACCCGACACCTTTCAAATACTAGCAAAACTCTCTACTAAGTCAACCCAAGCTACCTATCGCACCCCTTCAGTCCCTCCCTTTCAAATTTTTAAGGATTAAATGCAGCAGGAAGCGAGACTCGAACCCGAGACATTTCCATATACTAGCAGAACGCTCCATCGAGCTAACATGGTTACTCTCGAGTAGACATCTAACTTTTTACGTTTACATATATGTTGTATACACACACACACACACACACACAGAAAGTGTGAAATTATGCACTTAATTTTTTTTTTGGGAAAGAAAATAGAGAAGAAAAAAATAAAAAAAAACATTATTATAAAAAGAGAAGTGGATTTATAAAAAGAGAAGTTGATGGCAGAAATTTATTACAGTAATTTATGACGGAAAGTTCAGGTCAAAGAATAAAAAAGACGACATCGTTTTTGGTATAGCCACGATGACATTCCACAACTTAATATTCTCCAGCACAGTCAAAGTTACATGGCAGCTACATTTGAATATCCCTGGGATAGACCTAATGTTGGCCCTGTTTAAATTTTAAGCATTGAAGATACTGATGATGTAACACAGACTGATCCTTCAAATATTATGCAGCACCCTAAGTTAAAGCACCTACAACACAAATGTTCTGATTTAGCAGAAATAATTAACTATAAACTGCATGGCAGTGTGCCACATGACAAAGAAAAAGGGAGACAATTAGATGCTAAAGCATATCATTTTGAAATTGTTGATTGCATATTATACCACTTCTACAAAGTCAGAGCCAAAAACTTTCCAAAAAGAGAAAGAACCATCAGACAGCTAGCAATGCCACGCCCACTCAGAAAGGAAGTTATGCATGCATTTCATGACAGTGTAGCAGGAGGAGGACATCAAGGTCAGGACCGTACATATGAAGCAATTAGGCAAAGATACTACTGGCCAAATATGTACTAAGATGTCACCACATATATACAGACTTGTGAAACCTGCCAGCGCTGTAAACGGGACAGTCACAAACGTCCAGCGCCACTAAATCCGTTACCAGTAGAGTAAGTATTCTCCAGATGGCACATGGATATACTGGAGCTGCCACTAACACCTGATAAATATGGATATCTCCTTGTTTTAGTTGACAGTACATCAAAATGGTGAGGCATTTCCTATGAAGACACAAGAAGCAACAGAAATTGCTACCATCTTATTCCAGGAAATCATAGCACGATATGGTGCACCTCGCACAATAGTAACAGATAGAGGTCAGAACTTCCTGTCTTAGCTTGTTGCTGCTTTAAGCGAGCTTATGAATATAAAAAGAACATATACTTCTCCATATCATCCCATGACTAATGGTGTTGTTGAAAAATTTAATGGATTTATCACTCAAACTTTACGTGCTTACTGTGAACAACAACAAGACTGGCCATCTTATATAGCTCCAGTTATGATGGCATACAGGATGGCATCTGCCACTCAGTCCACAGATTATTCACCATTCCACTTCGTCTTTGGACAAGAAATGAGAACACCATTAGACATAACACTTATTCCCAAACAGTCAATGGCTAAAACCCATAAAGACTATCTAAATGAGCTGATAGAAAAATTGAAAGAATGCAGAGAAATTGCAAATGAAAATATCAAGCAGGCACAGGTCAACTATAAAAACCAGTACGATAAAACTACAGAACTTCCTAAATTTCGTAAAGGAGACCAAGTATGGCTGTACTGTTCTAAAATACCTAAAGGTGTGTCACCAAAACTTTTTAAGAAGTGGATTGGGCCATACACAATTATAGACTTGGGACCAAATCAAACCTAAAAGTTAAGACGAGATCATGATCTCAAAGTCATGAAGAACTTAGTAAATGCACTACGTCTAAAAATGTATCATAATCAAGGACAGAGACCAGATTATTTGCTTGATGTAAAAATCAGATATATGATACCTTAACAATTATATCAACAATTTTGAATACATTATACCTCATCCTTGATCTAGTGTCTAGATCTTAAAATATACTCTTAGATATGACCAGTGAACTAAAAGGAAGTCAAATGTTTTTACTTAATGGACTACAAACAAAAATTTTCAAGTTAGTTTTAATTAATAAATTAAAAATAATAAATGTATTGGTTTAATGGATGAATAAATAAATAAATAATACTTTTATTGGTTTAATAAATAGATAAATAAAATAATAATTGAATGAATAAATAGATAAATAAAATGGCAATCGAATTTAAAATAATTGTGTTACTAATAATATGATTATGGATTATAAAACATTTCCTTACATTTTATGATCTTCACAACATTCAAAAATATGTCTCACATGGCATAAATAATAATAATTTTACATTTAATAGTACTTATTGTATTGTAATTCTCGTGTCATTCAGTTATATTATTTGAATTAAAATTATAACATTTCATCCACTTGACATTTTCTGTACACTGAATTTACAAAATAATCAGTATAGATAGCGTGTGGCTAGCGAGTCATTAAGAAATTTACGAAATGCGTAAAGATGAAAATGCACTGAAAATAATGTATAATATATATCAGATATGTATTTAATAGGAACTACATACTTTTCGTTCTTTTTTCGATAATAACGATATAAATTTTGTCACTCATAAAGATAACCCTCTTTATAAAGTCCACCTGTCTATTAAGTCCATTCTAAAACTGCACTATTTTTAAAAAAAATATATACCTACCTATAAGTCATCTATAAGCATGGCTTATAGATGGCTTATATTTTGAATGCCAATAAGCCATGCTTATAGGTGGCTTATAGACAGAAATGCTATAAGCTCCTATAAGCATGGCTTATAAGTGGTTTATAGATGACATTCCGCCCTGTGCACACCACTGGATTTCTTTCTGTAAAACAGTCCATTGCCCGCACAAAGACAGAAGTTTTAATATCAGAGGTCACAATATGTGTTTGATATATTTGTCTGTTAGTGTTCTTGGTTGTATTGGTTTTATCCAAGTACATGTTTTTCAGCTACAAACTGTTGTCTTCTATATTATGTAAATTACGATTCAAAGTTTCAATATTAAAATTTATTGGTAGGACATAAATTTATATTACACTTATAGTTCTTATTCACACAAACAAATCATAATCTTGAATAGCAATCACATTTAATCACAAAATGACAAAAACATACCTGTTATCATTTATATCAATCACGTTCACATGAATTTGGCATCTTACAGGCATACACTACATTTGTTCCACATGGTATAAGGGGTACAATGTCCTTAATATCAGCATTGGTTATTGGGTCATTAGCGAGTCTAACATCAGCTTGATCTCTAAATTTCATTAGTTTAGACACCATAGCCACATTCACAGACGTACAACGACACATTAATGCAAAATGTCCAAGATTATTGCAATGAGGGTACAACTGTAGATAAAATTCTACTTGTCCAAATTCTTTATTTCCATCTTGATATTTATATGCAATTGTATAACTATTTCTTGCATAACTTCTCTGATACATGCGAGAGTGGAAAACTTCCCCATCAATTCTTACCCTGCCAAATGGCAGATAAGATGCCTGGTGACCAAGGTATAATGTAATAACATTTAAGTGATGAATTTGTAATTTCATTTTTCCAGTAGAACCAACAACATAAATATTGTTACTTAATTTCTTATCATTTTTGGCAGAAAACCCTTTCATTTTTCTGAAAAATTCGATCTCTGGAGTACCTTCGTTCAAGTATTTTAATTCCATATTTAGTAAACACTGCATAACACATACAGTTTTAGCAATTTGAGAATCAACATGTTTTGTACCATGATAAAGTTTCAAGAGTATGCCATTTGCATTTTCAAATGGAAAACATGAATAGCTCCATAAGGGGCCCATATCTTTTACCATATGTGACAAGTGAAGTAACTGGTGAATGTTGCATGCCATGTAACGATTACCATACAATGCAGCAAACATACAACAAAAATGTTTCAAAAGGGCATCTGACTTCTGTATATCTGTTGAAGAAATGGAGTCTTGGAGCAATAAATAAACTGCATTTACAAATAAAAGAAAATGTTGGTAATAGTCATCATTAAGCATATTCTTTAGAACAGGCAGCTAGTAGTAAAGTAGCCATGATCTCAGTTCTGTAGCCTTCCAGTATTTCAGATGGTCATTAATAGAACGTGGAACGCTAGTGATTGTGTTCGGTGGTTTAATGTTCTTTAGTTTTTTGTCGACTTGATGCACATATTGGTGTAATGAATAAAGCTGTCCACTATACTCTGAAGTAAACCATAGTTTTAACAAAAGTTTAGTAACACCTAATAACACGCCATGCACGTAGTCTATGCACACTCTCAAAGCCATGTTATGGAAAGCAAGATTTTGGAGAAATGTAGGCCCTTTAATACCATGGAAACTTTGGTTTGTATCAAATGCAACTATTCTATCGTCCACTATTTGTTGATGTGTCCTTTGTGGACCATCTTGACAATCAGAGTTAAATGGAAATATATGGACATGTCCTTTTGCACTGGTTTTAAAAGTTTCACCAGGCTGTAAGCATTTAAAACATCCAAATTTTCCATTGAACTGTGTCGAATTGCAAATGAGACTCCTAGCTGGCAAATCTGCTGTGCCTCAAATCACAATAGTTTTGCTTATGAATTTCCTTCCATCTGACATTTCAATGTGAACACCATTTGTTTCTAAATGTTTTAGGCCTTGTAGAAATGGTTTAGTATATGACATAATAGACGGTTTTTTGGAACCAAACCATAATCCACCCAATATCATATTATCAGGGTTTATTCCCTTATGGTAAGGAAGTTCATTTATTTGAAAAAGAGTGGCCACATAGAGGTGTTTGATGACTTAAAGCATGGGATTCCATCAGTGTTCCACAGTAAAGAGAGGTTGTGTGGGTAATCAAGTATCCCCTCTCTGTGGGACAAAGATTTATAAACCTGACCATTATATATATCTTCAATTGAATCATTTGATTTTTTTTGCTCTATTGAATCTATGCTTGATGTCATCAATAAACGATGGCCTTGAAAAAAACTTCTTTATCTGTTCGGCAATAGGGATCTCTATGAAATGTGATTTTGCATTGTCACTGGTTATATCCTGTTTACACAAGTCATTGGGGCATACTCCTCTGTGTTCGTCAACCTTTTTTAAAACCATATGGCTGTTATTACAGTAATTGTGAAATGTCAATGGATTTTTATGTCTTCAAACCTTTTCCAAAACTGCCTTGATGTCTGGAGTAAAATGCAATCAGTTGGACAGTGTAAATTTATTAGTTGCAATAAATTGCAAAGTCCTTCTCCTGTTAAGGAATATTTAAGGGCAAATGTAATTATCAACAGTATACTGCTTCCTAAAGTCAAATAAGACCCATTATAAATATGTTTCTGGTCATCACTAACATAAAATTTTTATCACTATTTGCATCTTCAGTTTCACTGTCACTTTCAGGTTCCTGATTTAAGTTAAATTCTCCAACATTATGATTACATTCGTAAACTTCCTGATCAAACAGTAATTCATCTATGGCAATTTCACCATTTGTATCATATGCATTGAACAGAAATTCTTCAGAATGTGTTGCAACTTGATCATTACAGGTAAACAAGATATTGTCAGTTGATATGCTGTCTAATTGTGGTTGCTGTTAAACATCACATTGTTCAGACTGGATATCCGATTCTGAAATTATAAAAAGGAATACAGTGTAATCCTAAAATAGCAATAATCTAATACACATTAATTTAAATTTATTTGCAAATTGTATTCAATCAACTCTAATATTTATGGTTAAATATATATAGAAGCCTGTAGGTAAAAACAAACGTGTGTCCTGAATTATAGTGTTTGTCAAAACTTATCAACAATGTCTTTGGGAATAATTTTGTAATTATGCTGTTTGATTTTGTTTCTACAAGTGTTAAAAATGTGATAGCAGGATAGGAGATAATTTAAGCTCTCAGATATTTTAATTTCAACTAAAAATATTACCATTTTGAGCAAAGATAAATATTATACTTTGATTATTTTGAGGAGTATTTTTTTGTCTTTGTTTAGCATTATCTAATATTATCTCCCAAACGATTTGAATAAGATTGCTATCATAATTTTACAAACAAAATGAAACAGCATAATTATTGGCGCATAATTATAGATTATTCCCAAAGGCACTGTTGGTAAGTTTTTTTATAAACCATTTAATTCATTAGATTAAATTAATATTAATATGACAGGAGGGATTATTAATTGTACATAGGCCCATAGCGATTATAATCTGTTTAATTGACAGTCTAATATTTTCAACAGTCAAACATTTTTCCTGAAAATTAATTTAGCAAAAAGGAAATTATGCATAATCAGTGTAAAAATTGAGTGGATCTCATATTTACCATAAAAGCAAATATCCTTCAATATGCAATGAATATATGAGCATTATGTACTATGTATATTTTGATAAGCTCCAAAAAAGTAAAAATTTCAGACATTATAATCCCCACTTTAGCTGCCCTGAAAGAGGGAGACCCCCTTCTAGCATTTTAAAATGTTTCCAGGCATGCATGTCAGATATGACTCATTAAATTGTCAAAACTAAAAATAGTAAGTTTTTACTGATAGTGTCTGAAAAGGATTATTTTTGTAAATATTCATAATTTATTTCCATTGAAAATCGCTCTTATGAATGAAATAACCATGTCCTTTGTATTGTTTACATGTACTGCCCTTCGTCCATATGTTGAAAATTATAGGTCTAGATCATCGCTGAAAATTTTAAAAGTAATTGTTTTAAAATTTACATCCGGAAATCGAAAATCGAACGTCTATGCATATAAACATGATCAAAACACAAAAAATATTTACCTGATTCATTTGTTGATGGCGTTAAAAGAATCTTCTTGGAAGACGACGGTGCATTGGCTAATGGATCAGTCTCCTTAAATATTGGTTATAAATCCGATTTCTCACACGCTGGTATTTCTTTTTATTGGGTTTCTCTGCCATGTTTTCTTCTTCTTGATGTTCCCCAATATATTGATAACTTATCCAATGTTAAAATAAATCTTTAAATGCATTTGTTGTTACACTGCGTCAATAGTCGACCATGTTGTATATCATTTCCGGTTCTTCCTAACCTCGTCCCAAACATGAATTTTCATTGGACGCCGTTTCATGTAACTACGATTTTGATTGGTAGACGTGTAAGTCCGCCAAAAGGTTCCCGCCAAATTAAATTTAAAAGGCTACCGTGTCCACCATGGCTATAATAAATGTACCAACAATAATAACTACAATCAGATAGAACGATCAGAGTTTACAAGTTCAGTTGAAAATGGAATCAATTCAACAACTTATTAGATATTGTTTATTGTTCTGGTATGATAATGAACACAACTGGAGTATTGTGTCGAGCAATTCCATCATCAAACCAAGACGTGAGCCGGACGAGTATAAAGAGGGGGATCTCGTACTGGCAAAATTTAAAGGGAAGCCGTACAATGCAGCTATCGTCAGAGTTCAAGGTAAATCAACATTTTTTTCCACAACCAAAATAATGACAATGTCAAATACAAGTATATTTCTAGCCCTTGTATTAGCAACCACCAAGAAAATTTTTTTTTTTGAAAAAAAAGTTATATTTTATTTATTAAATTAAAAATACATGTTTTACTCATAACAAAACAGTTGGAATTTTTAAATTATCTCAATTTGTAAGCTCAGGGTAGCCTTTCAAAAATGAACAAACAAAATTAAGAGTTACCTCCCCTGCAAATCATATTTAAAAAACACGTTCCCAGGTTATAATTTTTAAAATAGTACATTTCAGACCAAACAAAATTCACCACAATTTTTTAAGTACTAATAAAATCTTAAAAAAATAAAAGTAAAGATTATATGTAGAATAATAAAACCATGAAAGTTGCGAAAAAGTTAAAGGGGGGGGGGGGTTATAAAAATCCCATTTTTAATAATCAGCTATTTCTAAGGCTGTGTCATCATTTTATCCTTGTCAACACTTGTTCAACTGTAGTTTCATTACCTTTTTTCACTATACTATCCAGTCTTCAAGTTTCTTGATCTTATAAACTAATAATGGCAATATTAATCTGAAATACAGAGATGAAAAAAACCTGTTATTTACATTTAAAAAAATCCATTAGAACATAAACTTAGTAAAATTGGTACAGTAAAATTTGCTTAAATGAAAACAGTTAAGTATATTCTTGCCAAAGAAATTCTTTAAAACACTTGACACTAATTACCCATTAATAATAAACTGAGATGACTGATGTGATAATAAGAATTGATATTTAAATGTTGCTTTTCTTGAAGATGCACTTCCAGTTTCCCTAATTATCAATCTAGAATGAAACAACAACATTAGTTAAAAAAAAGGTCATACAAGTAATTTTATTAAAAAGGCTTTCCAGCTAAAATAGATATATTTAAAAAGAAAAAGGAGTTCAAAAGAGGGGCAAGTTCACGAGTATGATTGATAAAAATCAAATTTCAGAATCAGAGGCATCTTTTCTCTATATTAACTATAAATTTTACAATACTAAATGACTACTTTAGGTAAACAAATTTTAACATAAAAATAATAAAAAAAACTTAAATATTGGCATCATTAGGTGGTTCAACAAGAGTTGAAATATTTAAATATTTCCAAATAGCTGTATTTATTATTAAAAAATACATGACATCAATTACTGATACATGTTGTTGCAGTTGCCAATATCCAAGTTAAAGTAAAACCACAAACTGAAATCAAAATACATGCTGCTTTGAAGACCACCTTTGTAGATAGTTTGTCTAAAATGACAAGAAATCTTGAAACATAACCAATTCTAAGACCCATATTATTCCAACTTACAGACACTTTTGTCTTCTGCAATCATTCATAAATTTTCCTAATTTGGTCTTTATACACAAGTTTTACTGTAAAATCATATTCAAAGTTTTAATTTTATTGATCGCATGCAAATCATCTGAGCATACTGTATGTTAATTTGTTGATTATTAATAAAGGTCCATACTTTAAACCATAATATTTAAACCTTTATAAAAAGACAACTGGTCTGACTGGAATATTCATATACATGTATTTTAAAAGTGGTCTTTTTATACAGGTTATAATATAAACTCATAAAAATTGAACATCTATAATTTGATGCAAATCACAGTCTTGATTTTATTGATGACATGCAAATCACCTCTACATCTATTAATTCATTTGTGGTATCTAAATGCTGGTAACAAAAACAGCTGGATACAGTCAAACCTTCAATGTCTACAATCAGTTCTAAATCCCCAGTTGATTAATCTTCCTGCAGTTTATAAACACAAACAGCCTCATCATTTTCATACTTTATCTTATACCAGTCACCAAATCCTGGAACAACTGACAACACTTTTCCAATGTAAATATTACAATCACTGAATTTATGTCTCACACGTTTATTAACAAGAAGTGGGGATCCAGACCTTAGTTTTTTCTCTTTTGTAACAACTGCTCTTGATTCTTCTATTAATGTTGACACCTGCTGAATAAGTTCATTTACAGATTTTTGTTTCCTCCCTCTGGAAAGTGCATACAATTTTTTGTCACTAGCCTCTTGTTTTAATACAAATTTTCTGAAATTTAGTTGCACTGTTAATGCTTTCTTTTTTCTAATACATTCTTTATTTCCCGCAAATCTTCCTCTACTACCTCCTTACTTTGCCACAATCCATAGCACAAAATATCTTTGGTATATATAACACAAATACCAGTTGAATTTTGATGTGCCAGATGTGCACATTTCGGAAAGTCATTCCTCATCAGTGACACTAAGACCGAAATTTTGATAATAAAAAACATATGCTAAACAGTTGGAAATTAATGAATCTAAAGTTCCAAAATTATATAAATCCAAATCCAGCTAAGGAATGTTTTGCATGAGGGAACAAACCTTAGTTTTAAACAAATTTTACAATTTAAGGCAGCTGAAAATTTTGCTAAATGGTACATTTTCTGACAGTACTATGTACTGCCTACTGAGTTATGGATACCCTCGGGGAGTTTCACTCCACCAGCAGAGGCACCCGCTCAGGAGTAGTAAATATATAACACAAATACCAGTTGAATTTTGATGTGCCAGATGTGCACATTTCGGAAAGTCATTCCTCATCAGTGACACTAAGACCGAAAAGTTTGATAATAAAAAACATATGCCAAACAGTTGGAAATTAATGAATCTAAAGTTCCAAAATTGTATATCCTTAATTTTTTTCAAGTGTTTTTATCTGTTTGGCTTTAAGTGCAGCTTTTCTTTCCATAAGTACTGTTAATCTCTTTTTTTTTTCAATTTCAACCAATCTTGATTTAAATTATGTTCTTATCTCTCTACCTTCTTTTCTACAGCTGTTTATAAGTTTATTGCGCCTCTCAACATACATGTCTTCAAGCCATTTGCCAGTTTTATTGTGAGAGAAAAGTAAAAACGACTCATTATACACTGTAGAAGCATTCGGTCGATATTTCATTAGAAAGTCAAGCTGACCAAAAAAGAATTCTGGGAATTTGTTGTGTTTTAATGTGGTGCTGCTTTCTTCTTGAATGTCTTCAGCCATTTTAAAAAATTTTCCTCCTGGTAGATGATCTGCAGCTTGTCTCTTGAGTAATACCAACATTGCTGAGAATAATGCCTGCAGAATTTGGATGGTTAAGCTGTCTGAAACATCAGAAGTTAGCAGTTCCTTTAAAATGATGTCATTTCTGTCTGTTAATACATCGGGGAAGGGTGCTAATTTGCCTAGTAATACCTGAGTGCTGTCATCTTTTGCCCGTTTTAAAAATTCCATGATGGTTTCTAATTTTTAACAAATAGTTGAGATGTGAGATGTTTTTTCAATGTCCCTCCAGAATGGTGCTGTGACTAATTTGGAAACAATACCAAGAGCCCTACATCCTGCTACATAACAGAGAACATTTATATCTTTAGTAATACTTGAAAGTAATCGATTTGTGCATCCATGTGTATTTTCTAAAAAATCAGTAATGTTTTTCCGGTGGTAATAAACTATTTGTCCCAAAACAAAAAATATATTAAACATGTTGTGAGAATATCTTATAAATTTAATAGGGTCGTTTTTATCTTTTAAGTATGTGCTGAAATTACCATACCATCCATTTTTCTCATCAATGCCTTTAGCAAAGGCCTTGCTGCAGGCTCTTATCAACTGCACTGTTTCAGACTCACTAATGCTGCTGGTGGTTTCGATTTCATCATCTGCATTTGCCTGTATGTCTTTAATCTCTCTGTACAAACTCTCAAATTTACTAAGGGCTGAAGCACAAACATCTGCAAGGTTGACTAATAGATGCAATGACCATATCTCGTGCTGAATATGGACACTTGATCTCTAGAATGCCAGACTCACCATTATCACACACTTTTCCATCAGGTGTAGCACCCAGAAAAGGGAGATTTGGATTAACAATAAGTCCGAGGTCATGAACGTGATTGTGTGTCTTCTTGGCGTACATTATTCTGGCAGCTTTTTCATTGACTGTGCCATATGTTGTGGCTTTAGAAAAAAATGTTTGTTTTTGAAATATTGATTTTAAGAACTTTTCATTAATTGCTGATTTTCTTTTCATAATTTGGCCAAAATTTGATGCTGTTATTCTGCAGCTTCTTTCTATTTGCCATCTGTGGCTCCCTGCTTGATCTCGTGTCTCCTTTTCTATCTCTTTAGACACAATGATGTCACATTTTAGACAATTCCATTCATGTTCGTATTGCTTGACATCTTGTGGCATATTGATTTCTTTGTCTAATGGAAACTCTAAAGTCCCACATGCATTATAAGTTTCAACTGCAGGTCTAATGTCATCCAAGTTAATGAGTGGTGACTAAAATAGAAGGAAATAAAATATATTGACATCATAATAATTTTTGTGCATAATTTCATTATTTTCACTTCTTTATACTTTCAGATGTATGTCCACTGGACCTGTTTGCACTTACAGTGGAAACCCAAGAACTGAAATCAGAGAACCAGCAGTTGCGAGAACAACTTGCAAAAGTAGTTTTGGTAAATGAGAATTTGAGAAGAGAACAGCATAAGTCACTTGAGAAAAATTCAAAGTTTAGTGGGCGAGAAACTCCACTGTCTGCCACTGAACTGAATGACAGCCATGCCAAGAATAATTTTAAATATTATACTGGTTTTGTTTATGAACAATTCAGGCATATATACAGTTTCCTTGTGTCCGGTGATTATGGGTTGCCATTTACCTACACAAAGGCATCACCCTGTTGGAGAACTATTAAAGTGGAAGATCAGCTTTTGCTAACAATGATCAAACTTCGTTTGAACTTTGATCATAAACACTTATCAAATTTGTTTTTAATTTCTCAACAAGATTCCAGTTTAATTTTTACCAACTGGATAAATTTTATGTTTTTTAAATTTGGATCTGTGCCAATTTCGCCACATAGAGATGTTATTATGGAGAAAATGCCATCTAAATTTAAAGCCGAATTTAAAAAATACATGGTAGTATTAGATGGGACCGAAATAAAAATTCAAAGGCCATCATCACTGACAAGTCAAAGCCAATGTTATTCGGACTATAAGTCAGCAACAACACTGAAGGGACTGATCGGTGTTGATCCAAGTGGATCAGTTATATTTATATCTACTTTATTTTCTGGGTCAACATCCGACAAAGAAATAAGTACCAAAAGTGGCTTGTTAGACCACTTAAAAACATTGCTAGATTGCAACATGTTAGAAACAGGTGATGGTGTCATGGTGGACAAGGGGTTCAACATAAAGGATGAAATAGAGGGTCTTGGACTTGAGTTCATAATGCCACCATATGCATCATCTGAAAGACAAATGAGTGCTGCTGATGTAGCGGTTACAAAAAAAAATTGCCACGCACAGAGTCCATGTTGAGCGGGCTATATCGCGCATAAAAAAATTCAGAATACTTTCTGATAGACTAAATTTAACATTATTTTCTTCAATGAACCAGATTTGGTTTGTTTGTTGTTTTCTCACAAACTTTATGCCTTACTTAATACAAGACTAACAGTATACGTACATGATAACTAAGACATGAACCAACAAGTTGAAGACCATGTGGAGTGTTTACAGTGACGTCACTTTTATTTTGTGTTACATATGCAATAGGACAGTCTTTCAAGTTTTGGAGATACTGTAAATCAGTTGCCTGCAACTTTTTCCTCCTGAAATGAAAGGATGGATTTATTAAAATATTTGTAAACATTTTGTAGATTTTTTTATACTTATATTTCTATATATAAATATTATTGTTAATTAAAATGTAAATTTTTATTTTAAATGTAACTGAGTTAATATCTCTGTTACAGAGGGAAAAATATGTTCATCTGCTGAATATTATATGGCAAGATACTTCACTAAATGCAAATTAGTTGCTTAGTTATTAAAAGAGTGCTTGCTTGGAGTACAGAGTCTTAATCATAAATGCATATACCTGTTATCACGGAAACTTGCTACTAGTGGCGTTCTTTTCCTGTTCGTGTTAATTGGTTTCACTATTATCATCTGTGTAACTGGTTCTCCTTTCACTTTTTCCCCTCTTGGCTTATCCCATTGCTGTGGCAAGCTTGTACATGAAGGATTTGCAGGTACCTCCTTGTAACCTTCTAAAATCCAGTTCTGCAGAGTCATAACTACTGAAAGTAAATGTCCACATTCACCTGAAATGCTAAAATAAGGAGGAAAATCATTAAAAAAAATGTGCATTACTGACATTGTAAGAATTAATATTTTTGTATTCAGTCAGAATTTTATGGTAAAGCAAGTAGTTTATAACTTGTAGCTGAAATAAATGTACTTGAAAACAGCTAGACCTCTGTGTGTGCGTGTGTGTGTGTGTGGGTCATTCTATACAAAACGAGAATGTTGTGTTACTCTTGCATAGGCTCGATATCTGACAAAAATCAAACATGTTTTATGACTGAACCTTGATCAAATCATTTCACAGATGAGACTTTTTATTTATAAACAAAATTTGCATACATTTGTAAAAGCTTGAGTGAAAATTCCATCCTTGTTCTATCGGGAGTGATACTAAACCACATGTTACTCCAAGGGGGTATCACTGTAGTAGGCGGTAGTAGCATTTGTTGGATACTGATATTCCCTATAATTATCACACTGTTTCTTCAAAACAATTAAATTTATGTAATTAACTAACAATTACATATTTCTTTCATTGACAAAATCAATTTATTTCGTTTGAAATACCTGTTACTGCAAATACCGTCATTACCGTAACGTTCATGAAAAAGTTAAAAATCAGTACGAGTTACTTCCCTTATATTGTAACTCTTCGCGCCGTTGCAAAAGTTTTCGGCGCGCCATTTTATGAATGATGATGTATGATGGCTGGAGGAAAAGACCCCTATGAAAAGTTGATCTGTAAGTACATATTTTGATGAGTATGTTTTGTAAGCGTCATTACCGTACGCTCTGTTCTTAGAGTGCAAAAGAATGAATATTATAAAAAACAAATCCTTTGAAATCGGTAACAGTGTAGGTGGCATGGAACCACAAGTTTACAGTACCGTGTTGTTATGTGGGGCTCCTAAGGGAAATTTTCAACAAAATTATCATTACCGTAACGGTCACTACCATCACAGTAGTGAAAGTTACGGTAATGACAATCTCGTTACGGTTGTGACATTTTTCATTAAATTAAATTTTGATTTGATATTGTCAAATATCAATTTTACACAAGGTAATTTTATCAATATAGCATGAAGTAATAAGGACCGGAAGTTTTTTAAATTATATATTTCACAGAAACTCTGTTAAAATATTCAGATAAACTATTAATTTAATAGTATGTGACGATTGATTTCCACATTTTTTTTATCCTATAAATCTGTAATGCAAAACGTCTACATCAGCCTAAATTTATACTATTCAGTTGACATGCAAAAGTTTATTCATATTTTCATTCATTTCAGTATTGAAAAACGAAATTGATTCTACAGACATTTGCCTTGCTTCTGCTGAACATTGTTTCTTTGACTTATTGTCACAAACAGCGGAACAGACACCTAATTGGGGTACACGAGTTTGCAATTTGTATGATCAGATACAAAATACTAAAGACAAAATTTTACTTAGAACAAGACAAGCTATAGAATGGTACTCACTGGAGCTGAGAGAGCGGCACGATGGCGGCAAAAGCAAAGGGAAGATCCATACAAACACCACATGTATAAAGAAAAAGAAAAGGAAAGGTACAAAAAAAGAAAGACAGAGGGGGAAATCATATCAATTAAAGAAATGGGGAAACGGAAACAAAGAAAAGTCAGACAAAATTGGAGAAGAAACCAAAGAAATAAAAGGGAAAGGGAAAGACAAGTAAAAAAAGCAGTAGCAGAAATCATAACACCACCAATGTCGCCAGATCACGAATATAATGTACAGAATTATGAGAATGAAAGACGTGTAAACACCATGCGTCAGTTAGGACGTAAACGAGTGCGTCGAGACCGGTCAGTGGCATATAGGAGAATAGACAAACTGAATGTAGCACTATTTCGTCAAAAACAACTTGTTAGCAAATACAAAATGAGATATATGAGACTCCAAAGAAAATGTCAAAAACCAAATATCCAAGAGAGAGTTGATAATATAATTAGAAATAAAGAAAGTAGAAAAGCGATGTTAGTACTTCAAGCAATACTGGACCGAACCAGACAACGATACAATGCAACAAAAAATCTCAAAGAAAAAAGAAAAATATCTAGTCTTATAGTCTAAGCAAAGGTATTGAAAAAAATGCGCCTTATACAATACAGCAAAAAGTTATTTGGATTTTCAAACAGACAAATGACAGAAAAAAAGGATAGAGAAGTAAAGACACCTAGAAATATTACATTAGTCAGAGAATTTCTGGAGAGGGATGACAATTCTAGAGTTAAAGCCGGTAAAAATTGTACCATAACTCGGAAAGGAGAAAAGCGACAAATTAGATTACTCTGTGACGATTTGAAACACTTACATGGAAAATTCCTGACAGAGACGAATATAAAAATCTCTTACAGTCTGTTTTGCAGATTCAAGCCATTCCATATTGTAAAGCCTACATGCAAAGATAGAGAAACCTGCTTGTGCAAAACACATGAGAACCTGCATTTCAAGATAAGCCGTTGTTATCAAGAGAAAATAATTTCAAGACATGATGAAGAATCCCTTCTGAAAAGCATTACATGCAACATAGATGATAAGCAATGTATGTATCGAGAGTGCAATGTATGTAAAAACAAAAAGGTAACAATTGAAAACCCTGATGTGGATATCGGAAAACAGACATGGTGGTATGAGTGGAAAAACAAAAGGTTCGAAAAAGAAAAAGAAGTCAATAAAGAGATGGTAAAGTCAATGGTTAATAAAACAGTCAAGGAAAAGGAAGAGGGGACACTTGAAACTTTGTCAGAGGAGCTGAACAAAGAAGTACAACGAGCTACGAGACATATATTTAACATCAGGCATCAATATAAAACATTACGGTATCTCAGAGAAAATATCACAAATGATGAAATTATGATGCAAATTGACTTCTCAGAGAATTATAATTGTAAATATGCCCAGGAAATACAAAGTATGCATTTTGGGGCATCGAAGCATCAAATATCACTGCATACGGGAGTTGCTTACACAGATAAGGGAATATACTCGTTTTGCACGCTTTCCGATTGCTTGAAGCACGGACCTGCTTCAATATGGGCACATTTGCATCCTATTCTAGAGGAACTACGGCGGACAACACGTGCCACCAAATTACATGTAATTAGTGACGGCCCAACCACACAATACAGGAACAAACAGAACTTTTACCTCTTTTCAACTCTGCCGTTTGAGTAATATGGATTCACAGAAGCCTCTTGGAATTTTCTCGAGGCTGGTCACGGAAAGGGGGCAGCTGATGGGATAGGCGGTGTTATTAAACGTAAGGCAGATAGTTTTGTCAATAAAGGAGGAGATATCAACAGTGCTTCTGATATGGCAAAGGCTCTGACTGACACAAGCGTAAATATCTTCCAAGTAACAGAAGAGGACGTCAATAATGTCGAGGCGATATTACCAAGCACGCTGACACCACTGCCAAATACAATGAAACTTCACCAAGTGAGTAAAATGGGTTTTGTATTTTGTTACTATGAAAGTACCATTTCTAGATGAGAAATGAAAAGTACTTAATGTATAGAATGTAAAGGAAAGTTGTAGTTGACATAAATGTACTTGAAAAAAGCCAGAGCCACCAATAACACACCATAACAACAAAACAAAACAAAAAGAAAAACAATACACGATAACACATGTAGGGACTACTAATTATAAAACTCTGAACTGTGGGCGGGTACCAAACAATGAAAAAATGGAGTCCAGTTGTGTGCTTTTAAGTTAAGTACTTTTGTAGGGCCCTAACCATCCCACTTATTTTACAATCAGTGGTCATAGGTTTTTAGAAGCATGTACATATACAGTTGTTTTGATATCTAAGCACACATCGTTATAATATCAGATTAGACCTTGTTTGATTAAAATGAATAATATTGAACTTCAAACCAGAGACGAACAACATATGAAACTTGTATTACAACCATTTATTTACTATTTTAAGGTACTGGCCAGCAGTTTGAGACCGAGAGAGGTGAAATTTCGTGTCCTATCCTGTTTTTGCGGGAAGCCGAATTTGCAGTGTCAATGCTATGGTCTCTCTACCGCAGAGTTCCCACTTCAGGTAACTATAAAACTATTATAGGTAGTGTATAATTACCACAGCATTAGATTCCTAAAAATAGAAACGCGTGAAAAGCGTATTATCTAATTGGAGATGTTCATCTAGTCAGTCAGTGGTCGTTCTGTATATATGGAAGGTCGGGGTTCGAATCCAAGTCTGACCAAGACTTGATAGTATGGATGTAGTGACTGTTCTTTCGCCAAATACTACCACACACGATATTTAGAACGAAAAGTCACGAGTCTTTCAGATGATATCTATGATCCATGTTATGGTACTTATGGTACACATACGCTATAGAATGCTCACTGCATGTTGTCCAGAGCGCACTGAAAAGGTTTAAATTTCTGCTACTTCATCTGAATATCTGGTGATGTCTCAATTTGCGATATAAGTGAAATAATCCTGCATGGGACGTAAACCTAATCAACTATCTAACTAGTCTGTCATAATAGGAAAGTTTAATTTATATGACAGTCATACTATTTATTTAATTGCAGACCCCGGGATTACAACAGAATCGGGTATGTGCAATACTGGCACGCCAACTTCAATCATTGTAGATTCCACTCCAGTTGAAGATGAGGAACCTGTATTGGTAAAGGTGAATGTCGTAGATGAGAGCCTGGTATCCAGATACTGTGTTGTTGTTTATGACGACCAGCCTTTTCCAGGCATTGTCCTTGGGGTGGACGAGGAAGAGGAACTAGAAGTTCAAACCATGCACCGAATTGGCAAAAATCGATATTTTTGGCCAATGCGTGATGACACGCTGTGGTACACCAATCAGCAAGTATTAACTTTGCTGTCAGAACCACCCAAATTAGTGACGAACAGGCACCATCAAATTGACCCCAAAGTTTGGTCCTTAATTGAACGCGAATTGAATTTGTAAATGTTTCAATTTTTATTCATATTGCTACAACATCATCATGTCAGTGCTGTTAACTGTTTGTTGTAATATTTGTTACATATGCAATTTCAAAATAAATAAATTCATTCTAGTTGCCAAGTAAATGTTTGTTATATGAAACAATATTACAAACAACACTTTGCAACCAGTGGTTCATGCATTTAATTATTTATAATAAATGCTTGTCATCTTATAGGTTAAATTGGAGATGTGCATCTAATCAGTTACTGTAGAATCTCCAATAAGCATAAAGTTAACGTACTTTCTACATCTAGACAAATTGTTGTCATACGTACAAAATATGGAGTATAGATGGATTCATTAGAACAATTATTATAAAGCTAATTAAAACTCAATTTCCTACACAAGCTATTTATACAAACTGGTTCAATACATATAACATCTGTATTTTGTTGAAGAACGTCATTGCCGTAACATCGTTGTCATTACCGTAACAGACACTTTTTCTTCAAGTATTTAATTAATGAAATTATTGTTATCAAAGGTTTTCAATTATGTAAAATAAAACAAGTAGTTTGACTATAAAATCCATATTAAGACTAATTAATTTAGTTATATTTATGAAGCCATGAACATATTTACATGACTAAATTTAATAAACTTGTAATTGGTAAACTAAACATCCGATTTATCGTATACAAATGTTCGAAAAATTTTTTTCTTTGTTTTATTTAATGTAAACGACAGAGTTTTGTTATGTGTTTTGACAATTTTAACAAATGCATATATAATCTATGGCCTAACCTTGCAATTCAGTTGTGTTACGGTAGTGACAGTCATTACAACATGTACATGAAAAATGGCCAAATTTTATAGGTTTGAACTTTTTTGACTCACTGCTGTGTTCTGAAACTGAAAATATAATATCAAATTGATATATTGACAAATTCTCAGGGCCTATACCACATAGATTTCAGATTAGTGGTAGGGGTCAAATTTCACGTTTTTTATAGAATGACTCGTGTGTGTGTGTGAATTTATAATTTGAATATGCATTCTCTATCACTGAACTACAAATACTATAGTTGTAGTTTGGTGAAGTGCCTGTAATCAATAGTAGTGAAATTGTAGCTATAGACTGGATTTACAACACAATCGGACATGTCTGGTAGAATATTAAAGTTCGCTACTTGGAGGGGTTAAAAATGTTAAAATCGGCGTTTTGACACCAAACGATCTACAAACAAGTTCTAGTAAATATTTACCCAGCTTTACAAGAGTAGTGTCCTTCTGTAAGCGTTTTTGTCAGCGAATTTATCGTCATGTTAACCGTATGTGGTGCTTCAGTTTTCCTCTGACTCCTGAAAATTTTCGCCGATATATGAGTTTCTCCAGAGTTTTCACCAACTGTGATCCTAATTTTCTGCACATAACTGTTTTTGCTAAATGCATACGCTTTTTGTCGCTGTCTCAAGGTAGGTTCATACGGCAAATATGCATCTGATAAATCAGATGGGATATCTACGAGTCGGCCCACGTTCGCCATGTTTACATTCAAGCTTGTCAGACCAAACTTTTTTACCGATCACGTGATCAGTAGGCGGAGCGATCGGTACAAGGACGATAGGTCAATTTCACAGAATAACTGAAATTCTTTCAATTCACGATTTCTCTTTGAACTTTTGTCGAGATAGTAATAAATGTCTATTAGCAATTCTTCAACATCAAGTTTTAGTTCAGCTGCTGCCTTCTTAGCCGCAATGTGTATTAGATGACAAGGACAACTAATAAAAATATTACAATTCTGATCGCAAACAAACTTGGCCCCACCCTTATGCTTGCCCGTCATTACACTAGCATTGTCACACCCAAAGGCTAAACAATTCTGCCATGAAATGTTACGATTTTCAAGTGCCTTGTTTACTAGATCGAATATATTTTCACCAGTTGAATTACCAGTACATGAGGGGATACACAGAACAGACGACACCACTTTTGAAACCTTTGTATTAAAATATCTCACAATAATTGGGTATAACTGACTGTCTTTGTCATTACTTCCATCAGTTGAGAGTGCAAATGGAGCATTTCTTAGACTTTCAGAAATTGTTTCAGAAGCATTTTTACCAATACAGTTTACGATTGCTGCTGTTTTTGTCCGACGACAAGCTTACTGTTTAGCAATGTCAGAGTCGGGAAACATGAGTTTGAACATGGGGGCTGCGTGGTCACTAACAGACATCGGCAGATTGTGTTCAATTATGAAGTTAGAAAATAAAACTTCTGCATTTACAACTCGTTGCTCCGACGATTCGATAGCGGTTGGGAAAAAGTTTGTTACTGTTGTATTTCCCGTTTGCAGTTTTTAATAATTTTGGTCAGTTCACATGTCGTCGACAATTATCTTTGCCTCCATGTACGATCGAAAATTCCTTCTTGCACACGGTACAGTAAACATATCCTTCACGTTTCGATGGATCGATACATGGCCACAATTGTTTGTATTCAGAACGATACTACTGAGCTCTCTTTGCTCGTTTTCTCGGAGGAGATTCATCACGATGATCAGTCATTTTTGTTATGATTGACGCACGCATGCCCGATTCCATTTTCGGGTGTCAATAAAAGCATTAATGGTAACGAACAAACTCTTTAATCCGGAATTAATGGTAACGAACCGACTCTAATTCCGGAATTCATAGAAATCCGTACTCGGGACGTATTTAACCGTAACAGCGTATTTTTAAGTGTAAATCCGTAACATACGGAGAATTCGTAGCAGTTGGTACCTCTGCGTCCGGCAAATTCGACGATTCCCAATTCATTTTTGGGAGAGGTACACCACTCAGTTCCATGTTGCTGATCTATTCTGACACCATGTAATATTATGTTAGTTAACATAAAACACTAAACAACAACGTAGGTTCAGCAGCATTTATGGAACTTGACACACAGTCATCTGGCTGCACAATGGCGAGCACGTGGTATCTATAAAACGCTAGTACGTCAATGGTGACGTTACAATATATGTGTACAAGGTAGATAAAAGAATAATACAAAAGGTACATAGATAAAGTTATATAAATGGTAAGAATTTAAGTTTTTTGTCGTAGTTTGCTCATTTTAAATGTTTTGAGCCTCTTCCTCTCTATATAATCTTCCAGCTGAAAATAAAAAATAAAATTTGCCCCCCCCGCCCCAATTTTGGAGAAAATTTGGATGAAAATCTAGGAATTAATTTTATATGGCCTTATCAATCTTTCATGAACCATAATTATTTTTCCCCATGATTTCATAATTTTCATAATTTAAAAATTCAGTGGATTATCATCACAATGATAGTAATGATGACAGTAATAATCAAATGACATGCTGAAATAATTTTGTTAACCAAATATGATGCCATGACTTTTATGCGGCGGTTTGCTACGTTAAAAATATATGGAGCGATCTCTGACGTCGATTTTACAAAAGTCGAAAAGTAAAATAAAATCGACGTCAGATCTCTCGGACATATTATACTGTCAACAGTAGAACCGCTTCTTTGTATCAAGCGCCTCAGTGTTTGAAAACCGTTAATTCTAATTTGTCTATGTGGTAACAATATCAAAATCGTCAATACAAACTATATTTCGAGGCGGATAAATTTTATGTACACGTTTCATTTTTAAGCTGTTTCTACAACATATAATCAACTGATTTTAAGTGTTTCATCGCATTTCTCAAATCAAATCAAATCAAATAAATTTTATTTATAGTCGATGCGGTTAAAAACAGTACAAACATAAGCTCTAGTGAGCTTTTTGAATCGACTTGACATCAATTACATGACTAATACACACACTTTACATTATATACAAACAAAACACAATGCATGCATAAAACATAAGGATACATAAGCAGATGCACATTCGACGAAATTTAAAATAAATGCAACTTAACGTAGAAAGGGCTGAACTAAAAAACTAATAAAAAATTCATAATTGCAGGGACTAAAAATTAAGCAGTAGCATAAACTAAAATAAAGCAGCTCATGATCAAGATTAAAACAAAATTAAAATATGCAGGATTGACAATGACATGAGTCACCTGACCACTGGAGAATTTGTTTTTTAAACTGTTCAATTGATGTTAATACTCACAAATGGTCAGGCAACTCATTCCATAATTTAGCTGCAGCATAGCGGAATGATTAAAGACCATACCTGGTGGTGTTTACCCTTGGTATATCAGCTCTGTTGTTGTATCTGAAAGAATAATTAGTATTCTTGATGGTAATCAGATCATGTAGATAAGACGGACTCTTTCTGTTTACTATTTTAAAGACTTCAATTGCCATATTTCTTAACCTTCGTACTTTTAGAGATGGTAATTTTGATTTATCTAACAACTGTTCATAAGTGCTTATATAATCTTCATAAATGAATCTCAATGCTCTTTCTTGAAATTTTTCAATTTTTCTGGTGTTCTCCTCATTGCAAAAATGCCGAGTTAATGGGCAGTAATTAAAATTAGATAGAATAAATGTATAGTAGATGGTAAGTTTGCCCAATCTATTTAAATATTTGCCAATTCTTTTAAGAACGTTTACTTGTCTAGAAGCTTTTTTGCATATATCTGAAATATGTGTGTTAAACTTTAACTCAAAATCTATAGTAACACCAAGTAATTTAACTTCGTCTTCACAACTGATGTTATTGTTGTGCAGGTTAAAACTGATGTTCAAGGCTATGGTCTTTTTGCCTATGGCAATTGCCTGGAATTTTTCAGGATTTGCTTGCATGTTGTTATTAGAAAACCATTCTATAAGTGCTTGGCTATCTTTTTCAAGGGATGAAATGACTTGTATATCGCTACTGGCATGGGACAAAATATTGTAATCTGCATAATTATACAATGAACAATTTTGAACAAAATAAAAGATGTCATTGATAAAAACATTGAATAAAACTGGACCAAGGATTGATCCCTGGGGAACACCTTTGTATATTTGTTGCCAACTGCTGATAAAAGTACCAATTTTTACACACTTTTCTGTTAGTTAGATAACTGGTTAAAAGTTGAACAGAGTTGTTACCAAAACCATATGACTTTAGCTTAAGTAGCAAGAGGTCGTGTGGAAGACAATCAAAAGCCATGGAGAGGTCCATTAGAATGGCTGCACAAAATTTATTTTCATCCAAGGCCCTCTTCCAAACTTCTATAATTCGAATAAGTGAAGTGTGGCAACCGTAACCACTTCTAAATCCAGAGAGATAGGGGTGAAAGTGATACTTATCAAGATGTTCAGATAACTGAGTATTAATAGCTTTTTCAAAAATTTTGGAGGTTGTTGGTAAAATGCTTACTGGTCTGTAGTTACCTTTAGAATTTCTAGAGTATTGTTCTTTTTGTGCAAGGGCACTACTTGAGCACACTTAAGTTTATGCGGGAAAACACCTGTAGTAATTGCAGTGTTGATAATGTTTGTTAAAGGCATTGAAACTGCTAAATTTGATAGTTTTAATAGCTTTGATGATATGCCATCTTGACCGGTGGCTTTCTTAATACTTAGATTTCTAATTTCCCTAGAGACAAAATCTGATGTTACAGGTTTGAATTCAAAAATATCGGTACCTGTTTTATGATCTGTTATTACTTTAACACTTGGATGTTCGTCATCTATAACATTATTGCTATTACCTATATTTTTTGCAACATTAATAAAAAATAAAAAAAAAGTTTACTGTAATCCGCGGACGAAATGAAAGTCTTGATTAGGTGTGGTTGGAGATTAAGCCGTTTTGAGTCGAGATGCAATCAAAATTTAAAGGGCGAAATGATACAAACAGGCGTGGTCGCTGGGTAGATATTCCACAGCAAGCTATACACCTACTCTCCGTTAATATGTCATAATACACTTTATACTGACTGAATATCCAATTGTCAAGAAATGATTAGCGACAACATTATTTGAATACATAAGCATTTAAGCAATTTATGTGTGAAATTTTACGACTCAGACTCTTACGGTTTTCATTTTACAGCACATAGTGTTTGACTCATCCTATCATTAATGTAAACTACGTTTTAATGTTGGTATGAAAATAAAGGCTTATCCCCCAATTGGCAATAAGTGTCGCACAGATACAATAATGGTGGATTTGAATGAATTAGTCATATGGATTTCAACAGAAAATATTTCAAAATGAACAAAGTGAACTTAAAAGCGCTATTACTTCTGAAATAAAAAAACGAACCATTTTAAATTTATAAAAATGTTACAGTCGCTTATCGTACATCTTACCTTACCGTAAATGTTTTTACAAGAGAAATACAACACTAGGTGAATTTTGTTGTTTACTTATTCGTATGAAAGTATGTGTATGCTTAAATAGCCAATGGTAAACCAATATCTGTCTATTGAGCAGTAAACCATGGTAACGTAGATTACACATTTCTGGTAACGTAGATTAGCATTCTTTTAATATATCGAAAGTTGTTATGGGATATATATTAACACAAACCAGGCGGATGAACTATATAGTTATGTTGACAACAACTTTATTAATAAACCACGACTATAATTATATGCAAAATGATACAGAAAAACGCAAAATGATACATAAATTAATGAATTAACGACTTTTACGAGCAAAGTGTAATATGATTAAGCCCAAACTGAAAATCACATTTATATTTTTGTAAGTCTTCGTAAGCTTTTTCTTTAGGACGATGTGATGAGCAGATTCAAAACTTGCATCAACTACACAATTCAACTGTTTAGTCGAATTTCTTTCCAAATGAAAAGGTAACGTAACTTACGAGATATTGGTTTTTGGATAAGTAAATGATTATATGTTTAAAATAGGAACTCCTAAAGTAAAACAATAAACAAATTGTAACATATTAAACTCTGAACAAAATCTGTGGGTTTCAATCACTTTTGGAAAATCGTTTTTATCTTGTCAAAGTCGCTGTCCTGTAATTGAAAACTTCTACCACTCCGTCCTATTGGCCGAGGTTCAATTACTTTGCAAATGACATTTTGTCGTTTAACATAAATGATATCCAACGGTATTGGCCACTTAAACAGAACCTTGGAATCGTTAATTGTTTTAGTATGTCGTAGAAAAGATACTCCCAAATCATCTTCTTCATCGATTTCTATGACATTGCCAATATGCCATTCATCGTCGTACCTGGCAGCTATCCAATCATTTACAGTTATTTCATTTTCTTTCTCTAGTTGTTTGACAGTGCTTTCATGTACCTCATTAAGTTCATCCACTTCATTCATTTTACTTTCTCTATTAAATTCACCCATTTCAATAATTTCATCCACTTCGTTATTTTTATAAGTTTCATCTTCTTTATTTATTTCACCTGCTTTCTGTATTTCACCTACTTCAACTGTTTCACCTACTCCGTTGTCATTGTTTAACTGCTGTTCACTAGAAATGGGTAAACGATCTTGGGTTTGCATAACGATTGATTCTCCTTTCTTGAGCAGTTGGCCTTCATTAAATTCGTGCATGTTACCTTCTATGCACTGCTGACAATAACATGAAGTGATGCATGTTTTAATTTTACCTGTTGATATAGCCCCTACTTGATGTATTTTCATAGTTCCTTTCATGGGTACAAGTTTTTTGTTGATTTCAACGAGCTGTTTTCTATTTTCTTCAATTTCATTGGTTGATACAAAACGATATGCTGCGCTCATGTGAAGACATTTCACTCGTTGAAAATAGTCAGACGCATCCTGGACAATAATTTTCCCTTGTTTTATTGCTAAATCAGCAATTCTTTTTGATGTCCCTCCTACCCCGTCACAGGGCCCTTTCCCGTGTCCACTTTCAAAGTAATTCCAAATGGCTGGGATACCAAAGATATTTTCGTGATCGGATATAACATAAAATGCTGATTTGTTCCTGTATTGCGAACTTGGACTATCTGTCCAGTAATGTATCATTTTAAGGTCATTTAAAGTATCTTTCAACTCACTAATGAGATTTTTGATAATTGTGTAGACGTGTCCAAAGTTGTGTCCTAGGTCATCTGACACATGAACAAAATTTTTGTGATTAAGGATACCGTTGTTATCTCTAAAGTAGGCAACAACTGGATGCAACGAAACTGCTGTGCTGTTCCAATATGCGCTCTGTACCTCATCGGCGGATACACAAGTAAAATTTTCGGCAAAGTCCATTTGCAGCATCACGTGACCTTTAGGGATATTTTTTTTAGTTTATTTATAGCCGAATACTGGGTTTTGACTCTGTCCACATGCTCTTGAAATTCACATATTTGTTCTTTAATTAATGCGATGAACTCATCTGTTTTCAGTTTCTTTTCTACTATGATAGTTTTCTTTTTTCCATTTGTCAACTCTGTTTTCTTCCACTGTGATATTGAGATTTCTTCCTCAGCCAGCGTTCCTAAGATAGTGTCTACAGACGTGTTTTGTAAATTTCTAACAAACTCGTCAGGGTTAATGGAGACATTTACACCTGCTACCTTTAATGACTTAAGGGCAAGGGCCATATTTTGGTGCTTTTGGCACAAGCATTTATTTCTACATAGGTACTTGGTAAGAGCGATGTACTTAGGTCTCATTTTGCAAAAGGTAGACAGTGTAATTTTACTTGATTTTTCTGCTTTATATTTCATGTGAAGGTAAACTAAACTATCATTCAGGATTCGCTTTTGCTCAGTACCATTTTCTGTCTTAACTTTGTCATTTTCCCCGGGCATCTGTCGACTATTGTCATCTCTTTCAAGAAATTTTATTATATCTTGCCGGATTTTCTTTCGTTTTTCTTCATTTCTTGTTCTTCTTGTCGCTGAAAAAACTTGTCCTGATTTACTTAGTAGCCGATGAGGACGAATTCCCGTCTTCTTACTAAGCTTATATTTAAGTCTATATTTCTTGAGCTTTGTGCTGGAAAGCACGTTACAGATTACTTTTTTGCCTTTTTCATTGCTGTTTCTGTATAGTGTCCCCACTTCCTCTGTCAGAACGTTGGCTAAAACCAGCTTATCAGTAACAGTTTTAGGCATTTTAGTCGGAGAAAAACCTTCTTGTCTTATTTCAGCATATATTCTTTTCCGAGGTGTTTGAAGACTTGCGCTGTTTTGTTTTTCTTTTGTATTTGTATCAATCTTGTCTTTTTCTGTTTCTACATTAGAACCCATTTCTTCTATATTGTTTGCAGAATTTTCTTTATGGAGTGTCAAATTCATAGTGCTTGTTTCCATTTGCTTATTCTTTGATATCTTCTTTGCCAATCTTTCTTATCTTTTTGAAGCTGCTTTGAACTTTCTTTGACTTATTTTGTTTTCATTCTTTAATCTTTCAATTTCCCTTTTACATTTTGCTACCGCTCGACTGACTCTTTTTCTTGTTCTTCTCTTTTTTGCATCAATACAAGGTAATTTGACTATTAGTTGCTGTGTCGTTACTGTTGTGTCTGTGCTTGAACTTATTTCTAAATACTGTTCTTGATTGCTTGCTAACAAATCAGGGCTATTGTCAATGCTTTCTTTTGACTTTTGCTTACGTATTCTGTGTTCCTGGACATACTTTTTAACTTTTTCCCTTCTTTTTTTCTGCTCTTTTTTCGATCTTTGTTCTATCGGGATGTAGTACTGGCTTACTCTTTTTCTCTCATTTTCAAAATATTTTTCACCTAGGGCCTGTTTCTTTCTTTCTCTGTATGCTTTCTGCTTTTCAGCTTTTGTTAGTGGCATCCTGTAAGAATGTATGAAAACAGTAAGCTTACGTTACCAATACAGGTAAGCTACGTTACCACATGAATATCATCTTTAGCTCGTGAATAAAGTAAAATGATATATTCAGAATGCTGTCAAATTTTACACTGAATATTGCTTTGAAATCTTCGATCAAGAAAAATTTTAATTGTTACAACCAAAATCAGAATTCGGTGTCTGTTTATAAATTTTGCCACAAGCAACATGTAATCTACGTTACCATTGATTTAATAGCATTGTTTAGCATCTGTGTCAATAATTTCAGAACTTTCAGTAATGCATAATTAAAATATATTAGTTTAGGACGACGACAGGAATATGATTTTTTCTATTGCAATTACTCTTTGTCTGAAAATAAGGTTTCATTTAAAAGAAATTTATGTAATTTTGTGTTTGTACTTGAATGACCTCTAATACTACCCATGCTGTTTTTTATTAACAGGGGTCCCGAATTCATATATATCTGCTATAAAATAACAAATTATACAAAATATAAGATATTTTGACATTTTCATTAGTTATAAAAACTACATACCTGCTCAGATATGCCGTTACTCTACTAGAATTACAACAGCTGAAGTATGATCTTGAGCGCCATCCAACTTAGGAAAAAATAGGAAATGAAACAAACATTGTAATATTCGAACCAATCACGGTCTCTAACTTTCTCTAAAAACACGGAATAGAACATTTATTGATCAATTTGTTGTCGATTAGACAATTTTTCTGAAATCGTGTAACGTAGCTTACAGAACGTATATTACAATCAATGGCATTTTAATTTTTGTCTGATTCACCGAACGCATGGCAAATCATTTTAAATGTTCAAAATACTTGTATAGACATGTTCGAATGCCAGTATATGTATAACACGCATATAAACATTTAATAAAGTTATAACGGGAACGTAGCTTACGTCCTTAAAAAAACTATTCCATTTTCAGTAGATCTCAGTCGGTGACTATCATTGTTCACATGCACCTACTTTCATTTCACTCGCATATTAAACACACATTATTTATTAAATATTACTGTCATATAAGACCGCGAAATTCGATGTTTCTCAAGAAGTAAAATACCCAATTTGTGTAATGATAACGTAGCTTACATAATTTTAGCGACAAATTTAAAGTCATCATTTCTCGTTTGAATGCTTTTGGAATGAAACAATACTTTGGAAAACAAAACTTGCAACATCATTGAGTGTAATAACATTGAAAAATGTGATAGAAAGTGACGCTATTTTCCTCGGTGTAAATTCGAAAATTACTTAAGGTTCAGGCGACATAATGATTTCTGTCAAATTGACGTATTCTATGTGAAGTAATCAGAAATTATACACATATCTGAAGATTATTTATTATGTAAAAGACATACAACTGGTTTTTTTTTGCTGATAGTCATGTAGTAAGGGGTATTTTTTATGCAGTTTCTCGTAAATGTTACGGCGACAGCATATTTAAGAATAATGACGAATTAATGAAGAATAGGTGTATAATTTATACAGACATTAATCGAGCGGTTGTACACTTCTACGACTTCAGTCTTCGCATTTTAACTGAAAAATTGTCATGAGAAGGTTTGAATAACTATATGTAAACACACCCCGTTGATCAATAAAATGCCTAGCAGGATTGTGTCCTCATTTTAAACACATTTGTTAGACCTGAAATTCATGGCTCCGAACGGCTTTTTAGCTCACCTGAGCTGAAAGCTCAGATGAGCTATTGCTATCCATCTCCGTCCGTCGTGCGTAAACTTTTTACATTTTAATCTTCTCCTCAAAAACCACCAGGCCAAATTTAATGAAACTTGGTAACCATCATTCCTGAGTGAAGCCCTTTCAGATTTGCACAAATGAAGGAGTTATGTCCCCTTGGGGCCCCACAAGGGGGGAAATAGTAAAAAACTTTAAAAATCTTCTCCTCTGAATGTACAAGAGATATACCTTAGTTATTTCATTTATAACATCCTTAGGTCATCTATTTTCAGATTTGCACAAATGATAGCCATGGGGCCCAAAATGGGGAAATTGTAAGGCACTGATTGGGGTAATTGCTAGAAATTATATATTTGTCACTATATCTTCAAAACTATCAACTTTTTGTTTAGGCATGTATATTAGAATATTGTAGGTATTGACATGACAATCATTTTGATGTATGGTTCAAGGTCATATGTTGAAAGGTCAAGGTCACAGATGCAAAAGAAGACTTAAATTGCTAATTATCTTGAAAACTATTACTTTTTGTGTAGGCATGTATATTCAACTATTGTAGGTATTGACATGACGATCATTTTGATATGTAGTTTAAGGTCATATGTTGAAAGTTCAAGGTCACAGCTGCAAAAGAAGAGTTAACTTGCTAATTATCTTGAAAACTTAACTTTTTGTATAGGCATATATAGTAGAATATTGTAGGTTTTGCAACAACGATCATTTTCATATATGGTTCAAGGTCATATATTGAAAGGTCAAGGTCACAGCTGCAAAAGAATACTTAAATTGCTAATTATCTTGAAAACTATCAACTTTTTGTATAGGCATGTATATTAGACTATTGTAGGCATTGACATGACGATTATTTTGATATATGGTTCAAGGTCATATATTGAAAGGTCAAGGTCACAGCTGCAAAAGAATACTTAAATTGCTAATTATCTTGAAAACTATCAACTTTTTGTATAGGCATGTATATTAGAATATTGTAGGTATTGACATGACAATCATATATGGTTTGAAGTCATATATGTTCAAAGTCAAGGACATAGCTGCATAATTATACTGAAATTGATTAATGATTACACTACAGTTACTTCATGCATATTTTATAAGGTACTTATAAATGAAAAGTTAATGGATATATTTCTGATTAAGTTTTGTGGGAGTTCTTAACTTGAGAAAACTTTTAAAGTTTCTGTACTTAATATATTGTCTATTGCACTTTGCAAACAATATTAGACATATCTTCAGGTGAGCGTTAAGGCCCATGGGCCTCTTGTTTATAATACTGATGTTGCCGTTTCGGAGCCATGATGCCATCCAGGGAAAATTACATTGACCTACATGCAGGTTGTATTTCTCATAATCACAGGATTTACGAGTGTCGGAACGATCTCATTATATATTGTCTTACCAGAAATATTAATGTATCGATCCGCGATGTTTATTAAACCAAGATAGTAACAATATCCAAGTTTTAAATCCATTTGTATAAGCTACCGGTGCAAATATTTTTTGCGGGTCGCCATGTTTTATATATGCATTACTATGTTATGGTATGGTCTTGTTGTATTAAACCAAGGGGTTGGCCGGCATCGTGGCCTTGCATCACTGGCGCTTGTTTTGATATTTTAAGAAATTAAATCCCTGGACCCTAACATAAGACAAGGTGTTCAACTTTCGCTATCCTAATTTTTGACCTACCTCGGTTCGGTCGTTTTTTCTATTTATTGGTGGACAATAAAAATAATAAATGAATATCCCCCAAACCTTCATGCATTTTTCTACAAAATGGTACATATCGGAACTGCCGTCGATGTCTCTAAAATATATAACACGAGTTAAACGAGCTCACTAGAGCTTATGTTTGTACTGTTTTTAACCACATCGACTATAAATAAAATTTATTTATTTGATTTGATTTGACCTCTCCCTGTATCAAACGCCATTTTACACTTAGAATGGCAATCGTCATCCCGTGCTGAATCTCGACAAACGTTCTAATTTGTCAATCTGTTTGACCTAAAAGAGATCCGGGAATCTTTACTTTCACTTTTGAAATAGGGACCAATCAGAACGTTTGTCGAAATTAATCACGGGATGACGATTGCCATTCTAAGTGTGAAATGGCGTTTGATACAAGGGACCGTGTCCGTTTAACTTGTGTTATATATTTTAGAGACATCGACGGCAGTTCCGATATGTACCATTTTGTAGAGAAATGCATGAAGGTTTGAGGGATATTCATTTATTATTTTTATTGTCCACCAATAAATAGAAAAAACGACCGAACTGAGATAGGTCAAAAATTAGGATAGCGAAAATTGAACACCTTGTCTTATATTAGGGTCAAGGGATTTTATTTTTTTTAAATGTCGAAACCAGCGCCTGTGCCTTGCATACAGAAACGCAACACGTCTGACTCTCTAGTTAGCTTTTATTAGACTCTGACCCAGACAGGATGTATGACGTAGTACATAGATAACATTGTATATTACGTAGTACACAGAGATCATGGTGTGTGACGTAGCACACATGTAATACGTTATACACAGATATATTGTAAACATATATAGAGTATAACTATATACTGTAACATCCCTTTCTGTCTTTTTTAAAGCTGCGAGTTCATCATATATAAAGGTTCTTGTAATCCTGACTTTAAAATATAGCCCTTTGCAAAAACTGTTGTTATCTGCCCTTGAATAATCACTCTTTGGTGTGTAGAGATAAGACGAAGTCATTTCCGGGTAGTAACATGCCGCCAGGTCACCAGCGATACTGTTGTGTGTGCAAGAATTTTAGTGGAAAGATTATTGATGGAGTGAGGATTTCCATGCATCGATTTCCAGCTGATAAAGGAAAGAGGAGAATATGGATCAGCAGGTGTAAAAATGCCCGTTCTAATTTTAAGTTTGTCAACAGCGATCAAACGAGACTATGTTCACAGCACTTTGTTGGGAAAGAAGGGCCTACCAAAACAAATCCATTACCGTCAATTTTTCCTAAACCCGACGGCAACGATAAGTTATATAAACTATCTGTGAGTATATTTTAAAAACCCATTTTATTATTTGTTATTTTTTGGGAGGGGGTTGACAATAATTCGTTCAGGCGAGTCACAATCTATATCGCATTTAAAAGATCAAGGACGATGGGTTTTAAACTTATTATTATTACATATTTTGCTGCTTTAATGGATTGAATGTCTTTTTGTGATATAATTGTACTTTACCACCATCTTAATTACGATAGTTTTGCTACTTGTTAACACAGTTGTCCGCACTTGGGAGTAGCATTGCCATAACTACCCCTGCCTGGAGGTGAGAGAGTAGGGGTTTTCCAAACTTTTGTAAGATATCTTAATGGCTTAATTTATTGTTATGTGTAGTTTATTAATATATCAATGGTACTAATATGAAGTCATTCATTCATTTGTACGCCACTGCGGTAGCTCAGTTGGTAGAGTGCTCGCTCTGTAGGTGGGAGGTTAGGGGTTCGATCCCCGGCCGGGTCTGACCTAAGACTTGAAAGTGGGTAGTGACTGTTCTTTCGCCAAGCACTCGGCATTACGAAATGAAAGTCACGGTTCTTTCGGATGGGAACTTAAAATAAACGAGGTCCTGTGTCACAGTGGGCTTGGCACGATAAAGAACCCTGCTGTATAATGCCATCAGCGCAATGCACAGACAAAATTTCTGCACCTTCGCCCATAGATGGCGACGTTTCGATATAAGTGAAATATTCTTGACTGGGACATCAAACACCATTACTCAACTCAACTCATTCATTTGTATTTTTAGAGTGAAAATCAAGAATCTACCAGAGAACCTCATAATTCTGACTTGATGGAAACCTCCTCAGATGATAGTCAACCAACTGATGTAGAATCTAGCAACCAGAGCATCATACAGAATGAAAGAGAACCAGCAACATTTTTGTCTCTAAAGGTAAAAAATAGTTTTTAATGAATTGGGAAATAATATGTTTTAAAGTTAAAAAATAGTCATATATTACTAAAATGTTAAAAATAGTAATAAAAAGGTGATAATAATTTTTATTTCACTCTGTTTACCTAATCATGCAACACACAATTTTAAGTAATATATATATATATATATATATATATATATATATATATATATATACCTTTTTTCTTTATATATATATATATAAAACATTTTCTGTCATTTCACATGTGAACATTTTATAGACTACTTTCTTATCCATTAATGTGCAAGTGGTCTGCAAGCTGCACCCTACCTACTAACCCCCAACCCCCCCCCCCCCCTACCAATTCTGACACTAGGTAAATAAGTTGTTTCCTTAACCCATTAAAGCTGAGTTTCAAGCTAGATAGCTTCTAATTTCAACAACTTAAGTTTGTCACAACCTGGTATCTAACTCAGATCTACTTCACGTGGAGTGGACACTACCACTGATGTAACTGGGGCAGATTGTTTAGATATGTCATCTTGCTATGTAGCATTTAAACATTAATACAGGTCAAAAAATCTATTTTAAATTTCTTGGAGTCATTTTTTTTACACAATTGCCATAAAGTGATTCACAAGGTCTACTTTTATTTTTAAATGTTTATTACAGTTTCATGATTATGGTGGCTGTATTACCTCCTGTGGTGGAATTGCACATAAAGCAGAGCAGATAGAACCAGTGATGATTTCCGTTTCCACACAGACTGACGAAATCTCTGATGAAAAACATGTGGCATTTACACAAACCATTTCAAGTGAAACCTGTAGTGTTGGTATTCAGGTCAACAAACCAGATTTGACATTTGAAGATATTGAAAATAATGATGAAAAGGTTTTATTTTATACTGGAGTGCAAAAACATTTAGTTGTTTATTTAATGAATTAGAAAATGGTATGGAGAGCAAGTTTAAGTCTGGAAGGCCTAGAGCTATGAGGCTGATAGATGAATTTTTCATGGTTTTCACGAGACTGCGTTTAGGACTTCTTTTAGATGATTTAGCATGTCGTTTTAAAGTTTCAGTTGGTACATGCAGTACAGTATTCAACAAATGGATTGACTATTTAGATGAGAGTTTGCAATTTTTAGTAATGTGGCCAACTCGTAAGAACATAAATGACACAATGCCAGAAAAATTTCGTCAGAAATATCCCAATTGCAGGGTTGTCATAGACTGTACAGAGATAAGGACTGAAACCCCATCTTCTCTTAGGTTAAAATCTTTACTTTATAGTGATTATAAATCGCATATGACATACAAATCATTGATTGGTATAAGTCCTTCTGGCATAGTAACTTTTGTGTCTGATCTCTATGCTGGTAGTATCAGTGATAAACAAATCACAGGTTTGTCGGGCTTAGTTAACCTTTGTGAAGAGGGAGATGCTATTATGGCAGATAAAGGTTTTTTAATATCAGATTTGACTACTCCTAAAGGCATTGAATTAATTATACCACCATTCAAAAGAAATAATAGACAATTTCTTCCTCATGAAGTGAGAGCAACTAAAGACATTGCTAATCTTAGAATCCACGTAGAAAGGCAAATGGAAAGAATAAAGAATTTCCGTATTGTTCAAGGCGTTATGCCAATCACAATGTCTAAAAAATCTTCAAAAATTTGGAAAATTTGTGTTAGACTGACAAATTTGCAACCACCTCTGGATTTGAATGATTGAATTAAAACATGGAAATAAAATACATGTATTAACTTATAATTTATGTTTTATTTGCCATCTTATTCTTAACCTCAGGTTCTGGTGATAAATGATAACTTTCCCAAACTCAAACTGAAACGGGCTACATCAAGACATGATCTACACTTGATACAAAAGCAGAATTGAACTTTCTAATTACAAAGTGTAACACGCCTCTTTGGAAACTGTCACAGTATGTTGGGAGAGGGGTTGCAGTGACCTAATGATTAAAATGTCAGTCTGCAAGTCTAGGGTCACTCAGTTTTGTGGGTTGGATCCCTAGTCATACCATATTTTAGAAAGAGAAATTTCTCTACTGGTTTACTTGTTGTAAGTAACATAAACTTTCAATATTTACAACTTATGTTTGTAATGGCCCGGATCTTCTGGAGTTATGCTTTGCATATCTGTTATGCTGCAAAATCTTTCCATATTCCAGTTTGAAAGTAAAGCAAATTTCAGCCCAGAATTGCAGATTTAAGAATTTTATAAATCTGATATGGTACTGTGCCAAAGTTAACGTCCCTGTGACATTCTTTTCATATAACACCAACATTTTTATTCATTGCCTAGTTTAAATCAAAATTTCAACATGATATGCAGAAATAATTACAGTTTTTTTGTCATTGCTTTAAAAAAGTGAGTCGTCTTTGAACAGACATATATATTATTAATTGAATTCTCAAGATAATTGAATTTTCAAGATTTTTAGTTGAATAGTTGTGTTTTCTTGTCAGTAGAAAATTTGAAACACAGAATCATCAGATTTCTGCATATTGATACAAATTTCTTTTATTTGAGTTAATGATTATACCAGAATTTTCTGAAAAAGTATTATATGAAAGGAAAAGAAGTTTGACATGGACATTACTTGTGGCACATTATTACAACTTGATCACTACAGTGTCTATGGGAGCCTTGGTGGCCAAGTGGTCTAAAGCATATGCTTACAGATCAAAGTGCCACTTGCCAAATAGGTTGGAATCCCAGCCAGAGCATTTCATTGTTTGAGAAAGTTTGTCAATTCACTTGTCCAAGGTTGGTGGTTTACTCCAAATCCTCTGGTTTTCTCCATCATTTCCAAACTGACTGCCTCTATACTGGTAACTTGTAAGTGGAAGGATCTTGCCTGTGGTTTTAAACACCATTGAAATTTAAAAAAAGAGGTGGCTCAGGTGGTTGGATGCTCAATTCATATGTTGCAGGTTGGTTGAACACTGACCTGGCCTCACCAAGACTTTAAAGAAATTAATTACTGTGCTTAAAAATACTCAGCATTTAGAAATGAAAACCACACTTTTTGGCCATTATAGTTTACCTTGGAGATCAGGGAACTTTTTTATAATGTATTCAACTGCCGATCAGTGATCATGTGATATGGTGAATGGAATTATGAGCTGATAATTACAGACGCGTTTACAATAAGAATAATAGAAAATTACACATGGAATGTAAATATTTATAAATATTCGTATGATTTGTTTCACAAGTCATTTACAGAAAAAAATAAATTAAGTATGTTTCATAAACAATTTAAAATTCTTAAAACCATCACTCAATGAAAAAGTTTCAATCCCCTCTTTACTCTTAAAGAAAAGAGTTCTGGCAATAATGCATCAAGATAAAACTGGTTTAATTTGTCTTTGACCTTTTCCCAACATTCATTATCAAATTTGATTCTTTCAACAGAAATGCCATTCAGTGTCCAAACAATAAAATCACACCACTGATATCCACTTAATGCTAACTGGCCCTGAACTTGGAAATAATAAGGATGGGTTTTTTTCAGAACACATTTGCCATTGTCATTTGAACAGAAGAAAGAATTATCACGAGCACAGTCCTGTGGCCTCATCATTCTCCACGTAGCTGGACATTTAATTTCTAATAAACCAGTAAACACATTGTTGTTATCAGTGTAAGTAACTATTCCATCTGGACTAGCACCAAGATGAGGAAGTTCACAACTAACAAACAAACCACATAGTTCAACCTTTACATCTTTGTAAAGCTGTTTCATATTAAGCTTGTACTTCATTCTTGCTGCTGGTTCATGGTTTTTACCCCATTCTGTATATTTGCTGTGGAAGTTCGAATATAATATTCTTTTAATAATACCATCTGGCTCAGTGCCTTGCTTACATTTAACAATGTGTCCAAAATTTGAACTTGTGATTCTGAAGGATCTCTCTTTAATCCATTTTGTATTATTTGTCTGCCCTCGTGTATATTGTTCAATTTGTTTTGTTTGTTTTTCATCAAGTTTCATGCTATTAAATATTTCTTTAAGTTCCATTTTTACCTTTTCTGATTTTAAATTTACTGAATCATGATACATAAATGAAATATTCAAACATAAAGAAACAACTGTATCAACTTTAACATCAGACTGAACAAAATTAAGTAGCCAACCAGCTTTTGGATTAACCTTAGCAAGATTTCTTTTAAAACGCTCAATATTTACTGAGCTCTTACAACTCAAGTCAGACTTGTCAACATTATCATCTTTGCCTTTTGAATGGGTGCATGAATCAGTACAATCAATGAATTTATATTTTTTAAAAAGTAAATCACATGACTTTTTTGGAGAAAGCTTTCTTTTTCTTTGGTCATTCCACAAACATTTTTGTGATGTAACAGCTAATGTACCATCTTTCTTCTTGACTGTTATAGCTGCTAGTGTGTGCAGTAATGCACCAATATGGTTACATGATTCTGCAGTTCTGAAATAAGACAGATATACATACTAAATTTCTAGACAAAAATAATTTAATTTTTGTTTCAACATGCTTCCTCCTGTGTTTTTAAAATTTAGTATTATAATTCAATATTTTCTTACAATATTGCCTTACAAAATTTGTTCAAATAATTTGACTAAAAGTCGATATTTGGATTTTAAAAAGCTGTGCATATAAAAAATAATTATTCCCTACATTTCTGTAATAAAACTTTGCTAATTCTTCAGATTTCCAAAGTTGCCCCATCAGTATTTTGTAAAAAATATTTCTTTTGAGTTAAAAACTTCAAAACTGAGTTTATGTTTGGTAAGGTTACAAACAATTTAAAATGAATTTATTTAACTTACCCAATTGTGCAATCACATTCTGCAGAATGGATCTGCCCTGAAACCTTTGCCATGCAAACCCAAACATCATGGTCCGGTCTTTTCTTGTTAGCGTCTGGTAATGATGGTATGACATTACATTTAATAAAACAGTACTGTGAATGTTCGCTGATCGGATGATAACACACAGAATGGACATGTTTGTCTTCTAAATACACAACAGATCGTAGTTGTCGTTTACAGTTCATCTTCAAAACCAAATAGTTATAAATATCAATTTCTGTAAAGTTTGGAATAAACGATATATCATTTGACCAAGATTTAAGTGACTTTGGATCCGGCAGTACCTCCCTACACGGCGTGATGAGTTTTTCAGTTTTTCTGTGATGCATTTCTATTTGTGCGGCCCATTCACGCTCATCTTTATTCTGGATCTTCATCTTGGAAACCCCTTTAGCTACCGCAGTTAACTCCGATTTCCTTCCCGTTACATACTGGTTGTGTTGTCTGAGATAGTTTTTCAACTGAAGACAATTTAAATTATCTATATCATTGTCATTCAAATAGCTACCTTCGCTTGTTTGTTCTTCGTCGTCCGCCATTTTTACTTTTACTACCCGGAACTACTTGAAGCGGGAATATACAAAAAAATTAAGGGAGATAACTTTGTTTTTGAAAAAGGCTATAAAAGTCATAATAAAATTAAAGTCTATGAATCACTGAATAACCCGAAATAAAGTCATAATTATAAGTGTGCCCTGCAACCTATACAAAATGAAATTACAGTAATAAACTTAAAATGCAGATTATAAATAACAGTAATAAACTTGAAATGCAGATTATAAACTTTATATTTCTTTTCCTCTCTTTCTGACAATAATCTCTCACACTTGTTGACATTAAGTGACAATCATTTAGTTTACTTGGTAGTTTAACTTTGCGTCCAGCTGATCTTGTTTTCACCTGTGACTTGATGGTGTGTTTGTGGTCAGGTTGTTCATGTTTGGGCTCGGTGGTAGACTGGGGCGGTTCAGCGTTAGAAGCGGACTCTACTACCGGAACACACAATGACAGTAAGGTGAAACAGTAATTAATTATACCTCCAGAACCTGTTTTCCCAACGTACATGTCTCTAAAAATTAAAAAAAAAAAAAAAACGAGAAAGGGTGAACAGCCATGATGAATGTGAAGCATGATCAGAACTATTCATTGAATCACCTACCTGACTGGATAATTCCAAAAATATTGGCAATATTTGAATTAGTTTAGTAATAATTACTTTGAAAAGAATCCAATACGGCGTTTCTCGGATACAATGTTCCAGACGAAGGGTCACGTGACTTTTATCACCACTTGACTGAATTTAGGGCACTTTTTTACCGCCTTGTTTATAAACATATATACAATGAATTGCGAGGTCTCGTTTTTGATGATAAATTGAAAAGTTTTTCCACCAAAAATGTCATTTTTGATTCTTAAAGGGTTTTCAATCATATAGATGATAACAATTCATTTTAATCAATTAAAAAATCGCCAGAAACATCGCAGTTTTGATGACTGCACAGTGAATCTGCGTGACCGAAATTCATGATTTTTATCATTTATAAGATTCATTTTTGTATATTTTGTTTAACATAAGATAAAATAATTCAAATAAAATCAGAATTAGGCAATCTACAAATAGTTAAAGATGTATATTCTATTTTACGTTTCCCCTAGTAAACTCTTCTCGTTATTGCTCCCGACTAAAATATCCGGAAAATCTTTATAAACTCTAATTTAGATCTTGAGATGTCATTTAAATTATTTTTTTGAAACAATTTAATTATTTGATACAGGTATAAGCTCGAAATTACATGTAAAATAGTTAAAATTACGACCCATTCCTATCACCATGCAGTCAATCATTGTTGACATTTTTGGTATGCCCTAAATTCGAGGCTGGTCACATGATTTAGGTCAATACTAAAATCCGAATTGGCAAGGAATTAATATATCTGCAAAACGACGTATACGTTTTAATCAACACTTCGAATAACATTTTATTACAATAATTGGTCCATATTGTGTGGTATACCCTTATGTAAGACTTATGCTGCTTCATTCCACCCAACTGGTAAATAAACTGCTTTGAACTAGTAATATGCTGGGATTAATCTTTGGAAAGAGAAAAAATGGAATACACAGTATCTAAATGTCATTGGTCTGGCCTTATTAAAAATAGGACCAGTAAACACTGGCTTTATTCTTATACTTTAACAGTTACTGGTGCATCGTATTTAGCTTACAATACTGATTAATTCAAGTTTGCTTGTATGAAATGTATTTATGTTATATACCTTCATCACCCATGGTTAATATTGACAAATTTTAGAGATTTTATACTTAAAATGCACATAACCACTCTGTACTAAACAACTAACATTTAAAGGAAAATTTTGAATTTGTTTTAAAGACACCGATACTGTTCTGCCTTTTGAAAATTTACTAATCAGATGAATTTATAAGGCTCTCAATACATGTATCAAAATAGTTTTGTTCTGTCTAAAGGTTGCTGGTGGAGAATTGTACATTTACAATGCTATAGCCATCATCTTCCCATTTCTCTGTAAGATATCCTTATTAAGTATATTTCACACAAGAGTAATGTTAAGTTGACATGAGGAATCTCAAGCTCTTAAGAGCATCATGCCATTATCACTATAGCTATATATATGTAATGTTGTTTAATCAATATTTATGTTGTCATTCTTTGAAACACACTACTGTCAATCTAAAATTATTTTTTCAAGTAAAGATTTAAAAATTGCATTTTGTAAAAAAAGATAATACATGTACATGTATTTTCAATGCATTCAGTTATTTTCTTATTCAATTAAAAATGGCATTGTTACTTTCTTGAAAATAGAAAAAAAAGCCAAATATTAATTTTGGCACCTAACAACATTTTAGCAATGATATATTAACTTTAAAGTTTGAACATTTACTATTTAATTTGACTACCGTAGTTTTCAGCTAAAACGATCGTACAATTTTCAGTTTATTTAAAAAACAAGGGTATTTTATTTCTTGTGTTTAAAGGCCACCTGCCTATACAGATCACTTTTACAGGTGGCTGCATTCATATAGATTTGACAATATCAGCTGTGAGTCAATACTTTGCTTTGTACATGAAAAATTGCTTTTGCTATTTGGACTGAATATTTTGTTATTTCCGCAACAAAAAGAAATTGATTTGAATATCACAGATTTTATGTTATTTCATTACTTAAAACACTTACATATATCAATTTAAATTAATATATTTTCTATATGCACGAACAAAAGCAATTTCAAAAATTTTAGAGCTAAAATTGGTGCGAAATATTGTACTGCAACAGAATTATCAAAAAACTTGGAGATATTCAACTTCATTACTGAAACCTATGATGTAGTTTGGGATAAATATAATGGATTTAACATTCTCCATGCAAGTTTTATACTTGTTTTGAAAATAAGTTTTGATATTGTATAGTTATTTTTGGAAATTAACTTTTTATGGTTATGGAGATGACAGGTAGTTCCGGTACTAACGGATTCTTGTACATATAAAATTGAAATCTACAATTTATGAATGAAAATGCAAGCAATTATGATGTTTTGTTTCTTTGTTTATTGTTTTGCATTGTTCCAACATGTTTTTAGCCATTTAAATGTTACATTTAAATAGTGACTAGCACACTGTCCCAGAAAAACATAGTAAACTACTGAAAGGATAATTTTTACACTTAAAGCCAAACAATACCTAAAATATACTAGCGGAAAAAAAACTGTGCATGACTGAAATGTGAGATTATAAAATAATTTGAAAATGCAAAGCAATGAATAATTTCGTATTTGTTTATTAGATATTTCTTTACAAATTCATGTCATTGAAAAGGTTACAGATACTGTTATTTCATACGCAGGGGACTAGAAACACAGCAAATAGTAAAAGTCAGTTCACAAGATCAGTATCGTGTGTGACCACCATTAGCATTGACACAGGACTGACAGCGACGCCTCATAGAGTTGATTAAATGCGTAAAGAATGCTTGAGGGATGTTGTTTCATATCTGGTCTAACGCTTGGACCAACCCTTGCAATGTAACAGACAGATTGGGCAGATGATGTAATCGGCGTTCCATTTCATCTCATAAGTGTTCAATTGGAGAAAGGTCGGGTGAAACGGCTGGCCACGGTACAACAATGGCGTTATGCTGTGCCAGAAAATCCATTGCAACCCGTGCGACGTGTGGTCTTGCATTATCAGGCTGAAAAGTGACGTTACGTTGCTGTCCTTGAATGAATTGGATGACATGGGTCTGTAGGATTTCATCACGGTACCGTACACCGGTCAAATACCCGTCGATGACTTCCACAGAAATTCTGTCATTCGCTGTGATGCCACCCCAAATTATTACACTGTCCCCACCGAACGAACGTCGTTCCACCACACACGCGTCATGGAAACGTTCTCCAATGCGCCCATACACTCCGGGGCGTCCGTCACTGCTGTCCAAGTGAAATCTGGACTCATCAGTGAACATAATTTGTGCCCAGTCTCGTCGATTGAAGCGTAAATGTGTTCTGCTCCATGCAAGACGAGCTGTGCGATGATGACTTGTAGAATTGGACGGATTGCCGGACGTCGTGGGCGAATATGTCTTTCCCGTAAACCATAATGTACTGTTCTGGGGCTGATTGGGCGTAGTCCAGGAATGCTCCGGGCAGTAGTACTGGCAGTTTGGAAACAGTTTCGTAGGTGCACAATCCGGGTATGGTTGTCTTGCTGACGTGTCGTTACGCATGGACGTCCTGAACGAGGGCGGTCTCTAGTGGTGCCAAACTGTTGGTATCGTCTCCATAAAGCATATACAGTGTTTCTGTGGACACCAAAATGTCTAGTGACAAAGCTTTGGGTCATACCAGCCTCAAGCATACCAATTGCGCGGAGGCTATCATTTTCATTTAGCTTAGGCATTACACTCTGGAAGCTTTCAATCGAATAAACTTGCTTTTCTGGTTTCCAAACAAACAAACAACAGTAAATTATTCCTCAAATATTGTCACACTGAAATGCTGGGCGACAATTGCGTGAAAACCGACCCGTGCGCATGAAGCGTAAAAATCACGGGCAATTGATGCAATGACCGAGCGATATGATAGAGGTAGATACACTTACCATTTGTGCAAATTTTAAGATTTATACATTCAGTAATTATAGCGAAATTATAAATTTTATTGATACACAGTTACTTTTTTCCGCTAGTATATATAGTCGACAGGGAAAAAATGTTTTGAATGTTATAATTATGAATGTGGTTTTACATCCCAGTCAAGATTTATATCAATGAGAGTTCTTTAACATGAACGTCTGCTATGACACAAGACATAGGTTTTTAAGGTGTCATCCGAAAGACCTGTGACCCGAGTAATTTCGAAGTAATGGGCACTACCCGTTTACAAACTTTATTCGGACCCGGCTAAGATTCGACAACAACCTTCCATGCACTCTACTAACTGAACCATCGTAGGTAGTAGAAGCAAGTAAAACGTTACAAATGAATCTACGAAATGTGCACATCAAAATTTAACTGGTATTTGTTATATATTTATCATTTCCTGAGCGGGTACCGCTGCTGGTGGAATAAACCTTCCCAAGGGTATCCATAACTCAGTAGGCAGTACTTTGTGCTGTCAGAAAATGTATCATTTTGCAAAATTTTCAGCCCTCTAAAATTTGAAATTTATTTAAAAGTAAGGTTTGTTCCCTCATACAAAGCATTCCTTAGCTGGATTTGGAAAAATATAATTTTTCGAACTTTAGATTCATTATTTTCAACTGTTCGGCTTATGTTTTTTATCTATCAAACTTTTCGGTCTTAGTGTCACTGATGAGGAATGAAATCTGCACATCTGGCCAACAAAATTTAACTGGTATTCGTTATATATTTTAACTAATAAATTTGTATTGGACACCAAAAACAATGTTGTGTCAAAGTTGATAAATCAAATTCATTTAAATTTCCTCTTTCTTTTCTATCTCTAACCAAACCTTAGGCTCTACTTGCATATGTCTGGGTGTTACAGACTTAGGGGGATCATTAAGCAAGGTTATCACAGCATCTTTTGTTACCAAATGATATCATCAGTACTTGGCAAAAAAATATATTTCGTCCAGCTCTGTGCATAACTTGAACCTCAACCTCCTCATCCTAGTCAACTGCCAAAATAACTAAGGAAAGGCAACACCGTCATATTTTACAACGCAATATTTAGATATTAGGCCTCCATAGACGTAATCGATTTTCGTCAGGATCCCGGGCTGTTGTCGTTGTTCAAGTTCAACTTGTTCTGAAATATCTTCAGTCTTAAAGTGAATTCAATGCAAGTACGTGTAATTACATATTATACCAGTTTTAATTTTACAGCACTTGACGGCCGTTTCGGAGTAGTGCTTGGACCGAGATTATGAAACCAATATTGTTTTCTGGTGTTGAAAAGATTCCCAAATGATCAAAATATATTTTACCCAATTAAGCTAAGAAAATACTTTGAATGAGGGAGTATACCTTAGTTTTTGAGGATTTTCAAATTTTAATTTTCAGCAAATTTTGACAGTAGTATATCAGAATTTTCAATGATATTTACCAAGTAAAACCAATAAAACTATTGTTCCAATACTACAATAAGTGACAGTACACTTAACAAAATTGCTTTAAAATTCTTAAACTGACAATGCATGATGATATACTACTTTTATGTATGTTACACCTTTTTCTCAAAATTTGTCAACTTATATTTGAACACTATTTTCCATAAATTATATTTACCTTAAACGAGCCAAACTGAAAGCAATCATTAATTTTCTACAAGAGAAAGTATTACAGAAAAAATGAAAGAAATTTAAGTTACCTTTTAAGAAAATGATGATGGCGCTGGTGCAAAACAATCATAAAATTCTGCTTTCTTACAGAAGTAAGATAGGGGTCGATTTTTTTAAAGTTCCTGGACTAGGTACCATGATCTTTAAAAATAAATGTATTATAAATTGAGTGAAATAAAGATCAGGCATTTTACACAGTTCTGAAATTAAAAAGAAAACCAGAGTATCAAGAGATAAAAAATAAAGCAATCTGACAAACTTTCTCGCACCAAAATCTGATCAAGTGAAATTCGATCCTAGGTAATGATTGCCGTTGTGATTGGTAAACTTCAACTTTACACCACTATAAAATCTCACTGTTGATGCATAATATCTATTTCAGTTTAATAATAGTATTGTACCTGGTGAATTTGCATATTACAAAAAATTGGTTTAATTGACAATGGCAGTTTATCCTGCATATCCCATATATCCTTTTCGCTCATCTGTAGCGTCCTAACTTTTGACCCAGCTTCTTCTTATGTTTTTTGTAAGTCTTTAGCCATCCTATATATCCTTCTTGCTCATCTGTAGCGTCCCAACTTTTGACCCAGCTTCTTGCAAAGTTTTTTGTAAGTCTTTAGCCCTAGAGATGTCTCCTCCTGTTAACAAAAGCATCTGCTGTCCACTTAACAACAGCCTCAATACTGTCCGCTGCTCCTTTAAACAATTAAAACTTCTCCATGGTTAATGTGTGATTATCCTTTTCAATATACTTGGATAAAAATATTTAATTACTAACAAGCCGTTGGTGCACCGCTAAAACAACGCTTATCCCCTCGCCTTAACATGTCACCTTAGAAAAAAAACCTTAACACAAAACTTAACCAGATAAAAACTTATTTAATCTCTAACCGGATGGAATGACGAACGGACAAACCCAATTCTATATCCCCCTTCGTCAACGTCGTTTAGCGAGGGGGTAATTATCTTGAGATGCATCTCTCTCTCTCTGCGCCTTGTCTGACCTTTACCAAAAATTCAAAATTAAGCGTATGTCGATCCAGACCACTTAATATTCAAAGATTTCAAAGACATTACAGCCAAGAAACTTTCACATGCCAGGAGAGTGTTAAATAAACCAAGGGCAGTAACTGGTGAAAAATTTCGGATTTTGTGAAGGGCACTTGCTAAAGACTTCATTTGTTGCGTCTTGTTTAATTTCCCAGGGTATTTTTATTTTCCATGATTTCTATAGTTCTTGTATAAATATATGGTAAAAATAGGAAATTTTTACATGTAAATAGGGGGATTTTAGCGATTTTTAGATAGAGATCGATTTTTAGATAGAGATGGTGAAAAGGACAACATAAAAATGCCATACAAAGCACAACCTTGGTCATTTCATTTTTAACAGACATAAACATAGTACATATATTACTTGTCTTATTTTGAAAAATGATTTTAGCAGGAATTTCCATCATTAATTTTTCCCCCAAAGATTTAATTTGATTGGATTTTGCAAGATAAATAACGAGTGGCAAGGTTTTGGTAATTTTTATGGTAACACCCGACTATGTCGGGGTCTAGAAGCACTCGGCCTCACTTCCTTGATGGAAGTCCCCATGTATTAAATTTGTCTGTTTTAAAAGTTTTTCCTCTTTGGGAATTGGTGGGTTGTGTTTTTGACATTGACTGGTATGTTTGTGTTTAATTTCCTCTCTACAAGGTTAATAGTAGTAGGTGAAGACGATCGATACCCTACAGCACCGTCATTGCACGGTGCACTACTTTTATATATTATTTTGTTACATAGAAGTTCTAAATCAAATCCTAGGTCTTCCTCCTGATCTACTGGACAGTTATGAGGTTATCATCTGTAGGTAATGACAGCATAACAGTGTTAACATTCCTTCACATATAAATCTTCACAATTTCCTGTATTAAGTTGATTGACTTTAAAATATAATAAACGAAAATTTATGTCGGGTTTAGTACGTCTATTTTGTTGAATACAAAATTACATTTAAGCTAACAAACTATTCGCCTTTAAAAAAGCAAAGTACAATGCTTAACATCTCACCTTTAAAAAAGAATTTACAAATTACGGAAAGGTTATGACCCACTGAATGCATGAATGAACTTTATTCAATCTAGTCGGTCCCTTGCGTTCTTTTTTAAGGTGTGAACAAAAATATATCTCTTTAGCATATGAGAATATATTACTCGGGTTTTTATATTTAAATACTAATACAACTAGACCTGCACATTGACGTGTTTTGAAAGCGAATTTAAGCGGAATAATCGTACGGCGCTAAATCACTTACACTGATAATAGGTATTTTTGTTTCAAATAAAAAAATATTATTCTAGCGCTATATTCTCGGTTTACTACATCCAAGTATATAAAATATTGAAATTGCTACACATATAATACTTTATATGTAATTCAAATGAACAGACAAATCTGAATCCATGCCTCTGTTTATAATTGCAAATTTCCAAAGAGCTCGCACAAAAAAGTGAAATTTCCGATTTAAAAAATCTTTGACAAAATCGCCCATTTCAAGCATAAAATTGTATCCCGTTTTGGAGCTAAGGACGTCGGAACTTAGAATGAAAAAAGGACGCTTTACGAAATATATTATGAAAGAAAAGAGATTAATCTTAGACAGTGGAATAAGGTCTCTGGTCTCAAATCATAGGATAAAGCAGGTGATGGAAGTTTCCAAATCATGCAGATGCTGTGCATTGTGACCGTATAAGCCAGATATCTATAAATGTGTAAATGGGCCGTGGATTTTGTCCCTATAAAGAAACCCACCTTTAACGTCAGACGAACTCATACGTCATGCATCTCATTTGGATTCTTAATCGGGCCGTGCAATGAGAGTGCCGTGTTTTTAAGGGTATCGATTGTCTCCTACCCACTACCGTTAATGTCCAATCAAACGCGATTCATTTATAGATAGAATTACTAGCTTTTACGTTTGTTATAGTATTTTATTTGATGATAGAATCCTTAAAAAATCTACAATTTATCAGCATGCAACATGCTTGACTGACATTTTAAAAGCTGTTGACGCTACAACTGAGTTACTCAATACGTTAACTGACTGTATAAAGTCGGAAGTATTATAATAAATGGCAAAGTGTTTACTGCGTCACAATACGTAGTCAGAAATATCTAGTCACATTTCATTTAGAAGTAGCTAATATGCATGTAGTAACTAAATTTCTAAATCATTAACTATTTCAGTAATACTTATGCAGTTACGTTCTTTACCTTTAAACTAATGACCCTGGGTCATGTATAAATTAGATAATTAGCAATTAAAAGTCGTATGGGGAACTCTCTGATCTTGGTAACAACACTCGATGGTAACATACTTGTGTTGAGTCTTTCTTCAATTTTCCAAATAAACCTTACAAAGCGTCAGTATGCCAGATATCTATATGTTCTGCTATAGATTGTAAAGAAAAAGTTATAATTATGCAAGTATATAACAATGAGATCGTTTCCATATATAAAAGCAATACGTGTTTTGTTGCACTGTTTCCAGCATAAGTGTATAGTGTATCAATAAAAATTATAAACTTATTAGTTTTAGTAGTAAATGTTTTAAATCGTTGATTTGTGTTATGATCAATTACTGTAGATAGTATACCAAACCGATATGACACATATCGGACTTACTATATATACATGCTGCACTTGTGTCACGTTAAGCCTTCTTACAACATGTCAGTGTTGTTTATTGATGTCTGATGTTTTGCCATACACATTGGTTTGATCAGTATCATTGAAATTTTGGAAAATCGTTTAATTCATGAGATGCAATAGAAATTAAATACTAGTATCAGATATAAGTTCCATTAGTGCCCAGTGACATTAACTTCAACATAAAAAATAGTTACTAACCCTATTAAGTTATCAAAGTACCACACTTAGTACTTAACTCTTGACTATGCTGTTTTATGGTGGTGGATACAAAGCTTGTTAGACAATTATCGATTAACATTTGGTGCTGAGTGATACAGTTGGCACTTCCTCTTTTTTCCATCTATATTAACTTCAAAACAGCACTTACATTATGCTACAGTAGCCATGATCTTGCAGTTCCTACAACAATAGAAAATAAAATCCAGCTTCAGAAATGTAATAATCACGATCGCATAAAAGTATGTAGTAACATTAACGTCATAACGGCTTAGAGTGGTGGGAAGGGGGAGGGTACATATTAGGAAGTACGTTATTGATCACTAAAATATAGATCTATAAATGCCGACATAACATGTATAGATAGTTAGATAAAAATATAATGCTGCAGAGTAAGCAGAACGTAGAGTGGAGGATGTTGGAAATCAATGGAGTTGAGTAATAGTGTTTAACGTCCCAGTCAAGAATATTTGGACGGGTGTGGATGTTGACTATACTACTGAGGACAGAACATCGCTCATTAGCTGCTTTTGGTGTGTGGAGTAATCTTTGTAACTCTGAACGGAACTTTCATTTCGATGCCCAGACATGAACATAATTTGTCTTGTCTCCATACCCGAGTCGCCTAATGCTTGTATGGCTGTTGCTCTAAGTGAATGTGCTCTTTTTAGTAATGTCCACGGGCATCAAATTTTAAAATTCCTTCGGGAAATAAACTTGTTCAATAAACTATAATTTTTTATCATTTATTATCCAGTCTTTTATTATAACTAATCTGATATTACTGGTTTTTATTAGTTTAGTAATTGATTTAGAATCTATTTTAATTAGTTTACATAAATTTATTTTTATATATTATTATTCTTTTAACATTCTCTAGCCGCGAATAGCTGCAATAACGCTGATGCGGCTTTAAACAAAACCTCACTCACTCACTCACTCTAAGTGAATGTGCGATGTATCTACGTTTGCATCTGGAAGGAAATTACGAAATGTATATTTACCAAGAGGGTTATTAACATACGAAATATTGTGTGATTTTGGAGATATTATGGCATCCCTATTACAGTGATTAAATAGAGACTGAGCATGTGGATCTGTTTTATACATGAAAAATTTCAAGATTTTGATGGGACATGCTTTGTCTGTTGCGTACATACGCTTATGAGTGAAATTTACTTTTGAATATAACCCGCCCTGGTAATTCTTTTGTTGCATTTCGTTGGTTAATGATGCGTATTTACGGCCATGCTCGTCAAAGTGAAATTCAATGGATTTTTTATTCAGTTTGGTGATTCTTTTGTTGCATTTCGTTGGTTAATGATGCGTATTCACGGCCATGCTTGTCAAAGTGAAATTCAATGGATTTTTTATTCAGTTTGGTAATTCTTTTGTTGCATTTCGTTGGTTAATGATGCGTATTCACGGCCATGCTTGTCAAAGTGGAATCAAATGGATTTTTTTTTCAGTTGGTGGTGAAATTCTAACCCACATGACACAAAATGGATGGAGATCAAAAACCAAACTGATAAACTAAGATTTAGAAGATTTTCAATGCATTTTCAAGGTAAAAAGCGATATTAGTTTAGATCAGATCTTTCAATAATGTTGGTGTGATTTGTTGGCATGGATTTCCCTTGAGCCGTTTGGATTTTCCTCAAACCATTTAACGTTGCATTCGTTTTTTTTTAACTGTTTGTTATATCTAATTCTCTTCCAATGTCAGATAAGTAGCGCTTTATAGCTGCTCTCGGGTAGTTCTTAGCATCAGATTGTATTCATCTTCTGAAACATCTGCTAAAAGATTTTCGAAATCACTTCCTTCACCATTTAAGAATGTTGCAAAATATTATTTCCTTTGACTTCTTCTCGCATCGTCTTGTCATCCTGAATAAAAAAAGCTCAACGCTGCAGGTAAATTACCAAGGGTAAAAAATTTACAACGCAAGGCGCACATTTAATTTCTCAGAAGTTGCACACATGTCCTGGATTAGAAGAGGAAAACTTAAAATGAAAGTACTGCCTAAAATGGCACAGACCTAAAGATATCTGACACAAAAGTCTTTCAGTTTCTCAACATCCAGCTTCTGTCGGCATTTTACATTACAGTGTGACTGTATTTATATGATTTTGCTCAAACATCAGCAACCTGAGACACGGAATCAAAATCATTCTTGCGGAACATTTGTCGACCTAAGCAAAACATGACATTTATTTGACATCTTCCTTAATGAGGTTCAGTGCAATCTTATCTCAATATATTAACCAAGCATAGTTCTCCAATAAAAATATGCAATCACAGTTAGCTTTTTGTTCTGTCCATCTCAGTTTTCACAATATATGAAACATTTCTTTTCACCTTTACTATACATTGTTAAAAAAATATCAAACATTGAAACTTTAATTGCAGATCTTTTACAATATAAAGGAAAAACTATAATGCCCACGGAGAAGCAAGGATTAATTTTTAGCTCAACTGGCTATAGCCAGCTGAGCTTATGGCATGGTTTTGCGTGCGTGCGTAAACTTTAATCTTCTCCTCTGAAACCACTGGGCCAATTGGGACCAAATTTGGTGTGGAAGGTCCTTAGGTGTAGTAGACTAAAGTTTGTACCAGGCGACCCCGCCCGACATCCAAGATGGCCGCTGTTACTATAAATAGCAAAAACACATAATTAGCCATTGTTGAGTCAATTTTTAACCGTTTTTATTCAAATTTGAAATGTAGAGAGTAGATAGCCGGGCATTCAATATATATAACGGGTTTTTCTGAGAAATTTTTCGTTGACCCGATTTTTACGAATTATGCAAATGAGGTGTAATATTTAATCAATTATTTGAAAATCTTCTCCGAAACCACTTGGCCAATAGGGACCAAATTTGGTGTGGAAGGTCTTTAGGTGGAGTAGACAAAAGTTTGTACCAGGCGACCCCGCCCGACATCCAAGATGGCCGCTGTTACTATAAATAGCAAAAACACATAAATAGCTATTGATGAGTCAATTTTTAACCGTTTTTGTTCAAATTCGAAATGTAGAGAGTAGATAGCCAGGCATTCAATATATTTAATGGGTTTTTCTTAAATTTTTCGTTGACCCGATTTTTACGAATTATGCAAATGAGGTGTAATATTTAATCAATTATTTGAAAATCTTCTCCTCCGAAACCACTGGGCCAATAGGGACCAAATTCGGTGTGGAAGGTCCTTAGGTGGAGTAGACAAAAGTTTTTACCAAGCGACCCCGCCCAACATCCAAGATGGCCGCTATTACTATAAATAGCAAAAACACAAATAGCCATTGTTGAGTCAATTTTTAACCGTTTTTATTCAAATTTTAAATGTAGAGAGTATTGCGGGGCATTCAATATATATAACAGGTTTTTCTGAGAAATTTTTCGTTGACCCGATTTTTACGAATTATGAAAATGAGGTGTAATATTTAATCAATTCTTTGAAAATCTTCTCCTCTGAAACCACTGGGCCAATTGAGACCAAATTTGGTATGGAAGGTCCTTAGGTGGAGTAGACTAAAGTTTTTACCAAGCGACCCCGCCTGACATCCAAGATGGCGGCTGCTACTGTAAATAGCAAAAACACATAAATAGCCATTGTTGAGTCATTTTTTAACCGGTTTTGTGGGAAATTTGAAATGTAGAGAGTAGATAGCAGGGCATTAAATATATATAATGGGTTTTTCTGAGAAATTTTTCGTTGACCCGATTTTTACGAATTATGCTAATGAGGTGTAATATTAAATCAATTCTTTGAAAATCTTCTCCTCTGAAACCACTGGGGCAATTTGAACCAAATTTGATGTGGAAGGTTGGTCTGACTAAAGTTTGTACCAGACAATCTTGTCCAACACTCAAGATGGCTGCTGTTACTATAAATAGAAAAAACACTAAAATTGCCATTGTGGATCCATTTTTCAACCAATTAAGCTCAAATTTGAAATATACAAAGTATATTGTGAGGCATTCAACATATTTAACCGGTTTTGTGGGAAATTTTTTGTTGACCTGATTTTCAAGAATTATGCATAAGGTGTTATATTTAGCGAAATCTTTGAAAATCTTCTCTTCTGAAACTACCGGGCCAATTGGAATGAAATTTTGTGTGGAAAGTCCAAATGTCGGCCTGACTAAAGGTTGTACCAGGCAACCTGGCCTGACATCCAAGATGGTCGTCATAACTAAAAATAGAAAAGAAAAAAAAATTACCATTGTTGATCTTTTTTTCCACAAATTGAGCTCAAATTTTAAATATAGAAAGTATGCTGTGTAGGATTCAAAATATATAATGTTTTTTCTGAGAAAACTTTTATTGACCCAAGCTTAAGCTGATGAACCAATTATGGTAACCACATTACATTGTCTTACAGGCGCCACAATGGCCGAGTGGTTTTAAGAATTCGATGTTACGAATCACAGCACCTTTCACCCCTGACATTGTGCATAATTGCCAAGTGGCGCTAGCACTTCATCTTTGAAAGTTAGTCAGTTAACTTGCTGCTTGGTCGTGGTTTTCTTCGATACTCCAGTGTCCTCCATCATTTCTAAAACTGACAGTCTCCGTATAAGTGAAATATTCTTGAGTTGAACGTTAAACAGCATTACAAACAAAAACAAACATTGTCTTACATATGCAGCCAGTTGAGCATCACAGGCCCTATTGGGCCTCTTGTTCTGAAACATGTTTCTTCTCAGATGACATTACAAGCAATCGCAGAAAGTTTGTGAATATTCCGTTTTTGATATTGTGATACGTTTGTCGAACATTACCAGTAAAACTCTTCTTCCAAAATATGTCAAATGGCCACAAGCTGACAATGTGAATGATACAGTACAAGGATTCAAAAATTTGAAAGGTCTCCGTTCAGTCATAGGAGCAATTGACGGGAGTCATATTCCTATAAGGACTCCTTAACAGTACCATTAAAATTACATCAACTGGAAATCATTCCCATCCATAGTTTTACAAGGGGTTTGCGACTCGAACTTACATTTCTTAGATCTGTTTTCTGGCTGGCCTGGATCTGTGCATGATTCCTGGGTTTTAAAAATTCTCCACTGTTTAACAAAATTGAAAACAACCCTGAAGAAATGTTTCCAAGAAATACACACCTATTGGGAGATTCAGCATACGCACTCAGTTCCTGGTTATTAACATCATTTAAAGATACTGGTAACTAAAGTAAAGAACAACGCAGGTACAATTATGTACACAGCTGCACACGAAATCCCGTTGAACGTGCTTTTGGTTCTTTGAAAGGAAGATTTAACCGACTCGAAGTTTATTGACATGTTGGAAGTAGAAAAAATTGTAAAACTTGTTTATAGTTGTTGTGTTTTGCATGAACTTTGTTTGGCAAATAGCGATGACGTGGAGAAATTTATTGAAGAAGGGTTAGCAGAAAATTACGAAACCCGCGAAGGTACATTAAAATAAATAGTTGTTTGCGTTCACACGCAATGATATTTCGTTTGTACGAAATTGTATTTCGTTCACACGCAAAAGAATTTCGTTACCATGCAATATTATTTTGTTCGCACGTAAACGTATTTCGTTCCTACGCAATAATATTTCATTCCCACGCAAAAGTATTTCGTTCCACACAACGTTTTTGCGTCTGCACGCTATATTTCGTTCCCGCGCAAAAGTATTTCGTTCCCACTTAATGATATTTCGTTCCCACGCAATAATATTTCGTTCTCACGCAAAAAGTATTTGGTTGTCACGCAATTTTTTTGGGTTCGCACGCAATAAAATTTCGTTCCGACGCAATAATATTTCATTCCCACGCAAAAGTATTTCCTTCCCACGCAATGTTTTTGGGTTCGCACGCAAAAATATTTCGTTCCCACGCAAAAGTATTTCCTTCCCAGGTAATAATATTTCGGTCCTACGCAATGTTTTTGCGATCCCACGCAAAAGTATTGCGTTTACACGCATTATTGTTGAAAGCTGAAAGTTCAATTCGCGAACTTACAATATTAAGATTGTAATTTTAAACAAGAGGCCAAGGGGGCTTAACGCCCACCTGAAGATATGTACAATATTGTTTGCAAAGTGCAATAGACAATGTATTAAGTACAGAAACTTGGAAAAGTTAAGAACTCCCATAATACTAAATCAGAAATATATCCACTCACATTTTGTTTATAAGCGGCTTATATAATATGTAGTAACTGTAGTGTAATCAATAATTTCCAAATCGTTAATCAATTTCAGTATACTAATGCAGCTATGTCCTTGACCTTTGAACATATATGACCTCGAACCATATATGATTGTTATGTCAATATCTACACTATTCTAATATACATGCTTATGCATAAAATTATGGGAGCTAGTCGTTTCGTACCATAACCATTTCGTACCATGACCGTTTCGTACCCAAATTGGTCCCATTCGTACCGTGTTATATGACCGTTTCGTACCATACGATAGTCGGTGTTACTACCATTTCGTACCATTAACTTCAATTAAAAATTTTTCGTTTAAAGTTTTTTTTAAAAAGAAAACAATAAAAAGAAAATAAATATATTATTTATTTCATTATTATTGGGTATATTAAATTTAGGGTGTTACTTTAACTTTTACTGAAAAAGTTATAAAAACACTTAAATAAGCGGTACCGTTTTTCTTCTTTTCGGGTTGTTATTCTGATTAAAGAATGTCAAATTTTACTTTAAACGTAATAAAACACTAATGATTTTTTTAAGTAAGCGATGTGTTCTTTTTCTGTTTAATATTAACTGAATTAATTGTCGCAAATACATGTTTACCGCTTGGTTTTTTTTTACACACGAAGACCTAAACACAGCACGTCTATGGTCGAAACATAGATGTTCCCGCCTGAAGCAGATAACAAACAAAACAAATGTTTACAAATAAGTTTTTTAACAAAAAAACATGAAATATCATTTATAAAAAGAACCGAAGTTTCAAATTCGCCTTCACTCTTTCACAATGCCTGGAAATGGATGTATAGCTTGTCGGAAGACTGTAAAACCAAAACAGCATGCACTGTGTTGCGACACATGTCACAGATGGCAACACAGAACTTGTGGGACTGGTGAGATTTCATAATTATATATAATACATAATATTTAATGTTAATTTTAATTAATATGAATAATTTGCCCATGACTTTATGTAAAGTTTACAAATACATTAAAAACGGGTTAATAAATATGATAAGTACTAGTACTCGTGCATGATCGTTTTTTAATTACAATGTTTAATAATGATTCTTTAAAAATCCAAATAATAATCATAATAATATTTTTATTATTTTTGTTTTACTTTTGTTCTTCATTTATATAACGTAACGAAATTGTTTTATAGGTATAGATATTCAGATGTATCGCGATACCATGAATGGTTGTGGTCTATTACATTGGTACTGCAGAGAATGCAACTTTGAAGATACCATAATCGACCAGGAACCAATTGGAGAGAGCACATGATTGTCTCTGTAAGTCTTATTCACATACACACTTATTTATTTTATTAAATTAAATTAAATTATTTATAATCTTTAGCTACGTGAAGACACTTATTCTTTGACATAATTTCATAACTAAAATGTTCAAATTCACTTGACTTTTTTAGGCCTGCTCAGTTACCTTCAGACCTATATATTAATTGTTATGTATTTGTTTTAGAGCTTTAGTTAGTCCGTCAGGAGATAATGAAATCTACACCTGAACCCACAGTCACAGATAAATCTCCAGAAACATCTCCTCTAGTAATGGCAAGAAGAATTCCAAAACCACTTTGCCTTGAAGATTCAGACAGGTATAGTCTATATTAAGGTTATTTTCACATTTAAAGTTACTGTAATAAGAAATGAGTCTATCAATTTAATTGGTTATAACGTACCGCTTTAATAAAACACAAATGTGTAATACTAAAATTAATCTAGACGGGGTACTTTTTTGTAAAGTTATTTGATTTGATAATTCTTGTTTTTAGTGATTATGATCCCAACACAAGAACTGAAGATATGTGCGATGCTGAGTATGCAGCCGATACCATCATTGATCAACCCACCTCACTTTCTTTTAATATTCCTAGACAGTCTTTTGAAATCCCAGATACAGTTGTTGAACGGTAAATATATCGTAATTTACATCATTATATTACATGTACATCTACAATATTGTGAAAAATTATCAAGACATATTTTTATACAAAGATACACTTTGTTCTAAATGAATAAAATATTTCAAACTAATTTTATGTTCTAGATCAATACAAGATCCTCGTCCACAGGAAGTAACGTCATCAAATGACCTGCTGTTCCATTTAGAAGACCAGGGTAGTAAAAGAAACGAGAAAATTGGCAGACAACAATGGATACACGTATACAGTAAAGGTAATTGTAAAACTTCGTTTAAATTTCCATTTAATACCCGCGCAAATATCGTTATATTTCCATTTTCTACTACGTTATTATAATTTGTTGTTATGTATTTTAAATATTGTTATGTCATTTTATTATTTTTTAAAAATATTGTTTATTAGCGTCAAAGAACAAATGGTACAATTGATTGGTGGTGTTCCGTACGTTCAAAAACAAATAGATGTCCAGCGACAGTTATACAGAAGGGTGAAAGTTTTCAGACTGGTAGACACCAACACAATCACAATTCAAATCCCGGAGCCATTACCAACCTAAAAATTGTTTCCCAGGTAATAGAATTACAATCATATTTAAAACTTAAATTCAGTATCATTTTATAATTTCCGTTTTGACACTTATGTTCTTTTTGTGGTTTTTTATTTATTATATTTCGGATGCAAGTTATTTTTTTTGTTTTACAATTAAGGTAAAGACAGCAGCAATTACAAATGTCCTTAGAAGTTCACTGGACATTGTGCAAGAGGCGCTAGTAAATAATTCAGACCTTTCGGCACCTTCTGGCAGTCAACCTAACATTCATAATCTGCAAAGAATCACCAACAGACAGCGCGAAAAAACCAGACCCGCAGAACCACAAGATCTTGATTTTGAGGTATAGTTATAATATTTATTATATAAAAATAAACCAATAATACATATTCGTTTTGTAAATTTTTCTTGAAGATTAAGAATAAACAATATTCTTTCTACCATTTGTTATTTTGTAGATAAACTACTATTATTTGCCAGACAACTTCGTGAGAAAAGATGTCCGCGTTGGTTCAAAGCGCCACATTATTTTAGCAACCGACCAACAATTAGAACTCCTGTCATCTTCCAAAATTTGGTACATGGATGGAACCTTTAAAATTGTTAGAAAACCATTTGTGCAGTTGTTTTCGATTCACGTATTTCTTAAAAGTGGTGACGACACAAAGCAGGTCCCGGCTGCAAATGTATGATGTCTTCCAGGACAAAGAAGGATTACAAAAAGGTAAACTACAGAATACTTGAATATCTTTGAATTTCATGCTTTCATTTTATTTCTGTGCTTTAAAAATGTTGTTTTTTAAACTATATTATTGTCTTAAACATATTTAAATTGTTTTTTTATTTTTAGATTTTGAAGAAGCTTTTAAAATTGTTACCAATAGTAAAAGAGTTTGTTGTAGATTTTGAAGCTGGAACGTGGCGAGCCATTCAATCACTCTTTCCATCAGCATCAATTAAAGATTGTGCTTTTCACTGGGGCCAAGCCATATGGCGACATGTGCAGAGTTTGGGATTGCAGGTACGAATATGAAATACGGTGTCATTTACTTATTATTATAACATTATTATCAGTTCGTCCTTTTTTTTACCTTACACTTATGAGTATATTGTATCTTTTACCTTACACTTATGAGTACATTGTATCTTTACAGGCACAGTACAAGCAACATGATAGTATTTACAAATTCATAAGAAAATAGATGGCTCTGTGTTATCTTCCAAAAGAGCAAATTCAGACGGCATTCATTTGTTTAGCTAATACAGTGGATAAGGAGAATGCGCCAAAAATGCACGAATAAGTAACTTATTTCGGCACCATCGACACAACACAGACCCAAAAGCAGGAAGTGGAAATATGGGGGTATATACGATTATCCCTTTGCTGTTTCAAGAAGCATCCCTCGTACCCATAAATATCACTCTAGTATCACAAGGAAAACTGAAAAAAATTCAACGAAAACATGCTCGGTCAATACAGAAAACATTATTCAAACATTGGGGTCGTTACATCCAAGGTGAAATATCTGTAACGTGTTTACTTCGACTGTGCTGAAGACTTGTTTATGTAATAATTAGTCATTATATTTGAACTGAGTGACAGTAAAGCCAAGTACCAGAAATCTGTAATTTGTGATTTTTTTGTATTATATTGAAATTGGACTACGTAACATGTAAATGTTAAGTATATCTGATACATTTCAAATGCCAAGTCGGAGAAATCTGGCATGCTATGAAGGCAGGCATTTTTGGATTTATTGTATCATATTTGAACTAAGTGACAGTAAAAGCCAAGTACCAGAAATCTGTAATTTGTGATTTTTGTATTATATTGAAATTGGACTACGTAACATGTAAATGTTAGTATCTGATACATTTCAAATGCCAAGTCGGAGAATTCTGGCATGCTATGAAGGCAGGCATTTTGGATTTATTGTATTATATTTGAACTAATGTAATGTTGCAGTTGTTTTTTTTGACACGAGTAAACTATCTGTACTTTATTATTATTATTATTATTATTATAAAATTAAGAGTATAATATAAAGGTTATTTCACTTATATCGTTTAATCGTCAAGGTTCTTACCGAAAAAACATAAAAGTTATTTCAATTATATCGTTTAATCGTCAAGGTTCTTACCGAAAAAACATAAAAGTTATTTCAATTATATCGTTTAATCGTCAAGGTTCTTACCGAAAAAACATAAAAAAGTTCTTTATTGCCAACCTCATTAAGATGAACGCCATCTGATGAGAAGTGTTTTGCCGATGAAAATCGATGCTTATAAAACAGAGTTTTCTTCGAGTCACGGGCACTGTTAACGAAATTTCCAAACCTTTTGTGGAGAATCTTGTTAATGTTTTTTTTTCTTTCTGTCATACTGAGCGGGTCATATTCCTAGGGTTTAGTCTCATAAAAAACAGATCCAATTATCACCCTCTTCACTCCAAAATTATGAAGATCTTCAGCTTATAACATAATATCAACTGAAATTGTTTTTGCACTACAATCAACACTTATATCGTTACCGCCTACTTGTAAAAAAACAATCTCTGGTCTATTTTGTCTCACGTAACTGAGATCATATCTCCAAATTTTTTCGACAGTTCTACCACCGATTCCATGTACATCATTCAATATTTTGTCATTTATAAACATCTTCTTATCATTATCTTTTATCCATTTTCTTAACCGATGAATGAAACTGTGTCCAAGAATAAGTGTTTTTACATGTGGCATATTGAAACCTTTTATAATATTATTGCAGCAAAGAAGTTATAAGTAAAAGCAAAACTTTTATGGGAAAGAAAATGTGTTTTCATTATATATATCATTGAAAATTTGAAAATAACACGCCAGTTGTCAATAACAAGCTGAGCGGTACTCACCCTGGTTCAGTTGCACTAATTACTTTCAAAAACACTTTTCCGCAAGTTATGTCAACTGTTAATTATCATATTCACTGTTGAATTTTAATCACAGCTGTACATACGCTATCATATATTTCGATCTGCTGTAGGTATGTACAGCTTCGATTAAAACTCAACAGTGGATATGATTGCGTACGTAAAAAAAGATTTTTGTCGGCGTTTGTTTCCAATTATGAAATTGACATTTAAGTGTGTGTGTGTGTGTGTGTGTGTTAAATCGTAAATAAAAATATACCATGCGACAATAGTCATTTACACACGAAAAAAATATAAGAAAATCATACAAAAACGTTAGCAGTACACTATGGTACGAAATGGTCAAACAAGATGGTACGAACTGGTTATGGTACGAAATGGTCATGGTACACAATGGTTTTTAATATATGGTACGAAATGGATGGTACGAAACGGTTATGGTACGAAACGACTATAAACCGAAATTATCTATATATCAAAATGATCATCATGTCAATACCTACAATATTCTAATATACATGCTTATACAAAAAGTTAATAGTTTTCAAGATAATTAGCAATTTAAGTCTCCTTTTGAAGCTGTGACCTTAACCTTTCAACATATGACCTTGTAACATATATCAATATGACGCTTATGTCAATACCTACAATATTCTAATAAAGATGCCTATGCATGAAATTAATAGCTTTCAAGATAATTAATAATTTAAGTATCCCTTTGTTGATATGATCTTGACCTTTCAACATTTGACCTTGAACCATATATCAAAATGATCGCCATGTCAATACCTACAATATTCTAATATACATGCCTATACAAAAAGTAAATAGTTTTCAAGATAATTAGCAATTTAAATCTCCTTTAAAAGCTGTGACCTTGACCTTTCAACATATGACCTTGTAACATATATCAAAATGACGCTTATGTCAATACCTACAATATTCTAATAAAGATGCCTATGCATGAAATTAATAGCTTTCAAGATAATTAATAATTTAAGTATCCCTATGTTGATATGATCTTGACCTTTCAACATTTGACCTTGAACCATATATCAAAATGATCGCCATGTCAATACCTACAATATTCTAATATACATGCCTATACAAAAAGTAAATAGTTTTCAAGATAATTAGCAATTTAAATCTCCTTTAAAAGCTGTGACCTTGACCTTTCAACATATTACCTTGTACTATATATCAAAGTGATCGTCATGTCAATGCCTAAAATATTTTTATATACATGCCTATGCATGAAATTAATAGCTTTCAAGATAATTAATAATTTTAGTATGCCTATGTTGATATGACCTTGACCTTTGAACATATAATCTTGGACCATATATAAAAATGATCGCCATGTCAATACCTACAATATTCTAATATGCATGCTTATGCATGAAATTAATAGCTTTCAAGATATAGTGACAAATATATAATTTTTAGCAATTTCCCCACTCAGTGCCCTTCAATTTTCCCATTTTGGGCCCCATGGCTACCATTTGTGCAAATCTAAAAATAGATGACCTAAGGATGTTATAAGTGAAATAACTAAGGTATATCTCTTGTAGATTCAGAGAAGAAGTTTTTTAAAGTTTTTCACTATTTCCCCCCTTATGGGGCCCCAAAGGGACACTCATTTGTGCAAATCTGAAAGGGCTTCACCCAGGCATGATGGTTACCAAGTTTCATCAAATTTGGTTTGGTAGTTTTGGAGGAGATGATTAAAATGTTAGAAGTTAACGCACGACGGATTAAAATGTTAAAAGGTTACGCACGACGGACGACAGACGACGTACGGTGAAACATCGCAATAACTCATCTTTCAGCCCAGGTGAGCTAAAAACGGCAGACCAACGAAACATAAAGAAAATTGATTTGATAATTAACCTATATTTTAATTATAGATCGATTAGTGATCATTTAGTCTTTGTTTTAGCCGAAAATTATGGAATCAAAATAAGTACAAGACATATGAAACGTCGTTTATCACGTTTAAATCTGCGACCAAGACAATATTCAAATTTAGAAGATGTTGTTGACTTAATGAAAGAAGAAGTAAAAGGACCAGGGCCACATATCGGATCATGTTCGCAAAATGTCGAGACAGAGTGAGGAAGGAGACTAGCTGTTTGTTTATTAATGCAGGGAATCGACACAGAAGGAGTCGAAATAAGAACACCAAAGCGCATTGTTCTACGCGCTTATTTTGCGAAAGGACCCAATTATATTTGGCACATCGATAGGTACGATAATTGAAACCTTTCGGTCTATGCTTAAGCGGCAGTATTGATTGCTAATTTCAAGAAGAATAATCTTGTTGAATTTTTACCATACTAACAACAACCCCAGAATAATAAGGATAGTTCTTAGAATCTGTTAAAGTAAGGGATCACCGTGCATAGTGAGAGGAGATTGCGGCACAGAAAATGGACATGTACGTGATATTCAGATACTGTCATCGAAACAGCTCATTTACATTGAAACAGCTTAACATGTCTGGAGCAAGTACATCTAATCAGACGATTGAAAGCTGGTGGGGATTTTTGCACCCGATTCTGGATGGAACTTTTCCGTAGAATGGAGGAAGAAGGGCTAAACAATAGAGATTTTGTTGATAAAAATTTTGTATAGTTTTGCTTTATTGCCTTGATACAGGTAGGTTAAATGCTGTTTGATAGTTCTGTCTCATATTCAATATAATGTTTCAGCTGAAAATATTATACTTATAACAACTATAGCCGCGTTTTACAAACAAATGACTCAAAAAATGAATGATATGACGTTAAACAACATTCAACATACCAAGCGACTAAAGTATGTTCGTAACTACCTAATCATTTCAAATAGTCCTACAAGACTGTTTATATAACCTATTGACATCAAATAGCTTCAGTGAACCAACTGTTACCCTTAGAATTTAAAATAAAGACAGTTTTAAATAATATTTGCTGTGTGCAGGTTTATAAGCTGTAACAATTTGAGATAGGATTATTTGTTTGTTTTTGAAATATATTTTAAAAAGGCATTTTTATTTCAGGACGAATAGGATGACTTTGTTGAAATATGGAACACGCATACAATACTTTCGCTTACAAATAAAATTGTGCCATCCGGTCATCCGGATTTGATGTATTCCATTCGATGATGTTTGGTTCGGAAAACTATTTGTGTTCAGTACCAGACTAGGAATATGATGTGTATAAAACTGAGGCAGAATTAGGATCTTCTATGTATATGTTTATAATTTATACACAGAAACAATCGGAAGACACAATTTAGATATCCCAAAGAATTCGAATTTGGCAGTAATTGTGTACAAGTTTCTGTGAACTAAAATACTGACCGATACCTGTCAAGTCACATGCATTGTGCGTGTGTCGCACGCATTTTTGATGTAAATCACGCTTAACTCTCACAAACACCCGCGTAATCAAAATATCTCGAAATAAAAACTGACAACATTATTATTATAGTTATTATAAGTTTAGTAATATTTTCAACGACCGATGCAAAACTCGTATATCCGGTATTATAAACTGATCCGGTAATATTTTGTTTCTTGTTGTATGTTTTGTAGAATCCGCCGCTGTTGATGATGTCTCAAATTTCAGGTGAATGAACGACTTTACACCATTTTCCCCATTTATTCCGGGTATGCCTCTGTCTTCGGATTGTCACACGTAAAACTTTGAAAACTATTGACAGATATGTAACTGTTTTATCAGGATAGTAATGGTTATTTGGTCTAGGGTATTAAAGTGAATAGAATGTAGAACACTTGCTGTTTGTGCTCATTATTTAGGGTCCTTTTTTTTCTCATGATCTGTTGTACTGTTTCACAGTATTTCAGGACAATTCTATATCTGATATTCTTTGTTGATAAGTTGATCAAAAAGTGAAAATAGAAAATTATTCTTTTAAAATGTACATAGTTTTGGTGGCACTAGCTATTCTTAAATCAAGAAAAATATAGATAATATAACAAACATTAGTAGACATGATAACAACGTTGTTTATTTTACTTTGGCAGGATATCAAACGCCATCTGATATGATAGTGTCATGTGTTATGGTATAAGTATTTTGCCTAGTGTTCTTATAAATCACAGACGAACTGATTAGATGGTCTAAAATTCAGTTAAATTCTATGCTCAATGCTTTCAAAAACATTGCTAAAACATTCAGTTATGTATAAATAATTAAAACGCTTACGATCAAAATTCGATCTAGTCGAACTTTGATCGCTGGAAGTGTAAAGCCCGGGACTTGGTCTGTATATTCGAGCCATCTGGGTGAGACCGAACATTGAGTCAGATATTGAAATCGAGATGGTATGGACGTTCTAGTGTACCTACCATATTTTATCCCCTCTTTTTACGTGGAAAGTATGATAATATATCGACTTAAAATTGATGCGAAATGAATTAATGTAAAGAATAACACCGATTTGCCAAACAAAATAAACCAATTCATTCTTCAAAATTCAACAAAATTAATGTCCATTGAAATACTGTACACCAGCAAAACACATTACAGGTGGTACCAGCAGTAGCTTGTCGCACGACGCCGCATGTTAAAGTGCGACTTTGTTTCACGTAAATAAAAAAAAAATTAATTTAATAAATCAGTTTTATTAGTGTATTTAAAGTTTGTTATTGCTTATGTAAAATAAATAATAAAATTACAATAATTTATAAAATTTTCCATTCGGGTTTTGTCAGCTTTTATTACACCAACGTGGTTCGAACCAACAATCAAAGATATACAAAACCTTTTATTAAGTTTATCCTACTACATGCCATAAAAACTTTCATGTCATACAGGAAGTATCTTTAAAAACGATTTAAGATTAGGGTTTATACGAACACGAAATAAACGATACATCTCGATAGATAATTGGTAGGTTGGTTAAATGTTGTTTTTACGTCGTATTAGCCATTTGCAGCTATTTGCGACGTTGTAATCCAGTATTGAATAAACACTAATACAGCCAACAAAGCAATTTATTTACCATCCGAAAAAAGATTTATAAACCGTAGGCCTCATAATGGTTGTAAGAGTTGTTTTTATATTGTCTTATACTTATCAAAATAGATTAGGAATTGTTTAATGTATGACTATCTGTCACGAGGTGTGAAAATACACACAATCAGGATTATTTGCGTTTACTTGTATGTTTCAGTATTTGTTTCAACACAACATTAATAAGGTCTGCATTTAACATAGGGCAGACCTTAATATTACTTACTTTGCAATGCAATTTCTTTTTCATAACGCCGGTCTAGTGCCTTAAAATAAAATTAGTGTAAAGAACAAGTGTACACATTATTTTGTGCAACACTCTGCGGAAGTTTAAAAGGAACTTGTCGAGCTAAATAAACGGCAATTTTAAACAGAGCCACCAAAACAGCATCCTTACAAATTGCAAAAATAACTAAATGTTAAGACCGCAAACGGAATTAACAAGAATATAAATATATAAAAGTTCCGGTTAGTCACAGACGAAGCGAACAAGGTTGCACGCAAAGGAATTATGTTGTGTTTGAATCGAATTGTATTTCCAGTGAGGTTTAACTTAGAGAAGATAATGAAACACTATTGTTTGGCTTTTTAAAAATTACATAAGAGATTTTATACATGAAGGTCATAAAATAATGACATTGTTGTGTTTGAAAATGTATGTGTTTTAAATTTCAATGTAATTCAAAACCATCAAGCCATTTATCTTCACATTGTATAGCATGAAAGGTTAATGAATTTGTCATATGTGTTAATAAAAGTGTTCAACAGCTTAGTTTAAACAATATTTTATTTAATAACATGACATACAACATGCATAATAATTTACAAGAAGATCTTGGAACAAAACTAATAGTCTGCATGACTAAGAAGAACGTATGATAATAACAAATAAATAAAGTGTAGGTTTTTAAAAGACAAATTCAAAATATTTAAATGTACAATAATTCACTATGTAAATGTGTTTTAAGAGACATATGTTAACCTATAGATTCAATATACATTAAACGGGATTCAATCAGAAAATATCTTTGTTAGAAGAATGTAATCTTGCACTTTGTCAAAAATAACAATATTTTCGTCATCAGTTAAGTTTTGCTTCCCTAACAATAATATATCAATGTCATTAGGGGCATTTATAGTATGAATAGTGGCATTTCTGATTTGATTATACAAATTACACTATAGTAGAAAATGTTGAGTATTTTCGGTTTGACCGCATGCACAATAGGGTTTTCAACAAGATTTTTTTTTTTGCAAACAAATGATGATTTAATGAACTACATTTTAGCCTAAGTCTAGTGTAATAAATTTGTCCTATGCGACTACCTGAATAAAAGTATTTAGGAATTTGTAATTTCTGGTTTAAAAAGGATTTAAAAATGTTTAGTGAACTGTTTCTTACTGATACAGGAATATTGTTCCAATCTCTAAAAGTGGAGGGAAGGAATGATTTATAATAAAAATCTTTTGCACGTAATATAGTTTCTAAATTTTGAGATGAACGGGTGTTATAAAAATGAATTTTTGAATTTGTAGATGAGATCATTTCAGAAAGATAAGTAGGAGATTGCTTATGATGCATCTTATAAAAATTGAATTAATCTATGTTTTTCCTTCTTGTTTCCAATGTTTTCCACCCCACGTCGTGATATAATGAACTTAAACTTGTTACCCTAGTCACCCCAGTTACAATTCGAGCTGCTTCAATATTTACACGTTCAATGCACAATGTGCTCATGTGAGCTATTGGTATCAATAGAGGCAGACCCTCCATCGTCCGTCCGTCCGTCAACAATTGCTTCTAACGACTTCTTCTTAGAAACCTGGTCAAATTTTGTTTAAACTTGGTTAAAAGCATCTATAGAACATTGCCTTTCAGATTTATCTTTTTGGTTGCCATAGCTACCAAATGTGGGTCACAATGACCTACATAGTTAAAAACCTAAAACAAATCTTCTCCAAAACCACTTCACTGAAATAAAATCTGATGTGATATTTGGCATCTACGGCATCTTATATACCAAGTTTGTGAATTTCAATAATTCTTGTGAAAAAATAGGTTACGCGTTTTTGCGTTTATTTTTTGTATATTGTAAATAGTACTTTTACAAAAATTACAATAATGAATAAATTTAGGTGAACTCTTTTTCCAAACATCATTTTCTTATGTGAAGAAACATGTTTGACAATTTTCATGAAATTCTGTAAAATACAAGTCGCTCTTTTCGACCTTTTTCATTTTCAATTCTAGCAACCCAAGGGTCGGAGGGTTCAAATCCCATTGGGGCCACTTTTTTTAATTTTTTAATTTTATTTTCAGAATTTTCTGGCTTACAATGGTGCAAGGAAGAGATTTTATGAATTTTTACTTTTTAGTGTAATTTTTTTTTAAAATACATGTGATACTGCAACCCAAGGGTCGAGGGTTCAAATCCCAGTGGAGCCACTTTTTTTTTCTGAATTTTCTGAATTTTTATGACTTACAATGGTGCATGGAAGAAATTTTATGATTTTTTACTTTTTAGGTTGCCATAGCTACATTGACCTAAATAGTTGAAAACCTAAAAGAATGTTCTTCTCCAAAACCACTTCACTGAGATAAAATCTGATGTGATATTTGGCATCTAAAGCATCTTATAAACCAAGTTTGTGAATTCCAACAATTTTGTGAAAAATTAGGTTACGTGTTTTTGATTTTATTTTTTATACATTGTAAATAGTACTTTTTTTTACCAAAATTACAATATTAATAAATTTAGGTGAACTCTTTTTCCAAACATCATTTTCTTATGTGGAGAAACATATGTTTAACAATTTTCATGAAATTCTGTAAAATACAAGTCGCTTTTTTCGACCTTTTTCTTTTTTAATTCTAGCAACCCAAGGGTCGAGGTTCAAATCCCATTGAGGGATGTTTTAATTTCTGAATTTTATGACTTACAATGGTGCATGGAAGAGATGTTGAATTTTACAATTTGTTTAAATATTTTAATTAATGTGTCAAATCTGTAAAGTCTTAAATCCGGATCTGAAAATTTCTCATGTGAGCTTTTGTTATGGATAGGAACTCTGCCATCAATCTATACATCTATCAAAAGACTTCTCAGACACTACTGGTCACATTTCATTCATATTAGACAATAGCACCTTTAAACCATTGTCATTCTCATTTGTGTTTCTGGTCCCATTGACTACCAAAAGTAGGTCACAGTGACCTATATTGCTAAAAACCAAAACAATAAAAATAATGTTATCTGAAAACACTTCTTTTGGGGCAACATGTTATGACTTAACCAGGTATTATCAAGACATACCAGTTACATTTAAACTCCGGTGAGCAAATTAGGGCCATCTTGGAAGGTTTCAAAACAATCCATAACTGGAATAGTAGTTGAGTAGCACATGTGCTTGTAAACGGCGCGCTTTTATGTTACCGTATAGGGTGCGTGAAGAAAAGTTACAACGGTGGTTCAAAACCCAATTGATGTACTTTATCAAAACCAGTCACAAACACCAGCATTCTCTCTAAGCCATTATTTTCTTCTGAAAAAACTGAAACATTTTGCATTTGCATTTAGATGAATAATTTGACATAAAAATATATTGTTAAATCAAACAACTGTTTAAAATCTTATAGCTGACAAATCAGTAATCGGAGGTTTGTTTTTAAGATATCGTCAAGTCATTTTTGGATAAAAAAATATTAAAGTCAATTGACTAACATAATGAAAGTCAACTGACTAACATATAACTAAAATTAATATTTCAGAAATGGTTCTTCTTATATTTGGGAGGAATAAGTAGATAGTTGCAAGTTTAATTTATTTAAAACCAGTGGTTTTCCGAAATAATCCTTCCCTTCATTGGTTGCCTTCCAAAAGTGTATTTGTTGGATATGGATTCTCCATATGTCACACTATATATATAAATAACACGTATATCTATAAGAAGAGTACAACGTGCATCTACAGCAAAAGACTTGTCATAATTCAATTGTATATCCTGTAATTGGTTGTTATTATTATTATTATTATATATTTTCATTAATAAATAATGATTATTATACTAGTCCATGAAGACAGTTGACAACTATACTGAATAATCATCTGAATTAACATCTCCAGTCTTATGGTAATCCGTATTATAAAGGTTTCCATCATAATTTTATGACAATTTTTAAAACAAGCAAACATTAGATAAGATTGAGGTAAATCGATTGGTAACTGATAAAAGCACTTATCTCAAATTAAAGACGGATCAACAAATAAACTTACCTGGCGCTGCTTTTTACCTGAGGCGTAATTCTACTGAATTTACTTTCACATTTTTAAAAGTCACGTGATGATACGTTTTGTTTGAATTGTAATATAACACTGCGTGGAAAAGAGATACTATTGCGTGGGAACGTAATATTATTGCGTGCAAAAGCAAAAAGATTGCGTCGGAACGAAATACTTTTGCGTGGAAACGAAATATTATTGCGTGGGAATGAAATACTTTTGCTTGCGAACAGAATACTTTTGTGTGCGAACGAATTATCATTGCGTGGGAACGAAATAGCATTGCGTTGGAACGGAATATTATTGCGTGAGAACGAAATACTTTTGCGTCCGAACGAATTATCATTTCGTGGAAACGAAATAACATTGCGTGGGAACAAAATAACATTGCGTGGGAACGAAATAATATTGCGTGGGAATGAAATAGTATTGCTTGCAAACACAAAGAGATTGCGTGGGAACAAAATACTTTTGCATGGGAACAAAATAACATTGAGAGGGAACAGAATATTTATGCGTGGGAACGAAATATCATTGCTTGCAAACACAAAAACATTGCGTGGGAACAAAATACTTTTGCATGGGAACGAAATAACATTGCGTGGGAACGAATTAACATTGCGTTCGAACGAAATATTATTGCTTTGGAACGAAATACAATTGCATGCAAACGCAAACAACTATTTATTTTAATGTTCCTTCGCGGGCTCTGTAGAAAATGAAGAAGTTAATAATTTCGTTGAAATTCACGGTGGAAATCAAGTTGCAGAGTTGAAGAGGCAATTCATATTAAACATGCTGTAAAGTAAATTTATTTAAACTTAACTTTCTATTAGTGATAAAACATTTGACACTTTTTACCAGTTTTTAGCTCACCTGACCGAAAGGTCATGTGAACTTTTGGCATGGCGCAGCGTGTGTATGTGGGTGAGTGCGTGCATGCGTGCGTCGTTAACACCTTTTTTCGACATATATGGGCCGGTGCAATTTAAATTTGTTCATGGCAATGCCATGGCTACCAAAAAATAGGTCAAGGTGACCTAGGGGTTCAAAAATCTTAAAAAATCTTCGAAACCGATGATGGGAGAATAATAGAATCTATCATATGCGTCAGTGGTAGATAGAGGTATCCCATCCGAATGGGCAGATTTTGTGTCTGGAACGAGGCTTTGCTGAGGAGGTGAAGATAAACAGCACGAGGTGGTGAAGATAGAAATTTCTACCACCGTGTCTTCCATTATTATCTCAAACTTAGAGGGGTGGGAGAAAAAATCTGATGTGATATTTCGCTTTTCTTAGGTCTTAAGCCTATTGTTTGTTACGCGTTTTTGCGTTTAATTTTAAAAACTTCGTAAAATGGCTTCAAATTGTTATAACTTGACTATTTGAACAGATAATGACATGAGGTTTTCAGTTTTGACTTTTTCTTAAAATGACATTTAAATTAGAGTCAAGGTAATAAAATAAAGGTCATTACCTTATTTATGATTTATGCAGTTTTAGGCAATTTCCTTGCAAATATTAAGAGACATATGAAATCAAAACATTGTTAAAATGTTCAGCATGACAAAATTTAAAAAAGTACCAAGTTTCGTAACTATTTGATAATCGATGTAGGAGTTGTTGCCCCTTAAATGTTAGTTTTGGCTTATAAATACTAAAATTGTGCATTAGCTTAAAAACTATAATCTTTTTGTATAGGCATGTATATTAGAATATTGTAGGTATTGCAGCAACGATCATTTTGATATATGGGTTCAAGGTCATATGTTCAAAGGTCAGGGTCACAGCTGCAAAAGAAGACATAAATTGCCAATTATCTCGAAAACTATAAACTTTTTGTACTTTAGAATATTGTAGGTATAGTGACAACGATCATTTTGATATATGGTTCATTGTCATGTGTTCAAAGGTCAAGGTCACAGCTGCAAAAGAAGACATAGATTGCTTATTATCTTGAAAACTTCAACTTTTTGTATACGCATGTTTATAAGATAATGTAGGTATTGACATGGCGATCATATATGGTTCAAGGTCATATATGTTCAAAGGTTAAGAACATAGCTGAAATTTGTTAATGATTTCGAAATTATTCATTGCATAACAGTTACTTCATGCATAGCATATTATATAAGCTACTTATAAATGAAATGTGACTGGATAGATTTCTGATTAAGTTTTGTTGCAGTTCTTAACTTGAGAAAACTTGTAAAGTTTCTGTACCTTATATATTGTCTTTTGCGCTTTGCAAACAATTTTTGACATATCCTCAGGACTGTACATTTTGACTTTTTACATTGACATTTGGTGTAATACACACATTTTTGTAATTCGAGGTGAAATACAGAGGCAGTTAAAAAAATTGTATCATACTTTTATTAATTTCCCTGTATTAAAAATATTTTTTTTATAATGCTTTGAATTTGTTTAATGCATCTTTCAATTTTTTGATAGTGAACATAGTAAATGATAGATGAACAACTCTAATCAACCTGTAGTTGGTAGTCAATTTCAGGCAAAATCTTTCCGGTTTTTTAAATGCCATAAAATGCAGTTTTTAATGGTTTCTGGAAAAATTGCTATCTTGATATCATGAGAGAGAATCAGTTGTTTCAACTGCCCAGCTTGGCACTAGACGGAAAAAGATTGATATTAGTCCAACTGGTTCTTCTTTCTCAACTTTGTTTCTAGCATTAGTTTCTGAAAAGCATAAATAAAAAATAAGTATTTATTCTCTCTCTCCCAAACTTAGAGTAAACTAACACATCCCATTTTGAAAATAATTACCACAGATATGTCTGGTTCATAAATACTACAAAGGTTAGCAATATTTTACATTTTTTATTGTAATATTTTAACCTTTTCAGTATGTTCCAGAACAAAGTTAACATTACCATTGGTGCATCTCCTTCCATTGACTAATAAATGAATTTGATGTTAACAATGTGTGGACAAGATCAGTTATGTTAGCTGTTCATGTGAACATGGTGAATGTGATCTGTTTTATAATGCAAGCTTAATGAAGTGCCACGCTAAGATTGATAAAAACACACATTAGAATTATACGTCTAAAAGTAAAGCCCAACATCCTAATTTAACACTCTCACACGAATTCCCAACAGATGTACCGTCCCAGTTAGCTCAGTCGGTAGAGTGTCCACTCTGTGTGCGGGAGGTCGTGATTTGACGCCACGGCAGCGACATACTTAGGTCATTAAAATTAGAAGTCTCCGCTTACCAGGTGTAACCTCACGATTCCAACGAACAGAAACCCAATCTGGCAATTTATCTATAAGCTTTTGATTTTCTACGCAATCGTCAAGAATGGCCAAGCTCGAAATATGTGGTGTAGCATCTCTACAACTCGGTATAAAGTCTGCAAAGTCCCTAAGAGCTATCGGATCTTTAGGAGGTATCTTGGGCAATAGGACTGTTTCGAGTCGTCCCGGTCCGTCCACTTTTCTCTTTTTTAGTCTCGACTACCGTATGTTTTGTGTGTAGGTATACATCCGGTTTGCTGTCACATATAAGAAATATGAGCAGGATTTCAATATAAATTTACTTGACGTTCCTGATTTGCGGAAACATTTACAAGTTAGAGAGAAATATGAGCAGGATTTCAATATTAATTTACTTGACGTTCCTGATTTTCGGAAACATTAAGAAGTTAGAGGAGTTACTGTTACATTTACCGTAAACATCAACTAATAAGGCTGTGTGAGGTTTACGAAGAGCTACAACTGGAAGTTTTTGATGTGAATTCTGATGAGTGTGAGGAGATGATGCAAGATGATGACAAAAAGAGGCGTACTGCTACAAATGTTAGAGGCGAAACAGAAATTTTTAAGCCCATCACAGAGGTTACACGATAGAGAAAAGACTTGTCTAATTTGTCTGCCAGATGTGGAATCATGCGATATAATGTTGTATCTATTAAAATGTTGTGGGTTTTTATATTAATACTGTTAATTAATGTACATACAAAGATCAAGCATAATAACTTTAATATCTTAAACGTGAAGCGATAATAGTCACAATATAGTTTCAAAAAAATAAAACATACATATAATATACACTGTGTGTTCACGTGTACTAGCCCTAATATCAGACCGAGACTTATTTTTGTAGACAGTATCACTATGTGTCCACTGGCATGTCAACATAGCGATGTAGCTTCTTAAAATTGACAATTTTTTGTTAAAATTTTAAAATTTTCCACCAAAAAAAAAAAAAAACAACAACATTGACTGTATTATGACATAATATGTGGGGGCGTCACTGTGTGTATGCACTTTAGCACCAATATTACATCACCATTGTGGCGATAAAAGGTTCTGTATCATACATGTTGGATAAAACATATTTCATAATATCAAGTAAGAAAACTTTTATGGATTTAATGCTGGAAAACAAGTTGAGTATCAGTTTGTTTCACTCTTTTGAGTTTGTAACAGGAGGGTTGAAGTTTCCGGCAGAGTGATCTAAGATCATTCCATCTATAGATGGACACTGAGTTATGTGACCTCCAATCAAACCGATGTGTATCATAGTTTTGTCAGTCACTTAACAGATATTTGTATCTACTTTTTAATTTTTATTTAAAATAGCATAAATCTGTACAAACAAAATTATACAGGATAGGAATAAATGTCTTTACCATGTCAGATATTATTGAACAGGGAGTGAAAAGTTGCCATGTCTCCTAGAATTTAACTAGCCTTCTCAATTTTCAGAAATTTTACTTTACATTTACCACTACGTGTCCAGTTAATTACATTGTCCAGTTATAACTGTCTGGGCAACAAAGCCATGTTTTATACCCTGTTGAAACTTGTGAATATTTTTTTGTAGGTGGAGTTATACAAAACTACGTAGATACAAATCAGAAGATGGATATCAACTTCATTTAGAAAATCATGTTGATAATGTAGAATACTGTTCTCTTCTTCATTTTTCTTATTTCTACATAAGATCAACTTGCATTCCTCAATCTAGACAAAATGAAACTCTATAATATACAGTTTGGATTTTAATATCCTCTGATGGTGAAATAATGTCAGGTGGATGCACCTGTGTTGTGCGAGTATTTCAAACAAGGTTGATCAATGTTATTTTTTTTAATTAATTTTTTTTCAGGGGGTCAATTCTTCTTTATTATGCAATTGCAAACATTGATAGTTTCACCACAACTATTGCGTCCTGATTACAAAATTTTAAATGTTCACTTCTAAAAATTTTAAAAGTTTTCTAATTTGAACCATGTGCCACACTAAATGTAATGACTTTTTTCTGTAACTGAGGTATTTTTTTTGTTTTTAAAATATAATCCTGATCTAAAAAAATTCTACAGAACTGCAAATTTTTTCGATCAAGCAAAGAGGTTTGGAGACAACTATTAATGTGTTGCAATGATTTTGATATTTACTGTTTTTTAAAAAACTTCATTTCTTTATAATTTTTTGTTCAGCAGGAGAGTTGTCTTATTTATTTGTTATGTGGCTATTGAGTTAAGTGCATGTACTGATCTGGTAAATGAGGAGACGTATATGTACTTTGCACATTTGCTACGTGATGTTGTTACAAATGATGTTTGTCAACTAGAAATAGAAGACTTAAAAAATAGGTAGATAGGTAATAGGTAAATAAGTACCAGGTATTTCTCTGCATTTTACTTTTTTTTCACATGTTCTGTATGTCTTGTTATAATTGCAGTAAGTGTTTATTTTCGTTAAAGGATATTGTTTTCACATTTAGATTTAACACTGAAAAATTAAAAACAATATCATAAGATCCATAAAAATATTTTATTTTTACAAGGTTAAATTATAAACATACAAAATAATGATTCAAATCAATAATTACAAGTACCATATATAATAAATTATGTTATGATCAATCAGAAAATGGTACATCTCAACAATTTAAGTTCTTTTGACGAAGCATATAACGCAATTAGTAGAAAAAAAAACAATTTTCTAAAATGCAAGCAAACAATTTTAATTTTTTATAAGAAAAAAGAAACTATTTAAAAATAAGTTCTGTGTATTTTTGCTGTATTCAATGTCCATGTAAACATTTCTGTTTAAAGACTTCAATTGAAACCAGTTTTATGTATATTTTTGATGGAAATTTTTTAAAAAACTATATCTTGATATTTTGATTTGAAAAATGATGAGTTAGTCTAACATTATGAAATTAAATTGATGTATGTTAATGTATCATTCTTTTTAATAACAACTTTCATTGATTTTTTTCATTATTTCAGTGGCAATTGAACATGCAAATATTTTGTTGCTCTGCTGTTTGCTACCATGAGTTTTTGTGAAAGGCACAAAGACAGACATACAGAGGCATGCACAGACAGGGTGTGTGTGGGATAAACCCAAAAAAACTTCACTATCATCTTAAGCAGACAACATTTGTACAAGAAAAGGTAAAGTGAATGAAGTGTATGAACCCACATCAAATTTCACACCTAATATTACTGTTAACATGAATGATCTGAAAAATATTGAAAAGGAATTATATAAGTTATTTAGATCCACATATGCTTTGGTACTTCAAACTCTAGATCACCACATTGATAAAGAAAATGCATCTGATGATGAACAACTGCTCCTTCCCAACATGGTCGATGCAATTAAAGAGCGCAATACCTTATCTGTGCCAAGTGACTTGTTCAACGACCATTTAAAGTCTGAGTTTACAGAGGATATAATTATGCAAATTGAGCAAGAAACTTCTGGTCAAGTAAGTAATCCATTATGGCAGAATAACTGCGTCTGGTATTCCTTCCATTATGTATTTTAGATTAACATTAAACCCTGATAATTACATCTTAAAAATATATTTTATTCTGGTGGTTCAGTTAATTTAGCAGCACTGCAATTTTGTCGGGATCATGAATCTATAGCCAGACAAATGTACTTTGAACACAGCAAAATAACACATAGATTTTTGAAAATTAATCAATGTAGACTATTTATTGACAAAAACTATCCTTACATAGGTGCATCACCTGATGACATAGTACGTTGCAAATGTTGTGGTAAAGGTCTACTCGAAATTAAGTGTAGCTATGTTTATAAAAACGTTACACCACATGAAGCATGCAATGACAATCATTATCATTTGTTCAGTGACAGTGATGATCAAGTGAGGCTGAAACTTTCAAGTCCTTGGTATACATAAATTCAATGTCAATTAGGTGTCTGTAATTTGTCATTGTGTGACTTTTTTTTTACTTAAACAGGTGTTGCTATTGACAGAATGACTTATGACAGAGACTTCTATGTAAAAATTATTGAAAAATGTTCTAAGTTTTTCAAAAAGTATGTATTGCAAGCTTCATCTCCATTTTGATGTCAGTAGTAATTCATCGATATCTGGATTAAAGATTCTAAAATTTTATCATAAACATCAGTTCTTATAAATTATTATGAAAAATATTATCTTTGGTCATGTCAAAATCAAATTAAAAGATATATAACAAATTATCAACTATCAGATTTCTTCAATATCATTGCATAATTTTGTTTTGAATGGATTAAAATTCTATTTTTTTCCACGAGTAAGATGGAATTCCTATCCTCGTGCTTAAAACTGTAGCAATACTTTAAAGCTCTTGCTGTAGTGTTCCATAAGCAAGAAGAGTTTATGTGACATTGAAACAATAAAAAAAGATCTATAATATAATGAAGTATTTATAATTGATTCATCTTATCTCAAAACCCAAGACAGTGCTTAAACTACTTTGAGATGAGCAAATTTTTGAGAAAAAACAATTTTCAGAAAAATAAGACAACATAGTCTCAAAATATTCAGTAGTTTGACAGATGAGTATGAAGTATTGAAATGACCTGTAACTACTTTACTAAAGGTTTTTTAGATTACAGAAAAATGATGTAACTCTTAAAATTTTTTTACACAATGGCTTTAAACTGTAAGGAATAGTTTTGCAAAAATCCTGAAGTTTTTAAGCCGCCCAATACCTCTTTCAACATGTATCCGTAATTTAGCAATGTCACCTCATTAGGGGTTAAATGTTTGCCTTTTCCCCAAGAACACTTCTTTGTGAAAGGAGGAATATTTAATGTAGCACGTCTTTCCAACAAGAGATCTCTTATTACAAATCCTCTGTCTGCAATTACTTCATCCCCTGGTTTAATGTGATCTAGTGCTGTGTAATATATCTGTCAGACACATTACCACCCCAGAGATCTGATACAAAAAAAATGCACCTGTTGGAGTTATGGAAATAAATGCTTTAAATGTATTCTTATGTTTGTATGAACTGTAGGTTTGTACTTGAGCTGTGGTAGATGACGGTTTTTCTATGAAAAATTCTGTACAATCAATTATGCATGTTGTCCTAGGAAATAATTGTTTAAGACATTTTGGCATAAATGTCTTGATATGACATGATTTAGACCATTTTAATTGTGGGAAAAAAAAAACAAAATCCAAATAATTAATCCAAGTAGCAAATATTTGTGACACTCTAGTTTGTGATTTGCCGAATAAATCTGCAATTAAAAATGTAGGGAGTGCTAAACTAAGCCTTAATAATGTCAATACAAATTCCTGATATCTGGTTAGTTTCCTTTGAGGGCCACTTTTCTTCTTGTTTGGATCTTTATAGTAAGTCTTGTGATGTGTTCCAGATTTTCCACGCCAATATTTCATAACTGGTAAAAGTTTATCAACTATTGCTAGAAATAAAATACATGTTTATATTAATAAGTAAATTTCTACTTCATCAATTTACACAACATGCATTAAATCCGCATTATATTCATACTGCCACAATTATTCGCAAATAAACACAAAATTCTGTGTATTTGGAATTCAAAGAAGTTTAGTATTTAGTTGTAATAATTACCATAGGTTGAAAAAAAATTCCCGGAATTTTAAAAAAGTAAGATTTTTGATAAGCATTAATGCATAAATGTTCATTTCAGAAATACCTTTCTTATTCATCTCTTTATGTGGTTCATGCTGAACTTGCTTTATGTTCAGACAATTTGCATGAAGAAAGTAAGAAACAACTTTTAATAATGATATTTTCAATTTTTTCAGTTTTTCCTTCTGATAAAATTGTAGTTACTAAAAAATACCCATTTCAAACAAAACATAATTCTGAAGTTACTTATCATTGATGTGCATTTGTCCTCTGATGTTTTGAATATGCTTATATTATGTATGAATATTATTACCAAAAAGTCCAAACAGTGCTACAAGTGATGGTAATCCAAGCTATCTTTTAATTGAATTATCACTTTCTGTTATTGTATCAATAAATAATAATCTTTTCAGCTCTTCTTTGTTTCTCAGTCTATTTTAGGCCAGTCAACTGGTTTAATTCTTCTGTTGCTTTACTCATATCTTCAAAACTGATGTCTGTCTGAACCCCAACATCTTTCATAAATTTATCTGAATCTGATTTTTGTCTATGCAAATGTAGTCATGACCAAGTACTTTCGAAAAAAATATTTTAACAAATTTCTCATTTATGTTCTGAACATCGATAACTGAGAAAAAAAGAAGTTTGTTATTTCTTCACACAAAAGGAACATAGCATAAGCAATATTTTTGAAACATAATAATGTATGCAGTTTGAATAATTGTACTTATTTCAGAATATTGTGACAAGATCTTTTTGAAGATCTTTTTGTAAAGTTTCTGTACTGAATATATTGTCTATTGCACTTTGCAAACAATTTTGGACATATTCTCAGATGAGCGTTAATGCCCATGGGCCTCTTGTTTTTAATCTTGCCCAGGTTTGATTAAGTGACTGACATCACAATCATGAATGAAACAATGATCCCTCACATACTCAGTATTGTTAAGTAGTATAATACATATTTTGTTGCAGAAGCAGGATTATGTGAATGGGGAGGTTCTGTAAGCTGCCTCACTTTTCCTCTCATTAGTTTTAAATTTCGTTTCTTTTTGATCGAGGTTAATCCTTTTGTTTGTGTACTAATCGAACTGTTTTTTATTTCGGGTCATTTTATTTATTTTGATTTAAATATTCGGAAGAATATAAATTAGTTGATGAGTTCTTAATAGTAGTTTAAATGTACTTGAGTCATTTGATTTTCAGCATTAGAATGCATGGGTTGAATAAAGTTGCCAAGTTTGCTATGAGAATATTATTAACTACATACCAGCTTTTAGTTGTTTCATATTTATTTAGTAAGTTGGTGAGGAAAAAAATATATCACTTGCTTTACCATAAAAGCTGTCAGCTCTTTTTATGGAAACAAAATTATGTGACCATTTCTTATGAATGTAAAATCCTATTGTAGTTTTTTTTAGATTGGTTACTTTGAAAATCTTGTTTAAATTTGTTGCAACTACATTGTGTAACAAAGTTTTCTAGTGTAGTGTTTCTGTGATGTATATATAATAAACATACTCTGGATAAGTGATTTAAGGTAATCAAAGCCTGTAATCATATTACATGTAATACATATTTAATTTTACGGGTAGAAATACTGATTTTTAGGTACTGTTAAATATATCAAATTTTCACAAAATGAAGCAATAAATAGACTAACAGTCAGAACTTTTTAAAATATTTTATATTTATCTGTTTTTGTTTTTTCTTTGCAAGATTTGTGGAAAAAAGTTTTACTTGGGCAACGACAATTTAAGATGTTCAATGATATTTATTTTTTTGTTTTCATTTACCCACGAAAATAACGAAATTTTTATACAGTAATACAGTAAACCCAAACATATATTACACATATATTACACTTGCGTTTGGCACTTTCACTTTAAGTTTTATTTGTATGTTTTTTTACATTTTCAACTTCAAAGATAAAGCAAGGGTAATATTATAGTGATTCATTGAACCGGATCATTTCTATACCATTTACCTATCCGGATTTTAGTGGCTGTGAATCACTTCCGTTTGCCTTCGTTACCTGGATTTCCATCAAGCAAGGCGTACTTCGTTCTTCGCCTGCTGGTTTTTGGACGTTTGGCCATTCCTCTTAGATTCATAGTTCAGGTAATACATAATTATATTTTATATTATATAATTTACAACATTTAGTGTCAGAAGTCGGTTTTTGGACTCAATATAATTTTATTTTCTCAGACATTTGAAATTTTATTTCCAGTCGTGATCGTTTTTGTCAGATATACATCAGATATTCTGATGTATAAAGTTATATTAATGATTATTTATTCATGTTAGGTTGTCAGCGTCAGATTTTCTGATGTTGCAATTTTTTTTATATATATATATATGGTCTTTGTCTTTGTTCTAATTTCCCGCCAAATACAAATGCTCTAGTACACTGAACAGTACTTGATTGAATCAATATAACATACGGCTGGATGAATTATTATTTAATGTGTGCATTTCTTCTTAATGACTTTATTCTTGTTATAAAATATTTTCCATAACAAGTTTATCATTATCTCTTTTTCTTTGACTTTTGTCAGATATTCTGATATTAGTCATCTTTATTTATTATTTTGAAACTCATTCTTACTTTACAAACTCATTATGTCTCTCAATATAAATTCTGCAACATTTGAACAATTAAAAGAGATCAGGGGTATTAGTGATAAAAGAGCATCTTTCTTAATTAATAAAAGGAAAGAATTAGGCAAACTAACTTTGAAAGATGTAAAATTAATGACTGAAATTCCTAGTACAATTTGGGATCCTTTGGTTGAAAATGGAATTATTGAATTTGGTGATATTGAAAGTTCATCAGATTAATCAGAAGATAAAATTAAACATTTAGAGGGAATTATTACAAAGTTGGAAAAAATGGTAGAGGTCCAGATAAATGAGAAACAAGCCATAGAAATTAGAATGCACAGAGATATGGAGAATATGAAGAGAGAATTTCATGAAGAATTAAAAGAACAACAAAACAAGTATGAAACTTAAGGCAACACAAATAAATGAAAGAGATAAGATGGAGGATCTATTAGAGAGGTTTGATAAAAAAGAAGAAGAATTTAAAAAAAATAATAGAACAAAAAATCTCCAATTACAGAAATTAGAACAAGAATTAGAAATTAAAGCAACAGTTTCTAAAATGGAACAATATTCCCCAGGAGGAATTTATATGGGGAACTCCCGTTCTGCAATGTCAAGGTCAAGAACACCAGATAGAAATATCTCAGGGTCCGGTAGGTCAGATGGTCCAACTCCTTCTAAAATGTCAACATATGATGGAAAATCGGATTGGAGACCATATCACCTTCAGTTCAGTTATATAGCCAAGAGATATAGTTGGACAGATGACTAGTCTCTTGATAAGTTAATTGAGTGTCTGAGAGATAAAGCCCTTAAATATTTTAGCTCTAGGTCTTAGGCGATACAGTCTGACTATAATCTTCTATGTTAGAAATTAGATGAACGTTTTGGTAAAAAAGAACTACCACATGTGATGCGGAGACAACTGCAAAATGCCAGCCAGGGAGGAGAAGAAAGTTTAGAGGAATTCGCAGAAAGAGTTCAAGAACTGGTAACTGATGGTTATCCAGATACACCAGAGACTTTTATACAAATTGTTGCCACAGATGCCTTCCTTAAGGGTTGTACTGATAAGTCAGCTTTAATTGCAATGGACAAAGACCCAGAAAATCTTGATGTAGTCTTGCAATATGTTAAATGTGCCATAACAAATCATAAGGTTATTCTTGGTTTAAAGCGCTCTGAGGTAAAACGTGTCTAATTCAATAATTGTAGTGACCTTGACCACACAAACGAAGCTCTGGAGATCAGGTCTATTTCACAACAAAAAGAAAGACAAAACTTTACGTTAGATAAATTTGAAGAACGATTAAAAAAAACTGAAGATGGATTAGAAGAAACAAGACTTGCAGTAAAAGAAATTTTAACTGTTTTAAAAAATAATCGACCTCGATCACCGTCTCCTGCGGCAAGTCCAACAAGAGGTAAAATTATTTGTTTTAACTGCAAAGAAGAAGGTCACTTTAGTAAAGGCTGTCCAAATAGAAAACCAAATTCTCCTCTGGGAGTAAAGCGAGGAGAGAGTCCTGATTCAAAATATAAGTCAATATCTCCACCCCCGTTATACTTCACCGGGTTAAAGATGTAGGCCGGTCTTTGACCCATCCACTCATTTGGTGATGTCAATATTCCAGCTAGCTATGCTCTTTCTAATCTTGGTTGCAAAACTAGAATACATAGGATCTATGTTAAAACAAAACTGTTCTTTCACCTAACACAAGTTAGGTTGTAGATGTTCAGTTAGATTTCAAACCCGACACTAATATTGCTATACAGTCTGTCAAAAACCCGCAAGGTCTTTTTTTCCCGAACATTTTGTGTAGTGAAATTTTACAATTTCCAGTTACTCTTATCAATCCGACTGAACATATTATTACTTTAAGAAATGGTGACTTAGTGGGTACTGGCATTGAAGCAGATGTTGTTTTAGAAGATGTTGATGAGGAAATTTTAGAAATCAAGCAGCTAAGTGTCTTGGAAGATAACCAACTACCATTACTATTAAACAACTAGAAGATCGCTTACCTCTTCATATGCGAGATCTTTTTATTAGATCTGTGGAAGATTTAAACCTCTCACAGGCACATGAAGTTTTTAATTTATTAGATACTTTTCAGGGAATTTTTGCAAAAGATGATTTAGATGTTGGATTATTCAATGGTGATATCAAACATAAAATTGACACTGGTACATCCAATTAAACAGCTAATGCGTAGGACGGACACCTCTTGGTTTTGAAAAAGAGGAAGAAGATCACTAACAACAACTTCTTGAAAAAGGGGTCATAGAGCCTTCTTCTTTCTTAATAATTTCATGTACAGTGTTGTCTATGATGTAAATACCATGGCTTTGGAGATCCTGAACTACCCATAAAGCAATTATGACAATAGTGTCACAAGTGTGTCCCATTAAACATCATGTTACTTGTCTTTTTTGAAAAATATCAATTTGTCTGTTGCATACTAAGTGGCAATATTTCATGACTGCTTCTTGTGCTAGATATTAAAAGACTAAAGTATCGTCTTTGTTAGCTGGGTTTGGATTCATATAATTTTGTAACTTTAGATGCATCAATTTTCAACTGTTTGGCTTATATTTTTATCTATCAAACCTTTTGTCCCCTAGCGTCACTGATGTTGATTGATTTTCCGAAATGTGCACATGTGGCACATCAAGATTTAAAAGGTATTTATGTTATATTTTTAGTGCCAATGTAATGTTACTGGGGGAGTGGTATGATTACGCGCTAGCGGGCCATTATAACGCACATTCGTAAAACATTCGTAATATTAATGTCATCTTAGATTAATTCTGATATATAAATAACATTGCTTTCGTCGAAAATAGCTGACAAATTGCCTCTGCGGCGTTAAATAACATTTCAACAAAGTTTCGACAAAAAGAACATTTTCATTTTACATCAAATTTTAATATTTCAATTTTACGAAAATTTTTAATGCAAATACAAAAAAAACGTTAATTAACAAAGAGCTATCTATTGTTAATTATACATGTCAACTCTGTCAACATGGTAAAGTTTAGATAAACATGTGTATTCTCATGAAGTTGACCTTTTTTTTTTTCATTTTGCATTATGCATATAGTGTAGATTAGACGCATATTAAACTAGCGTAGTTTTATAATAGTTATTCTATAGAGTAATGTATAAATATAGCCTCGGCTGACAATGTTTTTCTTGAGGTGTCAAATAAACTGTCAGAAATGTAATATCTATTTTATTATACCGATTTTCTTTGAATTTAACAGAAGGATGTTAAAGATAATTCAAAGATTTTTATGTGTAGGACTCAAATTTACGATCTTGACCCAGAAACTTTCAAAATGTGTTAACGGCCCTCTTGACGGTCCTTTTTGTTGATGTGGAGTCTTTAGACTCCAGAAGTTTGGACAAATACGACTCGTCATCATCTGCAAACATCTTGTTCCCCCTCAGCAGTTATGTGTAAACAATGTCAGTGGCAAGCAGAAATGAACATGACAAATGCTATACAAACGAAGCGTTGAAGCGATTTGGATCACAGACAACGGGAGGTAACTCTTACTAAATTTCATAATTTCACATAGCAAAAAATAATGTTACATAGCAGCACGCGCAAAATATAATGTCACATAGCGACACATGCGCAATGTGTCCACCTGTGTAATTTTATGTGACAGTAAAAATTGTTTCATAATTCTTGTCCAATGAAATTACAAGAAATTTATATGAGGTATAATAAAACAACATATTACACATATATTAAAACATGAATTTATGCGATGTCGTCTTTCTTCTCCACCGCAACATTCACTGCTTTCCGTTGTGCCTTTTGTTACTTTTTTTTCTGCAGAGTATAATCTGAAAGGATAAACAGAGACACAGTTCAAAAAATGCTTGGATAAAAACATTCTACGTTTAAGTTGTAACAAGCTAAGAAGGTGTTAATTACAAAATTCCTAGAATTTTCTCTATTAGCCTGGTTTCAAAGATTTTATTTTGCTTTAAGAATTGTGGTTTATTGACAATATATTAAATAACATTCTCGATAGTTGATAAAAAAGTGCCATGTAATAATAAACACAAAATACACACATGTAATATCGTTTCTGCGAGTGGTCTCGGTTGCCGAGTGGTCTAAAGAGCGCGCTTACGGATTACAGCGCCTTTCACCGCCTGGGTTAGAATCCCACTCTGGACAAATCCTGAAATTTTGTCAGTTCGCTTGCCGAAGGTCGGTGGTTTTCTCTGGGCACTCCGGTTTCCTGCACCATCCAAGAATTGACCGCCTCGAAATAAGTGAAAGAATCTTCACTGAGGCGTAAAACACCATTACTCCACTCGATTCTGCGACCTTTGTAACCAGCGCGTCGAAATTAGTATATATTTTTACGCGCTACGCATATGCACTTTTTTGAGGATTGGTTTTCAATTTTTGCAAAGTTATTGAAGAATAAGCCGACGATGACGGATACAAATAGTAAAAAACCGCGTAGCGTAGCGAATTGTTTTGTGTACAGTGGAGCATTGATACAATGTAGCATTGTTTACGTTGGCTTTGAAACACTTGGATGGCCGCCAAATGAGGTAACATCTGTTACGTACGATATAACACAAAGTAGGTCACGAACAATTTTTGATTAATAATAAGGAAACACTACGATTCAACAAGGTTTGATATTTTATTACGAATTTTAAATGTTGTAAGGTCATTTATAAAAGAAAATGTGTAAATTTTCAGTCACTGTTTCAAAATACATATACGTGACGTCAACATGCCGTTATTTCGGCACCAAGTCTATCGGTACCGATTTAATTCGGCACCGGCAATTGGCCATTTGAAAAATTAGCTAAGACCACAGAACATCGTTATTAACAACTTAAAACAATAATTATCATAATCATCATCATCATATTTTGCTTATGTTGTATTTCTATGTTCCACAAGCCCTGATCCGCGCACTTCAAAATAAATTCTTATCAAACTCCCTAATACCTGTAAGACCCATATCACTTGCTTTCTGCCGCCTTCGCCGAAATTCAAAGGAGGTTATATGAAGAATATACATGGTCTAGTGATCTGTGACATATGTAGGATAACAGTAAAATTAACATCTTGTAATTAAAATTACTAAATTAAAAAAACATTAAATCTGCACACAAACATGAAAACCTTAAATAATGTTTTGAAACAAATAAATATTTTTCTGGTGACGAATTTAATTAATTTTTTTTTTTTTATTTCTTATTATTTTTTTTTTTTGGTGTCTAATTTAACCGTAGTCAGTGCAGAATTGACGGTTTACAGTGGTGCTGAATTGACTTGATACCTCGTGTCAATTACTAAAACAAGTTTGCCGAAAACCGACATGCTTGCAAGTAAACAGTTGGGATTTTACACCGTGGAAGGGCATCATCGGATGGCACATCTATTGCTTTGAGGAACGGCTGAGCATCTAACAAAAAATTGTGGAATTTGTTCGCCGTAAGCAGCAATGCTAGCCAGCAGTAAGTTACAAACGGATTTTGTATTTCAGCAAATTTAGGGTCATCCATTTAATTTTACTAGTTGCAAATTTTTATTATTAACTAATTTTTACATATTATTGTGGAATACGGATAATATTTTTTTCAGTTAATTAATTGTTTAATCATTTCAACTCTTTTTAAAATGCCGCGAGAGTTGACCTTCTTTGCTGTTTGTGTGTCGCCATTGTAATCATTTGTCTTTAATAACAGCGAAAAACACCAAAATTAGTTCGACAAAAGTAATACTAAAATAAATTGTAAAAAATGACGTCATACAGAATACCTCGGCAAATCAAATCACAATAAAATCTGACATCTCGCGCAGTTTGTAATTGTACTGTAATAACAAAATGGATAAGGTAAACAATGACAATCAAATACCAAAATGGATGAGGTAAACATTGACAATCACATTTACATAGACGGAAAAGGTACCGGAGCGGTAAAAAGATAATACCACGGGGTTTTGCAACATGTTAAGTTGTTTAAGTAAATGGTGCCGATTTCACAATTGAACTAACAGGATAGAATAATGGAATTACTTAAAATTCAGCCACAAATTATAATTATACAGTCGACGCTTGTCGACATAGATAGTAATGATCAAACCCGTTTTATCAACGTAGAAAAAATGACATTAAAATGTTCATTCTTATTCATTCAAACAAAAATACTTTATACAAAACTGGCAGATCTTAAAATTTACCAGCTTTTTAATAACCGTCAATGTGAGCAAAAGATTTTTTAATAAATTCTACTAGAGCAGCTTTCAACACTTTTATGCAATTTTTCAGAGCTTTTCGAAAAGTTGATTGAATAAGATACAAACAAAACAGTCTAAGACTAGTTTCGATAGGCAACTAATATGTTTAACTGCCCCATCTATGTAGTCCACTTTTTTTCAAAAGTCCGTGAAGTAATAAAAAGCAAGCCAAAGCGCGTTGGTAATTGGCACTAGTTGCATCGCAGTGACGCATTATCCGATGCATAGATTGAAATGTTCTGGCAAAAAGGTCAGTTTAGTAACGAAACTCTTAATAGTTAATTAAACTCACTCAGGCTCGCTGCATAACAAAATATTCAATAGGTTTAAATTTTAAATTTTTTAAAAATTTGTTTAAAACTAAGGTTTGTTCCCTCATGCAAAGCATTCCTTAGCTGGATTTGGATTTATATAATTTTGGAACTTTAGATTCATTAATTTGCAACTGTTTGGCTTATGTTTTTTATTATCAAACTTTTCGGTCTAAGTGTCACTGATGAGGAATGAATTTCCGAAATGTGCACATCGGCACATCAAAATTCAACTGGTATTTGTGTTACATATAAATAAAACAAACAAACCAGTCATTGTCCATGTCACAATCCCAAAAACAAAGTAAAATCTTTGCAAACTGGCAAAATATATTATACACGTGAACTTCCATCAAGGAAGTGAGGCCGGGTGCTCCGGATGGGTAAGCACCTCCTGTCTAGCTAGCTACACCCGTCACGTGCAAGTCAATTTTGAGTATGAAAGGAACAAAGAACTATGGTAAGTCAAATATATCCAGTATAAGTTAGGATACAGTGACTACATACTTATCAACAATATTGTGATGACGGTTATAAAAATTTTTAAGGGCCCTGATTAGCCTTAGCTAATTTATTTAATAAATTCAATATTACATAATCACGAATGTAAATTATTCTGTACAGTATATTAACATGTCAGAATCATATTGAATTTTAATATACATAGCTCGTAAATGATCTTTAACTTTAAGTGGACCTTAGAAATATTATGTTATTTGTACTGAAGGACTATAGATATTTTTCACCAACGTAGATATACTTAAACAAATTCTATAAATGCAAGTTTTTGTTTTTCAGGACAATGACTTTTATATAGAAAGGATAGTTTAAAATGCCGATACAAAAAAATGTAAATCTTGTAGGCAAAAAACAGACTTCCTTATGTGTGTGTGTCTTAAGCATGCAATCTTTTAAGTGCACAGTTTATCCTTGAAAATTGGCACATAATGAAAAGGCATCTTTAAGGATTCTTAAAGCCTCCTTAATGCTGCCTTAAATGTCTCTTTAAGGACCTTTAAGAGGGTTTTTAGGATTCTTGAATATGTGTAAGGAGTTTTTCAGGACTCCTTAAGGAACCTAAATGGAACTGATATTTTAAGGATTTTTAATGAAAAATATATATTTTTCCTTTTTTTTTTTAAAAAAAAGCAAAACATTATTTTTATCATTATCTTTTTAAAATTTTATTTGAAAAAAAAACTTTTGCATTTATTTATTTATATAATCAATTATAACGATAATAAATAACTTTTTTGTTATAATTTTTCAATCTCAAATTTTTAATTTTATTTATCTAATTGTATTTTTATTTATTAATTACATTTTAAGTTTAATTGGATGATTATAAATTAAATAGAAATTACAAGAAGTTTTATCATTAAAATTTTCATTAGTTATCAGCTCGTACTGGGAATCGAGCCCTGGTCCCTCAAGTTAGGAGTCTATCACCTTACCTATGTAGCTATGGAAGAGATGATGCTGATGTTGATAATTATAAAATATTATCCTAAGAATATGCAAATGAGATCACGTGTCTGAAAGAAAAAAGTGGGACATTTTTCATTTATTTGAACAAGAGGATCGAATTAATTTTTACTTATTCTTATAAAGATTTCATGTCAAATTTTATCTGTTAGTAAAATTTAATTGCATTAGATAAGTTATGTGTTGATAGGAATGCATTCCAAAATTATATGTAATAAACTACTATATCAAACGTCTGTCAGCAAGATTCTGTTTGATGATCAACTTAAGTATAATAACTTAATTAATTACGTTGATGACATCTCTTCTTTCTGAGTCATTTAACTTAAAAATTATTATTTAAATGTAATAATTACAGATGTAATGGATACAGAAAAGCAGTATGTTAACAATAGAAACAGCTTTTGAATTAAATAATTGACCACAATGTCAAATAAATGAATAATTAAATAAATATGGTCGTTCCGAGCCTATTTTTTTCTGGAATCTGCAGTTAACATAATATACTATGGTACTAGTATTATTCAGAAATTTGTGGTGTGTGTGTGTGTGTGTGTGTGTGTGTGTGTGTGTGTGTGTGTGTGTGACGGGATTATCTATTTTTCACTGTCAAGTTGCAAACTAAATACAGAAAGGGTTATGGTCAGAAATTGAATATATATAAAGGGAGAGGTAATTTTTAAATTCTTCTACGGGCAAGTCAAGAATTTGATGTACAACAGAGATAGAGAGAGTGAGAGAGATCGGTAACTAAATACATTGAGAGAGAAAAAGAGAGGGGTTCAGCGGAGACTGAATATTTTAAAGAGAGAGGTATAAAGAACTGAATATGCTGAGAGAGAGAGAAGGAGTTCAGCGGAAACTGAATATTTAAGAAAAAGAGAGAATAAGATCGGGAACTGAATACATTGAGAGAGAGAGAGAGGGGGGCAGCAGAGACTGAGTATTTCAGAGAGAGAGGAGGATTAGAAGAAACTGAATATTTTGAAGAGAGAGGTGGGGGGGAAGGTTCAGCGGAAACTAAATATTTTAAAGAGAGAGGTATAAAGAACTGAATATGCTGAGAGAAAGAGAAGGGGGTTCAGCGGAAACTGAATATTTTAAAGAAAGAGAGAATAAGATCGGGAACTGAATACATTGAGAGAGAGAGAGGGGGGGACAACAGAGACTGAGTATTTCAGAGAGAGAGGAGGATTAGAAGAAACTGAATATTTTGAAGAGAGAGGGGGGGAAGGTTCAGCGGAAACTAAATATTTTAAAGAGAGAGGTATAAAGAACTGAATATGCTGAGAGAAAGAGAAGGGGGTTCAGCGGAAACTGAATATTGTAAAGAGAGAGGGGATTGAGAGAGAAGGATTAGCAGAAACTGAATATTTTAAACTTAGATAAAGTTGTCAGTTAATAATTATCTTCTGTGACTGGTTTCTTACTTCAACATGTTCACTTCGTAACTTCTTTATGTTTGAAAAGAATTACCTTTACCCTAATGTTTTCATTTTGTTATAAATATTTACTTTTCCAACTCTTTTTCATTAGAAAATTATTCAAATTCCGATATCATCATGTGTCGGTTCCATTTTAAAGACACTAAAAGGTGCTCTCTCTCTCTCTCTCTCTCTCTCTCTCGTTTATTCTGGCTATTCCAACATTCTAAAATTTATAGGTAAAAATTATAAAGTTCATGAAGAAATAGCCAAAACGGATGTATCAACAAGGGATTAAGTTTGTCTATAATGTAAAAACAAAACTTTAATTGGAATTCTAATTGTGTTGGAATTTCCTGTCCCATTTTTTCTGTATGTATGAAATTTTATTTTGGATATGTCAAGGTTTCATGTGAAAATTCTTATGAATTTTAGACTTATAAGTGTAGTGTCATTTAAAGTTTTCTTTTTTAACAAATCTTATTTTAAATAATTTTATTAAATTTTCAAGTCATGATAACAATAAGTCATTGATAATATACACTTTATAATAAGTACATAATATTCAAGCACTGACAACATTCCTAATAAATGAAAAAGCAGTAAATGAAGTTAAAGTACTTATGATTTGTTTAAAAAAATCATACAATAAATACATAAATAAAACATACAAAGCACAATTGTTCAAGCACTAATCAAAAGTTCACAAGTCTAAGATGAGAGGGAGCGTCAGCAAACTGGACTGGCGTGAGTTCCTGGTTCTAAAGACGAGTCTTTAGTGTTGTCAGTCTGGAGTCGACCTCTCGGTATTTGTGTTGCCTTTGGGACACGTTTACCACCGGCTTGGTACTGGAGCAAGGTACAGACATGGACGGCTTCTTCGTGCTTCAGTAATTTCACCATGTTGAAGATGTTAGGATGCGGAGCTTTCACAAGTTTTTTTAGTTTCCCGTCCCAGCCCTCAAGATGGTTGGTAGCCCTTGGTTACCCTGTTGCATGGTGGTTCCAGAGGTCACGGTTTCCCTCTGTCCAGTAACTGGTAGCGTAGTCAGTAAAAGGAAGTTGGTATGTCGAGGGTTGAAAATTTTTTCAATCAAAGCTAAGCCCAGGGCATTTTTTTTATATTTCTTTCCAAAGGCCACAATGCTCTCATCAAGTCCATAATTTGTCGTCAAACATTGTTGTTACTTTTTATTGAATCATACTTGCATGTCCTGTTTGTGTTCTTTTTGCCAATTGTTTCTTGTTATCATAATTATGTACTATACTATGTATGTAAGATAGTATTCAAATAAATTTATTATTATGTTAATTTTTGTGTTTTTTTTTTGTATATGGGTAATATGTTTTTGTTAATTGTGTATTGCATGGACAGTAAATACTGGTATCATTTTGTCTTAACAGTTACCACTTTTTATATGATATAACAATAAAGATAACAAATTTAATACTGATGCATTTACCTTTATTTAATCTTTCAACAGTGAAACTTCACGTTGTGATACCTCTGTGCCATCTGGTCCAGGTAATATTTCCCCCTTAGTATGCCTAGTCCCCCCTGCTAAGAGCCACTTATTAATTGTTGATGATGGATTGAAATCCTCAACTTTAGGACTCTCCTGCATCATCAACTGGTTGTTGAATGCATCTTGGGACAGTACAGATCTGTATTTGGTTTTAAGACTGTTCATCTTACTGAAACCTCTTTCACAGGCACTGGGAGATGGTGAAATAGCCATCACAATTTCTAATAGTTTGACTGTAAAACGGGAGGTTAGATGCAGCACTTTGCTTGATTTTCAAGTACAAGTTGTGAGCTCTCTTAAGTATCCCTTTGCTTTATTAACATCGTACCATCAACAAAATTGTGTTTAAGATGAGTAGCTGTGACATTAAGTTTTTTTTAAGTGCAGCAATAGCTATAGCTTTTGAAGCCATCCACTTGACTTGTTTTATATCAGACATTTGAGATATATCTAAAATCTCAGCTATTTCTTCCCTTTTTCTTTTAGGAGAATAATTATAAAAATTAAAAATGCCTTTGACTGCGCTTTCAAATTGTTCCAATTATTTATAACTTTACTGGCATCAAGAGCATCTAGTTCTAGTTTACGAGCGACCCAATGAAGTCTCATAATGTCTAGTATGACCTGTCGTACTTTAGCAATAATACCACCTTTTTGGCCTAGATTTACTGAAACACCATAAAAATTTGCACAAATTACAAACTTGGATATGAATTGTCATTTACCTTTAACTTATCAAAACTGAGTATAAATTTCTCTAAAGAATTTTCAATGCCATTAAAAATTCCCTCTGCATTACCACTTTCAAGCATCTCAATAGACAACATTGTTGTAACGGGTACAGAATTATCAACAAAACAAACATACCAGTCCTTTTCCAAGCAACAATAAAAAAAACAAAGTAAAAAATTTGAAAGCTGGCAAAATTAGATAAACACATGAACTTTCATCAAGGAAGTGAGACTTGGTGCTCCGGAAATGGTAAGCACCTCCTGTCTAGCTAGCTACACCCGTCACGTGCAAGTCAATTTTGAGAATGAAAGGAGCAAAGAACAATTGTAAGTCAAATAAATCTAGTATAAGTTTCGATACAGTGACTACATACTTATCAACAATATTCATATTTATAATATATACAATTTCCTGCTCAAGCACTGAAGTCAGTACTTCCATCAGATATCACACGTATTAAATTTACCCGAGGATCTCTCAGTTTCTCAATAAATCATCTCACAACGACTGTGCAATAGACTTTACAAACTGTAATTTTCACGTCCATTTTTGGCCTGAATTTGGCAAACAATTTCTTCCTTGCTTTGGCCAATCCATAAACAGTATTAAACAAAATTTCAGTTCGTTTTCGCTGTTTATTCAGTTTTAACAGTGACTGTCCAATTGCAGTGTCAGAAAATTTTTCGGAAGGGCCAGATTTATTAGGTACATTTAATTCACGAAACCAATGTCTTGTACATGCTATGTGCTCTTCTAGAGAATTATTTATTTTTAAGCGATCAATCCGAAGATTTTTGGTACTAAGAACAAGAACATCATGCGCATTGGACACAAGTGGGTATTTTCGACAATACTGACAATACATTCCTTGGTTTTTTCGTCATGCATGACTCACGGAAACGTCTCAATCTATGTAGGCTGAAAAGTCCGAATTTGTTCCCTCGGTCATATTTTTTGTCTTTGCTCTCACTCTCTGTCAACTTTCGTTTTTCCTTTTCACATCATCACACCATCCATTATCGTTGCTGACACTGTTTTTTTTTTTTGGCATGTTAAATTATACTTGAACAGCGACATAATGACTGATCAGCTGTATACACTGAAAACGACAAAGTGACTTGGACGCTTCATTTGTATTAACTGCAGCAAAGCACTGGTGATCAAGACCTCGCGATCTTAACATAGACTGGCTGTGTTACAGAGAAAATGAATTGCTTTTTATGGGATTTCTTGTCAAAAATTTTTAAAGAAATTTACTGATTTTTATTGAAGTTCATTCTATATGCTACTCCCGACGGACTTTTCTTTTATATTTAGTACAAGCCCGGTTAAAAAATGGCTCAGTCCCGGGCAGCGGACTTGAGGAATTTTCAACCTCTGTAAATAATAATGTTGATGTAGTTGTCATCAATGTCCTCTTGTGCCTGGAACCAAACGTACTTAACTGTGTCGGGTGGCAATAACGACAGTACAGCAGCACGTCTTACTAGGGTACGGATGTCGTCGTTGTCCTTGTAGGGTACCTGCAAACCATGTTTCTGTGCGTTTCTCCAGATGCATTGGGTATAGTGAAAGAAGCAGCCTTTGATGTTAATTTCTTAAAATAGACACAAAAAATACATTAAAGTTTAATGCTAGATAAATTTAAAGTCATAATAACTTACATTTATGAAAAAATAAATATTAATAATCATACTGGAAAAATCAAATTATCTTTATTAATGTTTAATTTGTTTTTGCTTCAGTGCTCTCTGATACATTTGTTTTTATGAATTCTGAAACATTATATAAAGATAAATAAACGAGAAATATCATACCTGGGAAAACTTGGGTTGCTGCATTTCTAATGACTGCTTCGTAGTCAAGAAAGAGTGTGGTTGGTTGGAGTCTGATGTCGAAGTTCCGGCAAGCGTCTAGTAGTAAGGTCAGTAGTCTTGTGTAAACGGATTTATCTTGTCCTGGTAGTAGACTGTACACGAGTGAAAACATTACATCGTCAATTATAGCATGGAAAGTGTAGAGCTGGTAAAAAAAGTAGGGCAAACATAAAATGTAGCATCACCATAAACTGTGTCTGCTGCGGCAAGATGGGTAAGGTTCTGTGAAATACTAAAGAGAAGTATGCGTTGTCGTTGGCGAGAAGGAATTGCTGTCCCGTAGTAGTCTCTGTACATTCTCTGCACTAACTCTTCCTCATAGATGATGGGTATTGGTGTGAGTTCGTCTGTGTCTGACTTTCAAAGTTTGGAGTATTGTGACAACTCTTGAGTTTAGTTGGGTCTGGCTGGTGGTTGTGGTTACCGGCTATCTTGGAAGGTATGCTGGTGAGTGTTGATGGTGGCACTGCAGTCACAAATAGAACACTGCCAGTACATTTTGTCACCGCTTCCAGTCTTTATGTGAAACTTTAACCCATTGTGTATTAGGCTCTGGTTCCCTAGTCTGTTGGTAGTAAAAGTAACATCTGACTGTGCATTTGCCATGGTAAACTGAGAATGACTTGAATCACAGAAACCAGCATATTTATAAGAAATATACTTCTCAAAATGAACACATCTCACCAGCTTTGACCAACTCTATCTCAACATGTCATATTTTAATCACTTTCATCATTAATAATTGATTATAAATTAATTAATATTATAAGAAGTTTATTAAACATGTATCAATAATTTCCAAAGCTTATATTTGAATATAATTGAATCAATCTCATTTATTGCTTACAAATTATGTATATAAATATTTTCAGAATCTGTTGTAAATGTATATATATAAAAAAAACTTATAAACTTGTAAAGATTTATTAAAATTTGTTTATTAATTAACTGAATTGAATTTTCAGTCTCTATCTTTTTTCCAATATTTCAACAATTTATGTATATCTTTTATTATAAAAAAGTTATAAAAGTTATTAATTTGGCAAAAATAGCCCCACATTTCTCTAAAACATATCATAAATTTGCTAATAAAATGTTTTAATCCAATGTTGAATCCAAAATATACATGTAAGGCATTAATTACTAAAACAACAAAACCTAATAAAATAACATCCATTGTTCTCTGCATGTAGGAATACCCTTGCTTTGTTTAGGGCGATTCTTTACAACATTAATAGTGAAAAAAATATCCATGAAAAATTTTTTTGAATATGTGAGGAGAATAACTACTCGATTAACTCACAACGGACTGGCAAAGTTTCTTGGCCGAGTCACGATATATTTTTACGACAATGGCGCCATTTTTGAATGTAAACAAAACTGGTCGAATTTGTAAAGGTGACATACGTTACACATAATTACACATTGCAGAATATATTAGTCAAAATAAATTTTACAATTATTAAATACAAATGATTTACAGTGATTTTGACTTCATTGCAATAGATTAAGAATTAAGAGGATTTAAAATTTTGATTTGAGACTTGGAAGGAAACCCCTCTTACCGTATTGCGCAACTGGAAGTTCTCAATTGCCTTGTGTTATTATGTTGTTAATCTTACGTTTGTTAGCATTTACCTAGACATGCTTTTTAGCTGAAATTGTCTGTCTGTTTTAAAGAATGACATGCAGATATACTGTCTGCAATGAATCATAAAATTCTGACCATTTTGTTTATTTTGCGTTAAATCATTTATTTATACATCAAGGTATCCCTTTATTTATTAAAAAATAATCAGTAATACCTTTATGATGTCCAGTTTTGAAAACGTGTAAATGTAAGGATTAATCGCAGCATTTATTGGGAGCACAAATACGATGACCCAGGCATATACGTCACTTGGTGTTTTTATACCAGCTAAAGATAAAATAACTAGAAACAAGAGTAGAAATTTTATTAAATTATAATAATAAATAAAAACAATTTACTTTGATTTATCATTTTATGCAGTCCAATGATAAATGTTTACTTTTCAAATTCGAACATATTTTGAACACAATTAAAAAGGAAACGTTATCATGATGTGTTCTTAACATAAAAGAAAGAATTATTTGCTATATATGATTTACTTTTACATTGTTCATCGTTATAAATTTACACATTTATTTTTCCAACTTTAAACATTTGTTTTTGAAATGTTTAGTATAAGTAAGTTAAAAAATGATAAATAGACAGGAACCAGAGCAAATAGCCTTAATTAAATTTTGGGTTTAAATTATCAATACATTATTAAAACTTTTCTTTTCGTAGCAATCTTGTGTTATGAAAAAGACATGTTAATTGAAAAATGTAACAAATCATATGTAAGGATATTATCAGAAATATGACGCACAATCATCAGCAAGAAAACAAACCGAAGCTAAACTCACCAAGAATTCCCACTGGTAACCAACAAAGACAATTCGTAATCACAACAATTGATACCCTCTTTGCCACCTGTATATCTCTGCCAGTTTGTGTACTTTGAACTTTTTTCATTGAAATTTTAACCTCGTGGTAAATTTGATAGAGAACATATGGTATAAAGGAACTTATGAGAAAATTTACACCTACAAATATCACAACAGAGTACTCAATTCCATTTTTGATTTTTCTGGTTAAAGGAATCGCAATGCAGACCCCAGATCTTGCATAAAAATCGTCATATATAATCAATGGTAACAGAGATGCAAAACAAGCAACTAACCAGGTTATTAAAGATAGTCCAACAGCTAGTTTTCGAGAAATCCTAATGTCACCAAATGTAAATTTTACGATGAGAAATCTTTCTAAACTGATTAGAAAAATAAAAATTAGAGATGCTTCACTGGAAAGCATGGACAAAACACCGGCTATTTTACAAAGACTGCTGTTTCTCCATCTAAAATCATTCCATACGTAAATACCATCATAAAGTGCATCATGCACAGCAATTATCAACATATAAAGAGCCATAATAAGATCTGAAATGCCAAGGTTATACACAAATATAAAATACGATTTAGCAAAGGCGCTCTTATCTACAAATGCCCTATAGATTAAGACTATTAGGTTTCCAAAAAATGCCATTAAACCTAGTAACCACAGAAACGTAGCTAAAACTCTGTTACCAATGATATTTTGGCAACTGGATATGTCGTCAACTGAAGCAAAACAAGCTGACCGGTCTGGCTTTATACAACATATTGTAAACGAATCGCCATATATTATTTCTAGATTCATCGAGTTAAGAAAAAGGTTACTTGTTAATATGATGTTATTGAATCTAAGGTCGACCAGTTTCAAAGCAACTAAGCTGTAAAAAGAACCTTTCTCTAATATTTCGATTTTATTTGAGCTTAAATTCAAACTTGTCAAATTCCCTTGGTCTAAAAACTGGTCTTTTGAGACCATTGTCCATTGTGAACCCGTGATACTAAGCAAATTAAGGAGTGTAAGACTTCTAAAGCAACCTGGATCAAACGATCTCAGATAGTTGTTATTAACCAAAAAGAGTTCTCTTACAGCTAAAAGTCCATGAAAAGCTAAATTTGGGAGAAAAGCAATACGCGATCCTTCAAGACGCATATAGAAAATATCCTCAACAACTATCAGGTTTCCTGCCGTCAAGTTTTCAAGTAATGGAAGACCTACTAGTTTTATCGTTTTTAAACTATAAAGGTTCTTAAAAAGTGGTATCATTATCATTTGTCTCAACTTATAATAGTTATACACAGAATGAATCTCATACATTTTTAAGTGATTCAGAGAGGTGTCCATATAAAACGTTACCGAGCAGTCAAATTCTACTAAACTCTTCAAACCAATTAACTTTGAGAATGTATGAGACTCCCAGGAAAGAAAGTCAGATAATTGCAAAATATTAGTGTCGTATTTATACGACATAGTTTCACAAATGATTTCTAATGTTAAAACTGTGCAGTCTTCAGTACACAAACTGCAAAGAAATTCATCGTAGTTCCCATAGCAAAGAGGTTTTTCATCACAAATATCATCTGGTGTTAAACAAATCCATTTATTCTGCAAACCGAAACATTTTTCGTGATCCATGCACAGTTCATCATTTCCTAAATAAAACATAGAACATAACAGTATGGTATCGGACAAAAAACACCTTGTCATTACACATATGACAAGGAAATGATTCACACTTGAATGGATAAGAATAAATAAATGATTAATTAATTATTGATTAGTCGCTAGAAAATGTGATAGATATGGTATTAATAAAACAAATAAATGTTATCTTAATACAATTAAAGATTTAAAAGTTTTTCTTATTCTGTTCAATAAAACTGATCGAACACGATATTGCATGAACTTATATTATTTTGTGGAAATCTATCATTTCTCTCGTTAATTATTGTCCGTCTTCGTCTTCGTGAAACTCATATAATAATAATAACAAATACAGGATAGGAATAATATGTTGGTTATAATATCGGAATCTTTATTGAAACATCTAAATAAATTTTAAAACAAATTGCTTTTTAATTTTAAACTTTTGGCTAACAATGTTAGTTCATCTACTTTTTTTTCAAAAATCCCTACAATTTTTTTATTTATATTTAAGTTCAGTTTTATTTGTTGTATTAAGGATATTGGCTGCGAGAATTATACACGTTCTTTCTTCTCCATTACATCCGATTTTCTGATCAAGAGCACGCAATCAGTAATGTTTTACTCTACGGGTATGGAATTGCTTGTATTTTATAGATATCTTTTTATTCCCTATTAGTGTTTGACTACAGTTTAATTGTTACCAGATACGATACTACAGCAAAAGAAAAGGAATGCGTTTTAGGTTTTTTAGAGGATTTTCACACTGTGTTTACTGTTAAAAATAGGCAATGGTAGTGGTATTGTTCCTTAAAAGTGTAGACGGGCATAGTTTTACACGTTTTAAAAGCTGTATTTATTAATCACCATTTTCTTTTTTTTTTCTTTTTTTTTTTTTTTTTGCTTTTTAACTATGATTATTTGTTTGTATTTTTATAATCTATTCTCAAATTTGAAGTGACAAATCGTTGAGATTTCGAATTCCGGGGATTCTATTATAGAGCAATACCAGGGACTATAAGAATACAAATAAACCGGTCCATATCGTACTAAAATTGCAATAACGTTATTCAATTTCATAAAAACAACAGTATTCAATCAATATGCTACTTACTTCTACAAAAAAAGTAGACAAAAAATAACTTCATCAATACAAATATTTCGGAAACAGGCAGGGGTAAAGTAGAAATAATTTGTTTAACTATAGGCTCGATTCAAGGATATTGCAAGCCCAGGCTTATCAAGGCCCTTAAAAAATTATGGCCGTCATAAGTATGAAGTCACTGTATCTAAACTTATACAGGATATATTTTACTTTCTATAGTCCCATTTTACTTCCACTTAATTTTGCACTAACGGGTAAAGCTGCTAAAAAGAAGTCCAAGGAGACTCAATCATATTGCAAGCCTAGGCTGATCAGGTTTTCTGGCCGTCATCACATTATTGTATAAAGTATAAAGTCAATTTATCTACTTATATAGATAAGGGGGGTGATATATAGACATTGACTGGTATGTTTATATTTATTTATCTCGGCGTAACCAGTCAAAATGCACTGGTTTTTGTTAAATTTGTATTACATTCTTTTATTTGTCACACGAAATGGAAAAAAATACAAATACTTTCTTCTTATTAAAGACGATCACTAAATTTCATATGAAACCTTGTAAGAAAATGAATATCTTTTTGAAAATATATTCAATTTTTTCACAAAATGATCGATTCGATGTTTTAAATTCAATTCAATTTATAAGAATTAACTCAAAACAGCAAACGACCAATGCAAGCAAGAACACAATAATGAGATCAATAAAAATATCAGTTTTACTACCTATAGGTGCTAACAAATTTGCAGCTTTTATTTCCTTCCCGGTTAGTAAGACGTGCGATACAAATTGTTTGTTAAATACAGTCGATTGCTTTCCACTTAGTTTATTTACTCTGGATATGCTTTGAACATTCATTGCATACAATTCGCCGTCTACAAAGAGACAATAGTGAGTGAGAGTGAGTTTTTGTTTATAGCCGCATCAGCATTATTGCAGTTGTTCGCGGCTAGAAAATGTTAAAAATTGTCATATATAAATATTGAACAGTATTAATGAAATCAGATTTTTAAAATTAGCTGAACAAAGACAAAAACTAGCACTAAATGATTGATTATGCAGCGGAGCGAGTGGAAAAGCTGTAAAAGGCAATATAAGATGTTTTGCAAAAAAATACCAAATTTATTGTATATAGATTTTGTTAAAACTTTGGTATTCAAATCAATTGTTGCGAAAAAAGAACTTAACCATCGCTGCAAACTAATACATTTTTAACATTTACATAATGCCAAACCGGTTAATACTTTATTTTCTATATAGACTTAAATTATTATAAAGGATGTTGTACATCGATTTTCAATCAAACATAGACACAATGAAGTCGATGTATTCTGTTGTACTCTTTTGACTTTACTTTTGACTTTACTTTTGACTAAACTGCGTTTTATGATACGAATAAGTTAGTGAGTGAATTATTGGTTTAAACCGCATCAGCAATTGCAGCTATACACGGCTAGAAAAATAGAAAACATACAATAGTATCAATAAAAATCTCGAAGGAAGTATAAAATTTTATGACCATATACATAACTAAAATGATCGTGCATCGATGATGCTGAATAAACAGTATTCTTTGTATCTGCAGTCAACACAAACCAGCAAAATAGATTTTTACCCTGACAAGGGACACATTGTGTAAGTTGTTCACCCTTAAGAATAAAACTGTTTTTTTTTAATCACTATGGCTACGATTCTAAAGCGCCTGAGAACAATACCATCTCGTCTACTGTACTGGGATAAAAGATATAAATCACAGACAGGGCTGAGTGGAAAGAAGCTTATTGTATTTTTGACTTTTCAAATGACTTGACCACTGATCATTGATATAATTGTATATATATGGCTTTAAATCAGTGTGAGGAATTGAAGAAGTGGTCATTGGTTTGGATAATGCTGCTATAGGTTATAAATCGGCTTTAGTGTTACTTTTTTGAACCAAGGTGGCTAGGCAACTAACAATAATGAATAATTCTATTCAAATCTGAAACAGCATACGTAATAGACATATGCAGTTCCAGAATTCCGGAATTTCGCGAATTTAGGGATGATCTAATTATCTACTCTTTATTGCCCGAATGACTGATAAAGAGTCAGAACATAATAAAAAGAGTTATGAGGCGATTTTGAAATATATTGTAAAGCAAGTAAAATCGCTTAAGCCTCAGCTGTTAATATAAAACGTTCATTTGGAAGACGAATATTTATTGTTTCGTCTACAACAATGACAGCAGCAGCTTTCCTACAACTATCTTTTGATCCATCAGGTGAAAACGTCGATATAAAGGCTTTCGTAACGTAAATCTACTACTGTTTAATTTTTTAGTTAATTTTCCAAACAATTTTATTTTCGTGGACAATCGAATTAAAAGAATGCAACAGATGATTTTTGCATTTTACAGACGAAATATTGCAATTACTGATAGCAAAAGTGATATATACATAACGTTTCATTTCGGTGTTCAGAAGATTATTGCTTCAGCTTTCATGGTAGAGCAATATAATTGATATATTTCTTTACGGTAATAAATTTTTATAATTTCACCATCATACATGTAATCTTTTTTTAACTGTTTACACCTTGTTGTATACTTACCTAGCATTTCAATGTCGAGTATACTTGGATATATTGCCTCTGCTTGATTGATGGTTTTGAAATTTTTACCATTTAGATTCATTATCGCTAATGTTTCTTCTTGTAATTTACCCATTACTTCCCTTTTATCGCGAAATATATATACTTTTAAATTGAACATGTCCAATGTGATCTTGATCAGATATGGTTTTCCAGTAAATATTCTGTTCCATTTACATGGACTTAAAAGGGATTTTTCAAGCGTGTTTAGTTTGAAGCAGTACATATATGTATCATAACTATAGCCACCAGTTAAATGAACATTTTCAGCGGCAACAAAATAAAAGTAACTGAAATTTGAAATATAAGAAATATTAACACAATTTTGTATATATATATGAAATGGCACGATGGAAACTACAACGAGCATCTGATACACAAAATTGTACATACATAACATAATAATGTTATTTTTATCTTACAATTTATTATTTTTAAGAAAACAAACAAAATCCATTCATTAAAATGAAGTATTTATACACAAAATCTCAAAATTCAAAGACCTATTTTCTTGCGCATTTATACAATGAGTATGGCGGGAAAGTACAAAAACAGTCATTTCAAATTTCGTCGTCGCTAGAACCGGACTCACAAATTATTCTCCGGTATTTTGATTTTTTCTGTGAAACATTCAGTGTATTTTCTGTGTTGGATTCAGTGTTTGGATAATAATTTCGAAAATTTATATATTGGATGGAGCAATTTCCTGAAACATTGAAATTTTCCGTGAATGGAAGTGGTGCAGAACAAGATGTATTTGAACTGAAGCCAGTATTCGAAATTGATCTAGATTGTGTAGATTATTCGCGCCATTTTTGTATCGCGCATATGGATAATACGGAAAATATCACGCACCCTGATACGAGTCAGAAAAATTGAAATTTAATAAAAATACGTTTTAATTGTTAAAGTGTAGGTTCATGTGTACTTTTAGCCAACTGGGTGTTTCCCCGCATTCCATTCTGATGACATCACGGAATCTCCGAATGAAAGTAGTTCCAACTGACATGTGCGTGATTATTCGCGCCATTATTGTATCGCGCATATGGATGATACGGAAAATATCAGGCACCCTGATACGAGGCAGAAAAATTGAAATTTAATAAAAATACGTTTTAATTGTAAGATAAATATATATATTACTTAGCAAAAGCTTAAGCAATGAGGAATCTGAGATAATGATAAAAATAAAATTGCAATTTCAATGTAACAGATGAATAGATTATAAAATTTACTACTTGTCATTTGTCGAATATAACTTTCCAAAATATTTGACAAATGGGAAACAGAGTCATTACTCTTAACAACAATTCTGTCAATCATAATCTTGCTATCTTTAGTTTGATTAATGCATACTACTGACCATAACACCTTTAACAGTCATCAGAACGTACTAATGCAGTGTTTAGAAGGTAGTGGTTCATTGCTATGACTCTTAAATGTTGTTTTCAGAGAGACATTAAATATAGGAATTAGTAATATTAAATAAACGTCCCTTTAAAATGCGATTTAAAACACCGTTGAAACGTTTTTTTTTTATCTAATCAATCAATCTCGTTTGTATTATTCATTGTCGTTTTTGCTTTGTAAAAAATCTTCCTTGAAACAGTTTTAGGTATGCATGTGGATGCAATACATTTTGCACAAATAAAAACTTTATTTTTATTAAAGCAAAACACTTCAATTTAAGTTTGAACCTACATTAAAGGTAAATAATTTGTGTAAACTTTTATTATTCTTATTTTAAACAGGGATGGAGTTATCAGCTCAATATTTTATACACTATATTACGTGAACATTTTGATAGGCGGAAGAATACATCTGTAAAATTTTTCTGATCTCCATGGTAAACAACAATGGTTGACACACGATTGTTATCGATTGAATCTCATGAAAACTATGAAAATCAAAACAGGATTAGTTGTTTTAAACAACAAACATTCCACACAAAACTGCTTTTCTAATTCTAACCGCACTACTTAATACTTTCATCGTACAAATTTTAAAGACTGTAGTTTATATTTACATTTTTTATATGTTTTATAGAGCAAAATTAAAATAAACATGTATTAAAAATTTATTCGCATTATTTCTTTTCTCGCGCTATATTTTGTTGAATAGTTGACTGTTCTAACATTGGATTATTTCCCCGAATAAAGCGGGAACATTCCAATTGAAAATATTGCACCCGTTGTACAAATAAAAAAAAGAGAAATAAAATTGAATGCAAATATAAGCATAAAACTGTTAAGCTTATGAAGTTCTAAAGAGATAATTGCATACGGTATTTAAGATAAAACAATACACGCTATTGTGTGTTGTGTATTTTAAGTGGAATACCGAATGTAATTAACTTTGCAAAATAACTGTGATTTTATAAGAAATAATTGTAAAAGAATAATAGAATCTACCATATGCGTCAGTGGTAGATAGAGGTATCCGCCCTCATGGGCAGATTTTTTGTGTTTGGAACTCGGCACAGCCTCGTTCCAGACACAAAATCTGCCAACTCTGGAGGGATACCTCTATATACCACTGACACATATGATTGATTCTTTTTCTCACATCCCATTAACAATATTGGGCAAATATAATCCAAAACACGAATGGCAGACAGAAATTCCTATCTCTTAAATGACCGTCTAAATCAGAAAAAAATACCACCATTAAAAAGAAAAGCTTCGAATCCTAGCATACCTGTGGTATGCTGAAAAAAAAACTGGAATCATTACATAATCACTTAAAAAAGGGAAAAAACAATCATGAAATCTACATGTAATGATCAGCTGTCAGGGAGCATTTTTAGAAAATGTTTTTACTTCGCAGCTTGACCTATATAAGGTATAGCTAAACTTAAAAGTACATCTTATTCCGCAAGTAGTATGTAGTGCATAAATAACGTGAAAATTAGCTTGGCTGCAACATGAAAACAGGGAAAATTATAACAGAAAAACATTTTAATAAATTGTAATTAAACTTGCTCCTGTCAGTGAGGAGATGTTACGAGAAGTTAAAAAAGTAGTTCCGGCCGCACGAGGAGGTGAAGATAGAAATTTCTACCACCGTTTCTTCCATTGGAAATCATTATCTCAAACTTAAGGAGATGGGAAAAATATTTTTTTTACATTAATAAATAGTTTAGGTTTTAGTTATGCTGATTTTTTCAGGTATGATATACACATTGACAGCCATATAGTCATGTAGATAAGTGAACCTGTCAATATTTGCCTTATATTTTAGTCTATATGTATTACGTAGGAAATACTACAGGATACCTTATGTAAATCAATTGTATAAATAACAGTCACTGGACACACATCGCGACACACAGACCCATACACGCAGACAAAACACGAAGAACAACGGGATTAAAGCCAATCCGGGACCCGCAGAAACAGGTTGTTGGAATATGTCGACGACACACTACGCACCACACAGACTACAAACAGCGACACCCGATAAAGCACGAGTATCAACAGTTATCACTTCAGTTTTACACAAGACCAACCCCCTCGTTAAATGATCTTTAAGAAACCTTAAATATGTCCTTAAAGATCTTTAAAGGTGCCTTATAGCCTCCTTAAAGCCGATCCATCTTTAAGGATCTTTACTGAACCTTAAAGGACACTTTAAGGACACCTTTAAGAATCTTTAAGCAGGCTTTAATGATCCTTAATGGAACTGAAATTTTAAGAATCTTTAAAGAGGCTTTCAGGATCCTTAAAGATGTTTAATAAACACAATTTTTTTTTCAATTATTTATGGAACGATTGCTTTAACATTCATTCAGTTAAAAAGTATGATTTGTTTTTAGTATATCTTGAATTTTTATAGTTTATACGACATAAGGGACATAGATAAAGCCTGTCCTAATTCTAAATTCTACATTAAGTTTGTGTAGAGGGGTCGTATGTAGTTCCCTAATTAAACTTGTATCTTATTTCATAAACGAATTAGATAACGATTGTGCAATTTTCACAGTACAGGTGAACAACCCGTGCCTTAATCAGATCGATAGTAAGCATAAAGTAATTAACGGTATAAGTTGATTGTATAGAGCGGTACTTGTTTGATTAAAGATCCCAGGTGATTTAACGCGCGACTTTTTACTTTGATGTGCAGTTTTTTATCTAGGTAGGAGTAGGAAATCAATATAAAGTCAAATAACATGTTACAATGATTACCTAACCCTGGGTGTTGGAAATAAAAGTGTGTTTTCGGATATGATTTTAAGAGACCACCTCATATATTAAAATACTAAAACATGCATTTAAAGAAATAAAAGTAATCACAAAATAATGTTTTAAGTAGTCACATATCTTATTGTTTTATTTTATTTTATTTTATTTCATTGGGGTAGCGTTATGCATAGATGCAAATAAAATATGAGAGGGAGAGAGATCACCTTTTAGTGTATTTTAAATTCACAAATGGAACTGACACATGATGATATCGGAATTTGAACAATTTCAATTCCTAATGAAAAAGAGTTGGTAAAGTAAATATTTAAAACAAAATAAGAATAATACGGTAAAGGTTATTGTTTTCAAACATGAACAAGTTACGAAGTATACATATTGAAGTAAGAAACTAATCACAGAAGATAACCATTAACTGACAAACTTTATCTCAGTTGGATGTGAATTTCTGCAGTCAGGTTGGACTGCAGTGGAATAATGGTGATTACCCTCTCTCTCTCTCTGAATATTCATAATCATATAAACTCTCTCACTCTCTCAATGTATTCAGTTCCCAATTTTATTTTCTCTCTCTCTATCTCTCATGACAAATGCGTGTGTTATGCGATCGTTAAGGAGAGGATTATATAAGGTTTTATAACTTATGTCCAATCCAATTCTTTATATGAAAATATAATTTATGTTTAAAATAAACTTTCTCTCTCTTATATTCGTTTTCTGCTGACCCCCCCCCACCCTCTCTCTGAAACACAAGTGGATACTCTCTCTCAATATGTTCAGTCCCCCTCTCTTTCTCTCTAACTCTCCCTCTCGATCAACTCAAGTGTATAAATCTCTCTCTCTTTCTCTCTCTTGTACATAGAATTTTGACTTCCCGGAAAAGAATTTAAAACAAGAGGGCCATGAAGGCCCTGGATGCTCACCTGAAAATGATGTACACTCAGCTTGATTTTGGCAAATTGGAGCTTCTATTTTTAAAAGAGATTTTTCCTATATTTCGAGCTAGTGACCTACTTATTCACACAACATGAACCACATAAGAACTTGAGCTAGCTTTTGTCAAGAAGATCATTCTGACTAAGTTTGATGAAGATTTGTCTAAAATTAACCCCTTATATGTGTTAACAATGTTTTCTTACAATTTGACCTGGTGACCTACTTATTGACCCAATGTGGTCCATATACGAACTTGAGCTAGCATCTGTCAAGAGATCATTCTGACTAAGCTTGATTAAGATTTGACTAAAATTGGGGGCTCAGAAGTGTTAACACGGTTTTCTCACAATTTGACCTAGTGACCTACTTATTGATCCAACATGATCCATATACAAACTTGAGCTAGCATCTGTCAAGAAGATCATTCTGACTAAGCTTGATGAAGATTGGACTAAAGATTGGGCCTCAGGAGTGTTAACAAGGTTTTTACAATTTAATCTAGTGACCTACGTATTTACCCAACATGGCCTATATACAAACTTGATATAGCTTTTGTCAAGAAGATCACTCTGACTAAGATTGACGAAGATTGGACTAAAATTGGGGCCTCAAAAGTGTTAAAAAGGTTTTCTTAGAATTTGACCTAGTGACCTACTTATTGACCCAACATGACCCATATACGAACTTGAGCTACCTTTTGTCAAGAAGATTATTCTTACTAAGGTCGATGAAGATTGGACTAAAATTGAGGCCACAGGGGTGTTAACAAGGTTTTTCACAATTTGACCTAGTGACCTACTTATTGACCCAACGTGGCCAATATACAAACTTGAGCTAACTTTTGTCAAGAGGATCATTATGAGAAAGTTTGATTATAATTGCACTCAAAATTTGGCCTCAGAAGTTTTAACAATCAAAAGTTGACGCACGACGGACAATGACCCACCACGATAGCTCACTTCAGCACTTTGTGCTCAGGTGAGCTAAAAACATCTCTCCCTTTCTATATATTCAATTTCTGACCATTATCTCTTTCTGTATTAAATTCGCAACTGGACGGTGAAAAAAGGTAATCACACACACACACACACACACACACACACACACCGGAAATTTCTGAATATAACAAGTACCTTAGGATATTATGTGTAATGCAGATTCCAGAAAAAAAAGTATTAATTTTTTTTTCTTAATTTGTTAAATGATAGACTAGGTAAGACCATGTTTATTGATTGATTGATTGGTTCATCTGTTTGTATATTTATTTTGGACATTATGGCCAATTATTTAATTCAAAATCTGTTTGTATAGTTGACATACTGCTTCTTCTGTATCAGTAACATCTCTAATTATCACATATAAATAATAATAATTTTCAAGTAAAAGGAGTAAGAAAGAACAGATATCATCAACATAATTAAGTGATTGTTGCACTTGATCATCAAACACCATGTTGCAAACTGATGTTAGAGATACTAGTATATTACAGGTAATTCTCGAATGTATTCCTATCAACACATAATTTATCTAATGCAATTAAAATTCTATATATGGATAAAAATGATGACTGGAGCATATATTATATACGACTTTTTTTCATAAAAACAAAAAAATAAAACTTGATTTCGTCCTTTTCTTGTAAGAGATATTTTAAAAGAAATAAGAGAAAAATTGTCCCACTTGTTTTCTTTCAGTCACGTAATCTCATTTGCATATTGTTAGAGTCATATTTTATAATTATCAACATCAGTATCACCTCTTTCATAGCTACTTAGGTAAGGCGATGGACTTCTAACTTAAGGAACAGGGTTTGAGTCCGAGTGAGAGCGGATAACTAATGAAAGTTTTAATGATAAAATCTCTTGTAATTTCAATTTAATTAATAAGCATCCAATTAAAATTGAAATCTGTAATAAATTAAATAAATAAAAATAAAAATCTTGAGATTAAAAAATTACAAAAAGAAAACTAATTTATTATCGCTTTATTTCTTCAAAATAAATAAATGCAATAGTTTTTTTCAAATTAAATTTTTAAAAAAAAAATGATAAAAATAATGTTTCTTTGCTTTTTTTTAAAAAAAGGAAAAATATAAATTCTTCCATAAAGATCCTTAAAACTTCCTTAAAGTTCCTTAAAATGTCAATTCCATTTAGGATCATTAAGGAGTCTTTAAAGGATATTTAAGGATCCTTAAAGCCCCCCTAAAGAGACAGTTAAGGAAGCTTTAAGGAGGCTTTTAGGATCTTTAAAGATGCCTTTTTATCATGTGCTATTTCCACCTCATTACATTACCTTAACAGTTTAATGCTTTAACAATTACGATTGTTTTATAAGTGAAGAACAAGATACCCGAAATCTATATGTTATCATCGAAAAGTGAAATGAATATTCATACCCGTTATCAACCGAAAAGCGAAACGAATATACATACCCGTTAAGGAAATCTATTTCCACTGCCTTTATAAGAGAGTAACCGAGATCATTTGCTGATTTTAATGTATGTAGCCTTTTTTCTGGATATGAACCGTTGTTATTTTCAAGTCGCCATATACTGTTCTGATTCGACCAGTAAATGATATTCGATAACCAATCCATGTCTATTCGAGTTCTCGACCTTTCTTTGCTAGTTAAAATTACGTCCCCTGTCAAGAAATATAGAACATAGCTAGCTCACTAAATTGTAATAAAAAACGTTTTTATAGTTATTTCACACATATTATGGAGAGAAAATGAACCAAAGATCAAGATATGCACATACTTTGGTAATTTTTTAAACGAAAAAAATAAAACTTGGGTTTTTTATGTCACAAATGTCTCGTCAATTTTACAATCAGTTGCACGTCCAAAATGTACAACTCACGAGTAATATTAATTGCTCAATACCAGATCAATTTTCTGACATATCCTTTTTACTTATTTTTGTTTCACAGTTTGCAGTGTTGAGAATGAACTTCGAAATCATAAACAGTACAAAGTACAACAAGAGGCACAAGATGGCCCTAATTTGCTCACCTGAGTTTAAATGTAACTGGTATGTCTTGGTAATACCTGGTAAGTCTTAACATGTTGCCCAATAGAAGTGGTTTCAGGCATCATTATTTTTATTGTTTTGGTTTTTAACTATGTAAGTCAATGTAATCTACTTTTGGTAGCCATAGCAACCAGAAACACAAATGTGAATGGCAATGGTCTTTAGATGCTATTGACTAATATGAATGAAATGTGACCAGAAAGTGTCTGAGAAGAAGTCTTTTGATAGATGGATGGCAGAGAGCCTATCCATTATAAAAGCTCACATGAGCAATTTTCAGATCCGGATTTAAAACTTTACAGATTTGACACATTAATTAAAATTTTTGAAAACAAATTGTAAAAGTCAACTGCAAATTATTTTAAAAATTTCTTCAATTAGTTTAAATTAGGTCACATAACAGTGATTTTCTAAAACAAAAAAAAAATATTTCAAGGTTTTAGCTATATCTACCTTTCAGTCAGTATTACATGTATTACAAAAATAATAATTACAATAAAAAGTAAAATTCATAAAGTCCTTCCATGCACCATTGTAAGTCGTAAAATTCAGAAATTAAAAAAAAAAGAAAAAACAAGTGGCCTCACTGGGATTTGAAACACTCGACCCTAGGGTTGCTAGAATTGAAAATGAAAAAAGGTCGAAAAAAAGCGACTTGTATTATACAGAATTTCAAGAAAATTGTCAAACATATGTTTCTTCACATAAGAAAATGATGTTTGGAAAAAGAATTCACCTTAATTTATTCATTATTGTAATTTTGGTATAAAAGTACTATTTACAATGTATTAGAAATAAACGAAAAAACGCGTAACCTGTTTCACAAATTTTTTTGAAATTCACAAACTTAGTAAATAAGATGCTTTAGATGCCAAATATCACATCAGATTTTATCTCAGTGAAGTGGTTTTGGAGAAGAAGATTTTTTTAGGTTGTCAACTATGTAGAACCTACATTTGGTAGCTATGGCAACCTAAAATGTAAAAATTCATAAAATCTCTTACATGCACCATTTTAAGTCAAAACATTCAGAAATTTAAAAAAAAGGAAAAATAAAGAGTGGCCTCACTGGGATTTGAACATTTGACCCTTGGGTTGCTAGAATTGAAAATGAAAATGGTCGAAAAAGCGACTTGTACTTTACAGAATTTCAAGAAAATTGTCAAACATATGTTTCTTCACATAAAAAAATGATGTTTGGAAAAGAATTCACCTAAATTTATTCATTATTGCAATTTTGGTACAAAAGTACTATTTAAAATGTAAAAAAATTAAAAGCAAAAACTCGTAACCTAATTTTTCACAATAATTATTGAAATTCACAAACTTGGTATATACGATGCTTTAGATTCCAAATATTACATCAGACTTTATCTCAGTGAAGTGGTTTTCGAGAAGAAAATTTTTTTAAGGGTTTCAACTATGTAGGTCAATGTGACCTACCTTTGGTAGCTATGGCAACCAAAACACAAACCTGAAAGGCAATGTTCTATAGATGATTTTGACCAAGTTTGAACAAAATGTGACCAAAAGTTTCTAAGAAGAAGTTGTTTGAAGCAACTGTTGACGGACGGACGGACGACGGAGGATCTGCCTCTATTGAAAGTAATAGCTCACATGAGCACTTTGTGCTCAGTTGAGCTAAAAGACTTGTAATGTAACAAAAATTAGAAAGAAATCTGTGTAAAACATCTAAATCTTTCAACATATGTGATAAAAATAAAAAACGTAAGCATAACCTTTTCCGTTGAAGGGATATTTAGCAATATGGCTATCTTTCAATCGAACCAGATAAAAATATCTATCAACAGGATTAAATGTGAAGTCGAGAACGGTGATATTGAAATACATGAAAAAAGGAACTTGTCTTTTTATATCAACCAACGCCAATCCTGATGAAGTTGTTGTTATAAGAACCATGCCCATTTCTAGAAAAGAAAAAAAAAAATGAGAAAATTGTTTTGATATTTTAAAATTGTCACATCATATATTCAGCACAAGTATATTTCATACATCTGAAAAATGCAACATTATTTGTCAACTAATTTTTCATTTAATTGGGTGAAAAATAAGGTAATGACCAAAATCTGCACATTTAACAATAAAACACAAACATACCAGTCCTTCTCCAAATCACAATCAAAAATAAAGCAAAAAAAAAAAAACTTTGAAAGCTGGCAAATTTAGTTATACACGTGAATTTCTATTAAAGAAGTGAGGCCGGGTGATCCGGATTAGTAAGCACCTCCTGTCTAGCTAGTCACTCCCGTCAGGTGCAAGTCGATTTTGAATGTTAAAGGAACAAGAAACTATGGTAAGTCAAATTTATCTAAGATACGTTTGGGTACAGTTTGGGTACAGTGACTACATACTTATCAACAATATTGTGTTGACGGTCATAAAACTTTTTAAGGGCCTGGATTAGCCTTGGCTTGCAATATTTTTACGTCAACAATTTAATTGTAGAAAGTCCCTATAGTGGGAACAAGCTCTATCATAACGTAGTACCTGTGAAACATATACACCATACGCAGGATTAGCAGGGATATATCTGCAAAAAAAACGAAAAGTTGACATAGAAAAATTGAAGTCATCACGTTTGTCATAAAACTTAAGATGTAACCTTTCGTGGGTGTCAATTATATATTAAGGTATTAGTCCAAATATTAAGCAAACATGGAGAATGTTCTCTTAAATTGGGATTATTTAGAGATAAAACGTCATCTTTATATCTGTAAATGTACCTGAATTAATAAGCGACAGTCTTTTATCCAGATTTGACAAAGTATAAAAATTTTGATTTATATGAATAAAGTAACAAATATGTTGTCTATCATAAACTCAACGTTTTGTTAATGGTATCTTCAGTATATTTTCGTTTGCAGTCCGTATTGTGTTTTACAAAATAACCAGAATTCCAGTTAAGCACTAGATATCTTGGTTTACCGTTTTTGTGAAAGAAAGACAAGTAAATGATTTGTTCTTGACCTTCGTTCAATTAAAATTGAGGGATAGTGGTTGTCACATTTTGTAGCATAGTTATTTTAATTTAAGTAAAACTTGATGTTGAATCACTGTAAATTACAGGTAAAACTTAATATAAATGTCATGGTCAGTTGGTCACTGTTATTGTCAAACAGGTGTTATATACTCACATGTTAGGTCGGCTATTTATAGGCGAGGTAAATTGATTATTCACGCCAGTATGTAGAAACTGAGGACAAGGTGTGGTCAGAAGTTTAGGTCCTGTGTGGAATCTGTGTGGCCATGAATTTTTTTTAAATAGAAATCCTGTGTGGAGCTTTAAAACTGTGTGGTGCTTTAATGATGAATTCCTGTGTGGAGTTTTTATGATATTTGGTATTTATGGAGTCCTGTGTGGAGGTGTGAGGTCGTTTGAAGGACAATAACAGTAAGTGTAAAATTATTTGTTTATGATGTCAATTATTTTTTAAAAAATGTTACTGATTTCATTTGTTTTGCTGTACATATAATGGGTTGAAGTTAAAGCCATTACAAGTATATAATGTTTTGAAATAATTTAATAGATAGGGGTCATATAAAAATGTGAAAATGTATTTATTTGAGAACTGCATATAATACATGGACATAATATGTTATATATCAAATATAAATCATATGAGTCAATGGTAACCTGGGGTATTTTAATTATTTTAGGTGACCAGCATGAGTAGTGCCATATTTGGTAACAAGAGTTCAAATATAAATTAAAGAGTTATTTGAATGACAGTTAATAAATTTAATCTTTTGAAGTACAGAAATCATTTTCCTAAAGTGAATACAGTTAATGTGATGGACAGTTCGTATATATTGGAAGCAGTCTATGTATAAGATATTATTTATGTGAAAGGACAATATTCACATGTATTAACCTATAGTTGTATATTGAGATGTGTTTGATAATGTTGTGTTGAAAACTGTTTATAAGTATTGGAGTTGACTGAGAAGTCTTAATGTGTCGAATACTGAATACTGTTTATATGTATTGAAATTGATTTGATAATGCTATGTGTTGAGTACTGTTGTTTTTATCTATTGTTGAATCAACAGTCAAGATAGAATTTACAAAGTGGTTTTTGCAGTTCAGAAAATAAATACTGATTATTTAATTTGGACATTTGTAAACCAGGGTACAGATTTATGACTTTTTGTACATATGTTATTTTGTTTTTTGTTTTATTTCATTAAATTTTGTTATATTATATATCAAGTTTTGTAGTTTCAATCAGGTGGAATTATTACACTCATGTATACTACAATCACAATACAAAATTGTGACAGTGGTGTTAAGGGTAGAAAAATCAAAAGTTTCTAAAATTTTTACCTAAGATAGAGCATTAGAAATAAGATGTCATGTAGTTCTGCAGAATTTTTAAGAATCCAGATTTGGTTGATGACAGATGTAGAATAGACTTTTTTTCTGTATATGTGTGAAGGCCATCTATGACAACTGTCAAAATCTGTGTTCGAATTACTGATAATGATTCAGTAGTACATTTGGAGGAACCTGCTATATATCTTTCCTTGTAGGAATTTTGTGAAGTTTTGGAATCTAATACAAGTAAGGCGAGTCAAGTTCCTCCCGTTTTAAATTGATACAGAATACTCAAGGACTATCCTATGATTGGGAATAACTTCGTCTTTGGTAAAATTATTTTTGGTTTAAGTAGGATTTTCCGATATACAAGCATTCCAACAATTCACGACTGAGTGATTGGTTTAAGTTTTATTGCCCAAAGTAGCAATTGAGTCGAAACATAATGAAGTAAATTGCAAAACAAAAAATTATTGCTTTATTCTTGGCTGTAAAAAGAAAACTTACACTTCCGTATGCTTTACAATGAAGGCTCGTAAGTTTTAATACAATAATTATACGGGTTTATATGTCTCGCCTGGTTAGTTTTTGGTCGAGTGGAAAATAAATTACTTTACGATAAACATTTACATTTTGACACGCCACCGCCGCCGCCGATGACACCGAAAAAAGTAACACCTAAGTCTCACCTTATTGCGATACCAGACTCGACAATAAAAATGTATCAATTGGAGACGTTTATACATTTATTTTTCTTTAATGATATTTTAATAATATATCCTTTGGAAGAAAAGCCAGTCTTTAAGTAATAAGTGTTTAAGGAATCTTTTATTTACCACGATTTTATAATTGATTAATTCAGTCACATCGCTTTGAAAGGCTAGAAATATATTTCTTTGCAAAAGACATTTACTGCAGCATATAAAAACATAATTGCAATTTGGGTCTTGAATAAAATTGATCTAGACTCGGGGAGAGGTTTTTTTACCTTATTTATTGCTCATTTCTGTTTGCATAGAGAACAATCCCTAAGGAAAGACATGTAAATATATAACACAAATACCAGTTGAATTTTGATGTGCCAGATGTGCATATTTCGGAAAATCATTCCTCATCAGTGACACTAAGACCGAAAAATTTAATAATAAAAAACATAAGCCAAACAGTTGGAAATTAATGAATCTAAAGTTCCAAAATTATATAAATCCAAATCCAGCTAAGGAATGCTTTGCTTGAGGGAACAAACCTTAGTTTTAAACAAATTTTACAATTTAAGGCACCCGAAAATTTTGCTGAATGGTACGTTTTCTGACAGTAAAATGTACTGTCAGAATTTGTTTTTAATTTCCACGTTTTTAGAGTAATGGTCACGCTGTTGACCTGTGTCTAACATTGTCAACATTCGTCAACAAAATTACAAATTCTTCGATCGATGACCGGATTTCGGACATTTATATAACGGTGCTCATGAAGTAACTAACTATCTTTGATGTTTAAACAACAATTTTTTTTCTGAGGGACTGGCACAGAAAAGGTCAACCGTTACGTATTTAAGTCTTGTTCAAAAGAGGGGTCTGATATAAATGACTCCTTCGAAAGCAAGTTCAGAAAAGGTGGTTTCAGCCTCAATCATATCAATCATAAAACGTTCTCTAATACGATTATTACACTAGTGTTAAGTTGATATCATTTTAACAGAACTTAGATTTTCATTTACTGTTTTGTTTTACACTTCTTTCCATGGGTTATTAAAAGTACTTTGAAGCTAAAATAGTTTCTTTCTTTGAAATAGTTAAATTTGGAAAAAAGAATTTATAAAATGCACTTATTTTTTTAAATAATTAAATACAGATTAAAACAACGAGTAATCGATTGTAGTTGTTGTATCATTCACGATCACTTTTGACTTAAAGTTACATAAAAAATGTGATTTTGGTGAAGTAGACTCTAGAATTTATTATGAACCTCTTAACAAACAACATGTAAAATTTATTAAGAAAATTAGATATTATTATCATATTTGAAAATGTTATGTTATTGTGTACCTCCTACACAAGTTTTTTGGTCTGGTTGTAGAGTAAACCCATTTTTGCATGCGCATTTGTGCGATTTACCACCCTGTATGCTTATACAATACATTCCACATCCTCCATTTTCAATTAGGCATTTTATCTGTTCTACAAGACATAAAGGAATTATTTTAAAAAATTAAAAATATCGCAAATGGTGATCTGTGAAATAACACGATTATTTACTAAAATATCACAAAGATGATCTGATAACATTTTCAGCAAAATTAAACACTTCAAGTAGATTTAATACCATCCAATGGGAAAACACAATAACAATTCAGGTCACTATTTGAATGTCTTTCTTGTATCAGATGGTATATTTCTTGTGTCCATATAGCTGAAATTTAGGCTTAAAAGATTTGCCTTTGATTTCAAATTATATCTTTATGTTTACCATTCCATGTTATTGATATAAGAAGGGATTGCTAATCGCCATGTCTAGTCGGATTTCCATTTCTCTAATTAATTTAAATCTTAAAAAAGTAAATAATATCGTGTATGCAAAGCTGTAAACAAACAACATTTACACACATTGGACGGTATACACGCATTTTCAATAAAACGTGGCACTTCAGAATTTTCAAGACTAAAAAATGAACTTTGTTGTAGCTAATAAAACAAGTTATAAGTTTATCGCCATGTATTTTAACGTTATAAATCCAAAAGGGTTTGATCAAATCTTAATACGTTTCAAAACTGTGTACGTTAGAAGTTGTATACTCGTGTAACAAAAACTTTTGCCAAAAATGTTCGTTACTTCTCAATCATAAGAAGTTTCGGAGTTAGAGGTGAAAATTCAGTAATGATAATCGAATTGTCGATGTTTAATCTTTAAGATAACAACAAGATTGCGGAAATATTGTATCAGTTCGAATGATATCTCCATGATTTACTTAAAACAATAATTGAATATTTATATGTCTGCAGCAGATTTGTAAAAATATGTATGCATAGTCCTGATCGTTTAATTTTCTTTAAAAAATAGCTTAGACAATCAGTTTAATCAGACCTTTGTAAAGGTCGAGGAAATATATTCCAGATCTATTAATTACAATTTTTAAAAACTGTGATAAGAAACTGTATAGTTTTGTTTACACAAGGGTTTATAAAACATCACGAAAATGTAACGAATTTTTCACAATTTTGGTTAGAAAACTGGTGCAAATAAAACGTAGGTAAATGTATCTATGAGCCACAACAGATTCATCGTCTCATGGAATCTCAAGAGAAAATGACAAATTAAAAAAAAACAAAGTAACAAAATGCATTAGGATTTAAATCATGCATTTTTTTTTCTAAAATTATTAAGAACCGGATTAAGTTTCTTTTATAATTCAGTTGTGTTTCATCCAAACAAAATCACATATATTTTCAACTTCAGATAATGGATAAACACTGTCATGCAGAAAATTGATTAACATTAATGATTTTAACAAATTTGTTATATATTTGTTTCAATAAAGATATAAAAGAATTCAATTTCAAGTATGAAATATTCGTTACATTTTGGTTTCTAAAAATTAATATAAATATAATAAAACAGGAATTCAAATTTTATTTAAAATTGTTTAACTTTCAAAACCAACGAATGTCATCAAAGAAGGTATGTCATAACACTGATATTTGATAACTGTAAACAAGTCAATGTCATAGGTAACGAACTTTTCGCAAATGTTTCAAACAATGCTATACTGATTAATATCCAGATTATTAAACTTCCACATCCGCCCGGACCGACCGGAAGGGATTGGTGCATCAATTTTACACACCACTGCAGATTTTTCAATCCATATTATATCTTGTGGATTTGGCCACTGAAATAATAATTTCTTTCTCACCATGAACGATATTTCAAGGGAGTTGTCGTCATCGTCAATTTCGGTCAGCTGGCCTACGAAGTGTTTGTTATCATAGGCCGCAATCACGAAATCGTTTTCGGAATATTTCTCTGAAGCACATAAAAGGGTTTGCCGTTCGACATCTCGGCCGTCTGAAACAATTTCTTCACTCGGTGGTGAATCCGTAATTTCTGCTATCTTAGTTACGACTTTTTCATTTGATTTGGAGACCGATTCTTCTCTCCATGTTTGACACGTAAAACTTTCAGAAAGGCAAATTTGACAGTAACAGCTAGTATTTCTGATAGCAACAGTAGAGTTCCCGAGACCGGCAACGGCGTGAATTTTCATTGTTCCTTGAACTGGTTTTAGTTGGAGGGTCGACATCTCATTCGTTTTCTGTTCACAATCTTCTTTTGACAAGAAAATAAATTTCACACTGGAAAGGCTACATTTATCCGACTGTGTCTATGCGAAAAAGTCAAGCGCATCCTGTATTGTGGCTTTACCGGAATTTACAGCTTCATCTGCCATACGTTTACAAAGACCTCCCAAACCGTCACACGGACCTTTGCCGTGCCCTGCTTCCCAGTAATTCCACTTGGCAGTAATTCCATACAAATCCATATGATTAGCGATCACATGAAAAATCGACTTATTTCGATACTGTGATGTAGGACTGTCAGTGACATAGTGAACACATGTCAAATTCAATGATTTCAATTCTTCCAAGAGTCTATCAATAATTGCAACTACTGTGTTTGAATTGTGACCCAGCTCATTTGATATAAATACGATACTTTTGTGTTTCAGTTCTTCTTGGGGATTTGTTCTATAGTAAACGACTGCAGGGTGAACCGTAACACCGGTTTGGTTCCAATATGCACTTTGTATCTCTTCTACTGTTTTGCATGCATAGTTTTCTGCAAAGTCCATATGTATTACACAATGATTAGCCGGGAGATTTTCCTTAAGAGTTTTTATTTCCGCAAATTGTGTTTTGATTAGCAATACATGAGATTGAAATTCTTCAAACTGATCACCAACATGTTTGGAAAATTCGTATTTTTTCATTTTCTTTGCTACAATTTTCATAATCATTTTTTTCTTCCCCTTTTCTTCTATTGGTACACGCTGCCATTGATTTACTTCTATTTCTTCGGAATCTATACTTTTTACATTTTTTACTATATATTCTTTATTTTCTATTTCTTTTTCAGCATTTAAGGACACGCTGATATTTTGGCGTTTAATCGCTTTCAGTGTTAATGACATATTCTGGTGCTTGGTGCACAAGCATGTGTCTCTTCGTATGAATGACGTCAGCATGATATATCTTGGTCTGATTCTACTGAATGATGTAAATGACAGCCTTACATCATTGTTTTCAGACATAAACTTCTGATACAAATTGCCAAGATAGTCCACGAGTATGCGTTTTTGTTCCTTTTTATTATCAGTTTTCACAAAATCACCTTTTCCCGGCATGTTTCTTGAATTATCATCTCTCTTTAAAAATTCAAGAACTTTATCTTTATTTTTCGATATCTCGCGTTTTCTGGAAATTTTCTGAAAGACTGTTTCTTTCTTAGTTGCAAGTTTTGATAACTTATTGCGATTGAGTCCCTGACTTCATTCCTAACTTTCTCAGAAGACGGTATTTTTTGATAGTTTTACCAGCGACGATTGAAGCGATTTCGTTCCTTTTATGAACTGTAGTGTTTCTTGACTTTGCTTTCAAATCATGACAAATTGCATTGGCAAAAATCAGTTCTTTTCTTACTCTGTCTTTCTGCTCCTTTGACAATCTCATTTCCTTCAGCATAATTTATGTTTTAGACCTCGGGGTACTTGGACTGCTTACTTTTTGTCTTTTCATTCTTTGTAACGATCGTGAATTTGTTCTATATTTTCTTTTTAAATTGTCATAATTTTCTTGGTAGATCTTTCATTTCTAGTTTCACCATACTTAACTCTTTGCTAATTCTCATTTTTGGTCCATTCGCCTTTTCTTGAAAACGAAGCTGAACAATCATTCTGTTGTCAATATCTGAATTAGATGGATCAACTGGGGATAGTGCACTTTCGTATCCACTGGTGCTAGCTACTTCTATGTTTTGTAGATTTTCTTGTTGTATACGATGTATTGCTTCCTTTTTCTTGGCGCGATACACCCTTAAATAGTTTCTATTATATGCATTTCTAGCCGTTCTTTCTTTTCTTGATAGGTTTTCACTCGGCATGTAAGATCGCCTTCTTCTCTCTCGTTCCTTGGCTAGATACCCCTCATTATCTCTTTCTTTTAATCTTTGTCTATATTCTCTCTGTATCTGAGCCCGAGATTTAGCCATATCTGTAATAAAAATATACATAATAAAGTAACAAACGGTATGAAATGTTCGTTACTTTCAGACAGAAATGTTCGTTACTCAAATGAAATTGTATTATTAATTCATTTCAAATCAGTAAGCTGTGTAATTCTACTCAAATACTTTCGAATTATATTACTACTTGTCATTGGTAATGAAACTGTCTTGAATCTTATACCAATACTAAACTTATTTGAAAGCAGGACATGTTGTTGTACAAATGTTTTGAAAATCATATCACCCAGAAATTAAACATCAAAATAGACATATCACAGTAATTCAGGAGACAAAATGATACATTGTATATGCAACTGGAACTTTTATTTGCATAGAAAACATAACCGTTTTGTTTATTTTTGCTTTTTAATGCTAAAAATATTATCTTTGTTTTGATAGTTGATCAAAATGTTCGTTACCTTTAGGTAACGAACATTTTGCATTTTAAAATGTATCATTTGAAAAAATTGTAGTGCTAACGTGAAAGCTTTCGTTTATAAACCTTGCTTATACCACTATGCCTTAATGTAATATATGTTTTACATACAAACAATTGGTATTTCATTATGTTTGTGAACAACAATAATAAGTACCTACCTCATTTATGATTTTCACGATAATGATGGTTTTTTTATTCAATGTCGTCATGTGTATGGAAATTAAAATATGGCGGGCTTCAACTTCTATCTATACCACGTGATTAAAACTCGGATATACTTTACCTTTCTGTAGTTTCCTCGCTATAGTAACGTACTTTTCGGTAACGAACATTTCAAACATCACATTTTTTGGCAAAATTATCTATAAAAAATAGTTTTTTTTAATGATTTTTCATTTTCGTTTAAATACTGATGAATACATCTTGAAAAACATAAAAATGTCGTTGTCTTTTTAGATCACGCCTGTTTTATTCAAAGTAACGAATTTTTCAATCGTAACTTTTCTGCTACTGTACTGTAATGTTCTCTGCGAAAAAACATCGATTTTCAATGTTTGTTATAGTGAATGCAGTTGTTTTATAATCCCCATGATTAAGTCATAATATTAATTCAGTACAAGCATAAAGATATCCCTGTGTGACAAAAATTACCAGTGCCAAATTTGTTAGTAACGAACCTTTCAGAAATTCGGCGACATGCGTTAATGTATGAATTTTTCAAAGACAAATGATACTTAACTTGTCTTAGTGTATTAATTTATTAGTCCTCATATAGCTTTACTTTAAAAATCCGAACCCGATCGTCATTTAGTGAGTTTTCACTTATTACACCAGACAAGAAAACTACATTACAAATACGGCGACAGTAACGAACATGTCAATTTCAAACTTACTGAACCTCTCTAACTATTTTTGTAGTGTTTAAGAAATAAATTGAAATAAATTGAAATAAGCAACGATTTATCTAAACTTTATGCGCCTTCAGCATAAGGAATTGAATAGAAAAAATCATTGCAACAGGCCGGCGACAGTGATTGCTCTGTTTTATTGAAAATGCGTGTATAACGGCAGGCGTTCAAGTATGTTCGTCGATTTTCTGACATTAACCAAAAAAGAAAAATCAACTTTTTAATGAGTGAAAAAGATTTTATCATTTTATTTCTTCACTTACAAAACTAATTATGTTTAATGTACTTAAAGACTTAATTTGGTTAAGAGCAAAAGTTCATTGAAAAAAGAGAATACTAAATGAAAGCATGAGGATGGAATATGCTATAATTGGACATCATGATGGTATAATCGAACTTTTAATTTTGGCTTCATTGGACAGTTATATGTATTGAATGTTTAAAGCTGCATTAAGTTTTCAATTTTCTGAAATTTTTTTTGGTTTTCTAAAAAATATCTTTTTAAAAATAGATAACTTCTAATCACGATCCGTGAGATTCATTTTCGAAAATTTCATTCCTTTTAGCTGTAAATAAACGGAATCCTCTAACCGGTTGGTCAATGTTTATCGATGATTAAATTATGAGCCGGGAGTATGCGCACGGAGGTACGGAAACTCCTATAAATCGAAAGTGAGACCTTACAAATTGTATTAATTGTCCGTCATTAATATCTAGATGTATTCGCAATGGTGTTATGTATCCCTTACTAAGGCACAAATGATAAATTCAATGAAGTTCTATCTTTAATTATCGTATTTCAACATTTTGTATGCTGTGTTTAAATAACCCGGTTTTTATGACGTAAGCATGTTCTAGTATTAGATCCCACATGCTACATCTCGCTGGGAAATTATTGTTGTTTCTGTATGTACTCGAGCTTTTATCGTTGAACCAAATGTAACATTGTTTATTAGGAACATTATTAATTAGATCAGCACCGTTTTAATTTTTTCGTAGGAAAACTTTAACAAAAAAAGCTGATTAATTTTGACATCAGTAATGTCGGGAGGTTACTAAAACAATGCAAATTTAAATTGTTAATAAAATGTTTTGTAATAAAATGTAAGAAATACTGATATATTTTACGAAATATTTATACTAACTATCATCATACTTTTTCTTATTAACTGAATTTATTGCAATCAGAAACGTTAAAAGACATTAATTTTTGAGGTTCTTTGTTTTTTTAATTTAAATCCTCTTTTGTGGGAAACTAAAATGTAATGTTTTCACTTTTAGCATTTTAAAATATTGATAATGAATCGGGTCGTACAAAATTTCAAAAAGGTTTTAAATGATGAAACTGAAATAAAATAATTTCTTTTTGATGTAATAAAATAAAGTTTTTTCAATTTATCATTAATACCAGTAGAACTTTTGCAACTCCACTATTGTTTGAATGTATACTGGCCTTGTTTATTTGCAGTTACGTGAATGCCATTACAGCGGAACTTAAATCAGCTTTATTTGGTTTAACCACAATTCCTATAGAAGACAGGGCTTTGGAATATGAATCCAATTCAGGATTTTTAAACGATTTTTTTCGTATCTTATTTGAATCAAAGAACGATACTATAAATTTGTAGTCATAATTGAATATGGACGTGAATTTTCTAATGACCCGTTTGAAAGAATTTGTTGCAGTAGCAAAATATTTTACAAAATACCTATTTATTTTTGATGTGCCATATGTGCAAATTTCAAACATTCGTTGCTCATCAGTGACATTAAAGCCGATAGATTAAATAGTTAAAGTAATGAATCTAAAATTCCAAAAATCTATGAATATTAAAATCCAAAAATCTATGAATCCAAATAAAGCAAAGGATTGTTCCGAATAAGGGAAAAATCTTTATTTTAAATGAATTTCAACAATTAAGACGACTTACAAAAATTGTTACATGATACATATGCCAAGTCATTACGATCAAGCAAAGTGCGCTGGATAGACTGTTGACTTCGACAAAAGACAAATATTTTCTTAAAGTATGCGATTTGAGAATTAAGTTTAACTTTAGAAGTAACAGATTCTACAACAACTTAGAACAATAAATTTCAGCTGTTTTTGCTGCAATTTAAAGTATTTCACAATCGATATAATTGTTTATAATGCCTCATGTAAAATGTAATTATTTAACTGCTTGTGAAACGTTTGATAAATTTACTATCTTGCAACTAAAATCATCTCTTGTAAACAACGGGTAATATTCTTTGCCAACCCGGCTGCATATTTTACCAAAATGTTTCTCGTTTATTCCTGCGCGATACTAGTTTCACCTCAACCAAACGACAGAAGGTAAACAATTAGACGTTTGCAAACGCAACAAGAACTGATGAACATTGACATTAAAAGAAAGGACAATAAAAGTAATAAACGAACTATTTGGAAAAAAAACTTGGGGAAGATAAAAACCTATTGATCTTTGGTTTGTGTGTTCCGTTAGATTATCGCCCTGTGGAAAAAAAATTTACCCTTGTAAGAAAATCAAACAAAAAAAGGTCAACATGTTTATAATATTACAAGTTTTTAACGGAATTAGGAAATAAGCAAAAAGATTTTTGTAATGCCAAAATTGTAGTTTTCAACCCAAGCGGATGTATTTCTTTGGCCTCCTTCAGTAAACACCTTTTATAGTTTATGCAATGTTACTTCTTGTGTTTTTCTATTCATTAAGCCCTGGTGCTCTTAACACTTAATTAATATCAACAAACTACCTTGTTATCACTTCTATATAGATTCAGCATGCCAGCAATACTACCTTTTTAGTTCAAGATGCTTAAAGCGTAAATCTACCCTATTGCGAAAAAAGTGTTTCATGTAGAATGACACCGCCAAATTTGATATTAAAAAAAAAAGTTATGCATTTTATAAGATGCCATTGCAATCTATGTCTTTTTCATTATACAATTCTTTACCGCCTATGCTGGCGCAACAAGCTAGTTAACCTAGTACATGTAACAAACACAGCGTCCTTCATAAACATTCACTTTATTCCTGAGATGACAAATGTTTGTATCGGTAGCCTATGAATAGTCTATGATGATATGATGCAAAGCTGATGCTATGAGATGATATGATTGTATACATGTGCTTGTGGTAAGACCTACAAATATAAACATAAACTTCATAACACCTAATGGTATATTTAGATGCTCAGTGTAGAGGTGCATTACCAAAGGGACGTGTAGCTCAGTGAAGCTATATACATGTGTACTTGGTGACTGACATAATGAATGGTAAGAAGTGTGACTAAACTGATTATAAAACAACATAAGATGTGTCAAAATGACATACAAACAACCATAACATAACTCAGTCATATTGTACCGCAGTACAAATAAAGGTGTTCCTATCTTGGAGGGAGTTACACTGATAGCGCATAAGATCGATATAATAAATCATATACCCTTACGCATGAAAATACATAATTATATAGACGAGCTTGATGAAAGATGATAAGATGATGACAGTTACAGTAAACATAAACAAATAGAGAACATACAACGGTGAATTGTCCAAAGTTCATCACAGGTGTAACGTAGCACGTTGCTGCATCCAGGTTCTATCTATCTAGGTTAATACAAAAAGAAAAACGGTACGGCCTATAATACGAATAGCGACTAGCACACTCCCCGTCTGATATTTAACTGATATCACTGTTCAAATTAACTAAACTAAATGAGCTGTTTGTCAAGTTTTAACAAAATCATATAAAATATATCGGTAATTTTTATAATCAGAACCTTGTTCTGACAGTTAACACGGGGATTATTGTGCCCCAAAACAGTGCTAACTGTATGACCTTACAAATACAGAAAATTACAAAAAGTTATCTTCTACTAACAGAATTAGATCAACAATTGGTCTTGTATAAACAATTGGCTTTCCATCGACAGCTGCACGAACATCTACCTTCCGCACATGTTTGTCAGAACTTTCGAAAACCTTCGTAATAATTCCGGTTGGCCAACTATTTCTATTAATGTTTTTGTCCTTTACAAGAACGACGTCTCCAACCGCAACATCTCGAAGACTGTCCATCCATTTTTATGAATCTGAAGCAACGGAAGGTATTCTTTATTCCAACGAGACCAAAATACACTAGCTAAAGCCTGAACATGTTTCCACTCTGCTTTATACATGTCACGGTTGTTGAATTCCCCAAGTGAATTTACATTAAATTTGTATTCGGTTTTCTGTTTGAGTAACATAGACGGTGTTAAAATTAATGGAGATTCTGGATCGGTGGGAACTGGTACAAGAGGTCTGGAATTAACTGACCTCTGCCATAAACGTGTTAAGCACATCGTGTGTTAGTCTTTATGAGATAAATTTAAGAGCATCGAGTCGAGAATCCTCCTTGCAACCCCGATAAAGCGCTCCCATGCTCCTGCCATATGGGACGAATGGGGTTGATTAAAGATCCAAGTAGTGCCAGAATCAAATAGGTATTTCTTGATTAAACCGTCTTCAATGTTTACGGTATCAATCCTCAAGTCATTGATGGCGCCTATAAAGTTTGATCCTCTATCAGAGCGAAATATCTTAACAGGTCCTCTGATAGCAGTGAATCTTCGTACAGCATTGATGAATGCAGAAGAACTAATTTCCTCAATTAGCTCTATGTGAACAGCTCTTGTGACCAAGCAAGTGAAAAGGACTGCCCATCGTTTAGAATGGGCTAAGCCGCCACGAGTTCTGCGAGATGAAACCATCCACGGTCCAAAGACGTCGACTCCTACATTAGTAAATGGCGGCGACGGTTCGATACGATCCTTCGGCAAGTCTGACATTATTTGACATTCGGTCTTTCCTCTAAGTTTGCGGCAAATTACACATAAATGGATAACGGATGAGATCAAACGTTTAACGTTTGTGATCCAAAGTCCAGCAGATCGAACAGCTCCATCTGTAAAATGACGTTCTTGGTGCTTAACTTGACTGTGAAAATGTCTTACTAAGAGTTTTGCAACATGATGATTACCAGGAATAATCAGTGGGTTCCTCTCCCTCAGAGTAAATTCACATTGTCCTTTTCGACCACCAACACGCAACAATCCATTTTCATCCAAAAATGGATTAAGATGAACTAATGAGCTATGCTTTGGAATTGATCGTCGACTTTCAATAAGGTAATTTCCTCGTTGTATACTTCCCTTTGAACAGATCTTAAAATAACGTTCTCTGCTTCTTGTTTTATTTCAACAGTAGCTTTAGTTTCTGCATATGTTCTGGCTCGTGATCGTGCAAACATCTTCAGAAACGTAATTGTACGCACAAGCCTTTTCCAATCTGAGAATGTCTTAAAACCCGATGTACTGATGTAGCCATTGTCAGTCAGCTCAGACTTTGTCTTTTTAACGGTAACAGAAGAACGGATTTCGTGATCTTCATCAGGATTAACTAACTTATATTCCTCTTCGTGAATATCTTCAAGTTCTGGTGAACTTAAACGCAGCTGATTTGGGCCGTGAATCCATACACTTTCATGAATCTCCCGAGGAAGTATAGATCTTGTTCCCAAATCTGCCGGATTACAATGAGTTGGCACGTAGTTCCACTGACTAGGATCAGAAAATTGCCTAATACGCTCAATTCTATTGGCGACATATACATAGAATCTTCTTTTTTCATTGTATATATAGCCAAAAATGACTTTACTGTCTGTGTAGTATTTCACAGTGTCTAAACATAAATCCAAATGAACAGTTGCACAATGTGCGATCTCGACAGCTAGCACGGCAGTACACAATTCAAGACGGGGAATTGTATGACCGCTGGTGGGTGCAACCTTTGCTTTTCCTAGAACAAAACCTACTTTTGGTGTACCACTAACATTTTCAGTCCGTAGATAGGCGACTGCGGCCACAGCCTTTTCAGACGCATCCGAATATACATGCAACTCTTTGCTGGTGGCTTTACTCAGATATGGTACGTAAACACGTGGTATGCGCAATGTGTCTATCTCTTTGAGACTGTCCTCCCAAGATTTCCACTCGGAGGCGATTTCATCTGTAAGAGGTTGGTCCCAATCAACTGTTTCTGATACTACTTTCCTCAGTAGAAGTTTACCATATAGGGTAACCGGAGTCAAAAATCCAAGCGGATCAAAAATACTGTTTATGGAAGAAAGTATGCTTCGCTTAGTAGCTGGTTTATCTTCTGACGATAATTGAATAAAAAATTGTCTGTGTTAACATTCCAAATCAGACCCAAGCTTCGTTGCAAGGGTTTGTCATTAGCGTTTAGATCTAGATCTTTGAGATTTGTTGCGAGATCGCTTGCCGGAAAGGCTGACATCACCTCAGAGCTGTTAGATGCAAACTTGTGCAGTCGAAAATTTCCATACTTCTTAAATGCATCTCTGGTGTCCTTTACAATTTTGATAGCCCCTTCTATTGTCGAGCACGAAAGCAACCCATCGTCAACATAAAAATTTTTACTAACAAATTCTGTCACGTGACTGCCATATTCTAATTCGGATTTCTGGGCCGTTTTTCTAAGTCCTAGGGTCGCCACTGCGGGAGAAGGACTGTTGCCAAAGACATGCTTCTTCATTCTATACTCAATCAAGTCTTTGTCAAAATCGTTATCTTCATGCCACAGAAATCTGAGATAATTTCTGTGATCCTCTCTTACTACAAAGCAATGAAACATGTGTTCAACATCGGCAGTTACCGCTATCATCTCTATCCTGAAGCGTAATAGTATGCCTAGTAGACTGTTAGATAAATCAGGACCAGAGAGAAGTACCTTGTTCAGAGATATCCCCTTGAACAGAGCTGAAGAATCAAACACGCCTCGGATTTGATTCAACTTTTTTGGATGGTATACACCGAACAAGGGTAAATACCAGCGTTCTTTCGTTATCATGCAATGGAGGGGCCACCTCTGCATGATCATTATCAAGTATCTTGCTCATAAACTTCAGAAAATGTTCTTTTTTGGCAGTGTTTTTCTTGAGACTCGCATCAAGCAATTTTGCACGTTGAACTGCCTGTTCTCGATTATCGGGCAAGCGTTGTCGTTGTGGTCGGAATGGTAAAGGAGCAACCCAGTTTCCAGATGAATCTTGTATAAATTCATTGTCCATTTGTTTTAGAAACATTCTGTCCTCGATTGACATTTCTGGTTTATTGTCATCCTTGGTTCGTACAAATAACTGAGACCCATCCACTTTGCAAGGGCAGACAGTTTCTCGTATATCAAATTTATTCTCGCAAGGTTTCATTATTGTTGCTTGACCTGATGGTAACAAGTATGTTTTATTAACTTCAACACGAATCGGTTCATGTTGTCTATCCAAACATGTCTCTCCTATCACAACCCATCCCAGTTTGAGTTGTTGTGCAAAGGGTGCTTTTGGTGGACCAAAAATCTGACGTATTACACGATGTGCTTCTATTAGGTCTCTTCCAATCACGATAAATAAATGTCGAATAAATGCAGAAAACTCTGTGAACGGTGGGAATGGTACGCAATGTGTTTCAATGTTCCTGATTGCTCTTGTTTTCCACTTTTCCTGGAGTCCATAAGGTAATTTTTTCACAATAGGCTTTATACCTGATGAAGAATCAAAATATCCTAGTAAATTCTGAAACACTGGATTTTCTTTTATATATTCAATCTCTGAGAGAATGTCCGACAGTTCATAAAAACGCTTACTGTCCTTATTGGTCAGTTTTGGAAAGTTCGATAGCTTTGTCTTGAGTGAAGCTTCCACCATTTCTGGTGCGCCATAACGCTCATCTAATCGTTGCCATAGTCGCTGAAGACCCCTTGTTGGACTGTCTGCCTTAGATGCTCTAATGCTGATTGCGTGTTTTGATGAGTCCACACCAAGCCACTTAACAAGCAGGTCTAACTGTTCAGAGTCAGAAACTTGAAGGTCATTAATTACACACTTAAAACTGGCTTTCCAGACAAAATACGACTCGGGCCTATCGTTAAAGGTAGTTAATCGTGAAAACAGCAAATCCTTTCGCAGCAGAAATTTTGTGATTTCTGAGATTGGATCCAGTGGGTTGTTGATAATACCATCTGGTGAGGAAGTCGGCACCTTCGCCGGAAATGACTGGTGTGCTGAAGGCACAAAGTCGGGTGCATTAGTGTTTAGAGTAGTTAACACTGGTTCATCTATGCGACTGACCGGTTTGTTTTCCTTGTGAGGAATAGAATCTACCATTGGAGAATACAGAGGAACTTGTCTTGTAGTATCTTGTTGAGACCTCATATTCATAGTCATATCCTGCGGGGCAAAATGTCGAAAAGGCACATCGTGAGTTCGTTGTATGTTAACTTCATGTACAGTTGTCCTAGGTTGATATAAACTTGTATAGGTTTTACTATATTCTCGCGTATCAAATTCATTAAGCGGCTTTCTGACATCATAATTACCAGTATCAATTCGCATTGTTGTCGTAGCCTGTTGATTGACGTAATCTTGAACACGAGCCAGAGGATCTATCCCCATGTCAGAAGACAAATCATCGGAATTCTGACTACCCTTCTCTTCATTTTCAAGATAATTTGCATGTGCTTCGGCAGCAGCAACTTCCTGTTTTACGGCAAGTAGATCAAGTTCTGCTCTAAGGTTCCGCCTTTCGTCTCATTGCTCGTGCAGACTCTTCCTCCATACGCGCTTTATTTCTTACCGAGAGTTCTTCCAACTCGGCTTCTTGCTTTAACAAAAATGTTTGTTTTTCTGCAAAGAGAAGCTTAGCTTCGGCAGCTTCAGCCTCAGCACGCTTGCGCCTAGCCATACTTGATGTTTCAGAACCAGGTGTATTGCTGCCCTTACAACTTTTTGGTTTTGATTCGGCGCGAATTAATTTTTCTTGGATATCCTTGATTTCTCCTAAAATTTTGTCTACTTGCAATACATCTTTAGCCAGCAACATTTCATGCTCTTCCAAGTGTCTTTTACTTTCCTCACAGCGTTGAGCTTTAAGGAATTCTTTGTAATTTTCCGACTCTTTTAAATAATATTCATAAGTCCGTGCCACTCTCTGTTCTAATTCATTTATTGAAGCAATATCTTTAGCGCCCTGGATTTCTTGTGGTACTGAAGACAATTTGTCCCAGCATACTTGTAAGCTATTTAAATGTTTGTCACGCTGGGAGTTATACAATTCGAGTCCTCTTTCAGAGAGTGTGTGTCCTTTGCAATTCGGAGTCTGTCTCGTGTTTAGTTAAAGAGTTTTTGGAATTCATTATGCTTGCAGCTGTATACTTGTGATGAAATGACAGGTTGTCGTTGTCTTACTATGCTGGCGCAGCCAGCTAGTTAACCTAGTACATGTAACAAACACAGCGTCCTTCATAAACATTCACTTTATTGCTGAGATGACAAATGTTTGTATCGGTAGCCTATGAATAGTCTATGATGATATGATGCAAAGCTGATGCTATGAGATGATATGATTGTATACATGTGCTTGTGGTAAGACCTACAAATATAAACATAAACTTCATAACACCTAATGGTATATTTAGATGCTCAGTGTAGAGGTGCATTACCAAAGGGACGTGTAGCTCAGTGAAGCTATATACATGTGTACTTGGTGACTGACATAATGAATGGTAAGAAGTGTGACTAAACTGATTATAAAACAACATAAGATGTGTCAAAATGACATACAAACAACCATAACATAACTCAGTCATATTGTACCGCAGTACAAATAAAGATGTTCCTATCTTGGAGGGAGTTACACTGATAGCGCATAAGATCGATATAATAAATCATATACCCTTACGCATGAAAATACATAATTATATAGACGAGCTTGATGAAAGATGATAAAATGATGACAGTTACAGTAAACATAAACAAATAGAGAACATACAGCGGTGAATTGTCCAAAGTTCATCACAGGTGTAACGTAGCACGTTGCTGCATCCAGGTTCTATCTACCTAGGTTAATACAAAACGAAAAACGGTACGGCCTATAATACGAATACGACTAGCACACCGCCATGAGAAAAGTGTTTCTATTCTACACTCAGACCTTCCACTATCCCTTAACATTCTGTCACACTATAAATTTAGAAAGATTTGAATGTTTTATATATATATATATATATATATATATATATATATATATATATATATATATATATATATATATATATATTAACGTTTTTGCTTTTTATGAACGCCCTTGAATATTGAGGTTTTTTTTTAATTTATACATCATATACTGAGTGTTGAGTTTATGTTTAAGAAGTAAATTTAAACTACGTATAATATGTTCATTAAATAAAGAATTTTGTTCACTTAGGATAAAGATACCTCATCAATTTAAAATATAACTCTTTAGTACAGGAATCAGGACACCGCCAAATAAATATAAAAAAGGTTTTGGACCTTTAAAACAGAACAAATGGCACTTTGGTGAGTAATAAAAAACTTGCTTGCGTTAAATAAGATTTCAATTTTGTTTTTCATTCCAAAAATATGTAAATGGCATTTATTACCTTTAGGTGCATTGAATGACCCACTGAATATATGACAATTAATTCTTAAAGAACTTTTAATTTAAAAGCAATTTATCTACAATTATATTATTTTTAACTGAGTACGATTTGTTTTTGAATTGGTTTGTAAAAGGATTGTTTAAAACATCGAATTATGATTTTTTTTGGTAAATATTGACAAATAGACACGACATTTTAAGATTGATTTCTATTTTAGTCTTAGGCACATACAATATAATAATGACATCTAATTTAGTTTTCTTTTTAACCTAGAAAATTAATATCTTAAATACAAATATTGATACTTTTATTTCATTAGTTTAATAATTCTTTCAAATTCTTTTTGATACTTTTTATTAAGATTATATTTCAAAATCAACTTACCGCAAGATTTCTTGTCCGACTTAAGTAAATGACGGTTATCGCATTGACACACATAGTAAGGTTTTCTTGGAGATAGTAAACACATCTGAGAGCAATTTCCATTATTTATCATACATGGACTACTACCTTAAATACACATACAGATGAAACGATGAAACAAAAATGAAATAAAATAGAATTACAGTCGATAATATACAACATTTAACCACTACACATACAAATAATGAATAGAAATTTTTTGTAACAAATATTTTTGCACAAAAAGCGAAAATTTGTTTGACTTAAATACTTTTAAAGCTCTGTTCGTTATGTTAAATCATGAAAGACTATTAAAAACTGATCGCTTTTATATACATGTACCTACAACCGTCCTTATCAAAACTGTACTGTAAAATTAGGTACTGTGAATACATTTAAATTCGTGGGCTCCAATTTTCGTTGATGTCAGAAAAAATACCATTTCGTGGGATGATGAATTCGTGGGTTAAGCACCTGTAAAAAGCCGATTAAAAAATATCTGAATCGGCTTTTTCCCCATAAAAGAAAGACAAAATCTGATTAAAAATTCTTTAATGACGGCTTGTTAACAATTAAAAGTACTCAGGACAGTGTCACGATTCACTGAACTTCCCTATTCACAGGTAATTATCTAATACCTAACAAATTAATTGATTACTGGTGGCTTCACCTGTTCACATCGTTTCTGCTATTAGTAGAGTATACAAACACATACAGGTGCCGGATCGATCCAGTTTATAGATAGTTAATAACCTCCCCTGAATTCTATATACAAGAACTGGCTAGATTGATAACGACCGTTTTTCGGGTTACCAACAACAGCATGATAACGGCATTACACGTGTTTTTTGTATCTGTTATATGCGATGGGAATTTTATAAGATATTAATAAGCGGTATTTATGAACATTTATCTATATATACGACATTGTCACACATCGACTTATAGTTTTATTAAAACGACAGATATCCCGATGTACCAAACAGAATAGAGTTTACAGTTTTTGACGTTTTGTTGCATTGCCAACGACTGGACAGTTATGAAAAGATAAAAAGCAGTATGTTAACACCATATTTTCAAATAAAAATTTAAATGTTTATTTCTTTACCTATCTGATGTGTGTTTATTACAAACATACAAACAAAAACAGAAAAATGTTCGGGGGGGGGGGGTGATGTACCCTTTGTCTACCGCCGATTGACCTTACCGGCGTTTGTGGAATTTACATGTCAACGAATATATTTGCAAATATCTGAATTTCAGATATTTACAAATATATTCGTTGACATGTAAATTCGTGGGTCATGATGTCCACGAAAACAACGAAAATTGGAACACCACGAAAATTAATGATTTCACAGTACTTGGATAATACCTCACATGCACACAAAGCAAAAGAAAATAAATAAATAAAAATAAATAAATAAATACGTCTCAATAGTATTTGATTTCCCCATCTGAGGAAATTATCAGTATTGTTCTGAAAAATCTTCTCTCGTCAGTCAATTTTTACTTTTTTAAAATTTTATTCACTGTAGGTAACTCTTATCAATTCGGAATACGATAACATGACCGAAAAGCTGAATAGGTTAAATCATTTATAAATTTTTTAAGACTTGGATTTATTATTTGTGATACGACTCTTGCAAGTTGTGTTGCTCTTGTCATTCTGATAATTTTTCATTGCTAGTATGATTTAGTAAAAATAATACATTTCCCTAAAATGTTAACATAAACCTGACATTGAATCGCCCTATTCAAAATCTTGAAGCTCAATCCAAGTTTTTTTTTATAAGGGTTTACCTTTTTGTCTCAGTTTGTGGTTGTATACCGTCATCCCTTGCAGAGTTTCGTTAAATAAATGGAAAATGGTAAAATCTCCTTTTGAGTGTTTATTGATATTAAATATAATGCTGTTGCCACTCGTTGTGATCTCTGCTATGAATACAAAATCGCCAAATACAAACAAATCCGCAATACCATATCTCGAAGCAACAAGTTTTTCTTTATTCATACCAGAGTAACTACAACGCCACAACTCATACAACCAATCTGACAAACTAGTCCAATACAATTTTTGCAGCTCTAAGTCCAAAGCTAATCGATATATTAAGGTCTGAGGGGTAATAAAAACTAAATAGTTGCCATAAAATTTACCATCCATTCCTTGTTTTATAACTGCTCCCAAATTCGTTCTTGAATAGAAAATTAAACTGAAAAAATAACAGAACATTAGGTTAAGTCTGGTTGTTTTCAGACAAACTGAATTAAAGATGGACAATCTCTGCAGCAAAAATAATTGTCTCATTCTTAAAAATGAAAACTTATTGTTTATGCCCTAGAATTTCAATAAATTAAGTAAAACGTTTTTGATTCGACTGTTATAAGGCATGCCACAAGGCATTGGTTTTAACGACATCTTTCAAATGGTTAAGTGTACACGAGTATAGTATGATAAGATCGTCATTATATATTTTTAAATCATTGTCGATTCGAAATTTAAACTTCCGACATCCAATGTTTATGGTAAAACTTTGTTATCTTAGTTATTTTCCAAAGCGCGACAATGTAATTTTTGTCGTAGTTCGTTCTTATTATTCGAGTGATATCAACCATGTTAAGAAAGGAAAGTACATAAAAATGGCTGAATCATTGTTACGTTATACTTAATGTGGTTAGAGAGGTTGAGTGGTTTTAATATTACCAGTAAATAATGTGATTCTCACAACAAAAATTAAGTTCAGTGAACTTTCACAGGACGAAAAACCATCTTTACGCTTTAAGTAAAGACAGCGTAAAGATGGCGTAAAGATATCTTTATGCCATCTTTATACTGTCTTTACGCCACCTTTACGCTGTGTTTACGCCACCTTTACGCTGTGTTTACGCCATTGCGTAAAGATTCTTTAAGACCTTCTGGATATACGCAATCTTTACGCAAGCTTTAAGCAACCATTTATCTTTACGCCATCTTTACTCAATCTTAAATGCAGACTTTTTACCAGGGTAATACAATGCAAGTGGCTTTACGCCATCTTTACGCAAGCTATATGCAACCATTTTTCTTTAGGCCATCTTTACGCAATCTTAAATCCGGACTTTTAATAGTGTAATTAATAGTGCAATTCCATTCAATTGGCTTTACGCCATCTTTTACGCAAGCTTTATGCAACCATTTATCTTTATGCCGTCTTTACGCAAACTTAAATCCAGGCGTTTTACCAAGGATTTTTTTTATGATCTATATAAAGCTCAGCCAAACTGTACAGTAAACATTTTCTTTTTAGCTACCTTACATCATTAAGATATTTCTTTTGTACCATCTCATGTTATTTCTACACCACCTTCAATTGATATAATTATCGATATAAATAATTTTACAATTCATTAAACCTAAACAAATTAGGTAAGCTTAAAATATAAAGTAATTAAACGTTATTAGCTTATAAAATTTGTTTACAATATCAATCTGAATTTCAAAAAATTGCCCTTAAATCAAAGAAAATAAAGTTTGATATAAATCTCATGAAAATACTAAAAATTGTATGGCTAAAATTTGCTTATTATACAACACGTAGGATAAAATTGACTTTGTTCTAATTTTCAAGATTTGTATCCTAGGAACTCAAAAACATATTTCAGTTGTCACTATAAACAAGTCATTTAAATAGGTACTTGGATAATACCTTACTTTGAAAATCAATGCATATAAAACTAAAAAATTAATCCGAAATAGTATGACAGGATATATGAACAGTCTTTGAACAAGCCATCTGAAATTCGCTGGTGCTGAATCCTTGGTAATGACTATTAGTGTTATATTTGCACAGTTATATCCTAAGTTGTTAACTTTGTATACCTAAAATGCTTTCCCTTTTTTCTTTCAAATTTCACTCCGATTAAAACATATCTACATTTCTTATCATCCTCAGCTACTTTCTCGTTCACCCAGTCAGCCTTCACTTCTTTTTTATCCTTTATAAATAATCAGTTCTTCTTAGTCTACAAAAAACGTTTTTAAAAATTATAAAACTATACAGTAGCACATATTGAATAAAATACAGGAGTTAGTAAATGGAGTATTGTTTAAAGCCAAAATTCCTTAATATATATCAAGGAGGTTAGTTCTTGGATGGTAGAGAAAACTGGAGTACCTGAAGAAAACCACCGTCCAACAAACAGACACTTTCTTAAATAAGAATCTGCCAGTAGGATAGGATTCCAGTGTGTGTGTGTGTGTGTGCATTTTTTAAAACTTAACCTAAAGTCAATGTTGAACAGTTTAAAGATTTTTTTGGAAATAAATAATCAGATTAAGATTTTTTTGGAAATAAATATTTTAGATATCAATCGCCCATGTATGAATTGATACTGAATTAATTACAGTCATGTCAATTATGAGTAAAGAGACACAATTAAAATTATTATACATTATGCATATATATTCTTTTTTTTGTAATTAAAAAATCCAATATTTGATTTTTTTTATTTTTCTCTGGAGTTTATAATAAAAATATAATACACAACGAGGTTTCTCTCAGTAACTTTACTTTCAGTAACGTGGTTCACAGTTGCAAATTGGGATACTTCTCCAATCAAATGAGATCTTCCTGACATGTACTGTTGTTAATTGTAAATCTCATTAATTAAGATATCAGGACTGTTAATTAAAGATGAATTAAATCATCGCTGTATAACCAAGTATTCGCAAGACAGGATGAGGTGTTACAAGTGCAAAAATTTGGAATCACGGTATATCTTGATACTTGAACCAGTCATGCATATCAAAGTATTAAAGCTTCAATAAGTTTTTCAATTTTCTGATTTTTTTAATGATGTTCTAAAAATATATTTTTTTAAAAATAAATATGCTCTAGCCACGATCCGTGAGATTCATTTTCTAAAATTTCATTTCTTTTAGCTGTAAATAAATGGAATCCTGTGACCAGTTGGTCAATGTTTAACGATGGTAATTAGATGGAACATGCGCACGGATGTACGGGAAAAAACCCTGAATCGAAGGTGAAACATGACAAATTGCATTAATTGTCCTTAATTAATATCCAGATGTATTTGAAATGGTGTTATATATCCCTTATTAAGTCACAGATGACAAATTAAACGGAGTTCTGTGTTTAATTTATCGTATCTCACCGTTTTTAAAGTTGTGTTTAAATGACCCGGGTTTTGATGACGTTACCATGTTTCAATATTAGATGCTAAATGCTGCATCTCGCTGGGTAATTACTGTAATTTCTGTATTTATTCGAGCTTTTATCGTTGAACCAAATGTAACATTGTTCATTAGGAACATAATTAATTAGATTTGCCCCGTTTTATTTTTTTTTCGAAAAACATAATGCAGCTTTAACTAAAGATTATCATCAATTGGAATATAATAATAATAATATTTATAATATATTTATTTATTTAATTAATTAATGAAAGTGTCGCAAATAATCAATCCAATAATAAAACATTTGAATATAAATAAAACATGATTATTCCCAGACACGAAAACAGAAAACAGCAGAACTTTAAAACTTGTTAAGGAAAAAGAATCAGAAAACAATGATATGAAAACATGATCTTCCAGTATTTATGACTTTGAGATATTGAAAACAACATCACAAAGCCTGAGAGAGTTCATCTTTCTTAATAGTGCCCAAATTATAAAATAATTTACAAATCTCTAACTATAATGATTATAACATGGTAAATGGTTAAAAAATTGTCTCCACATATATTAATTTAATTTATGAAAGTGTCGCAAGTTATCAATTCAATAATAAATATGATTACTCTCAGTATTTTTGACTTTGAGCAATTAAAAAATATCATAAAGCCCGAAAGAGTTCACCTTTCTCAATAGTGCCAAAATTATAAAAACAATTTACCAATCTCAAACTATAATGATATTGATTATAACATAGTAAATGGTTAAAAAGGTGTCTTCACTTTTATCCAAAACATATATATCATATATAGGTAAATTGGAAAACTGACATCAAAGGGCTGTTAAAACAACAACTTTCAATTTTGAGTTTGGGTAGTGTGAACTGGTAAATTCTTCCCTTTTTTGTACAAATATGTTAGAAAGATCAAGAAAAATAAAATACGTTAAAATATAAATAAAAATTAACACATTTTCTTCTAATTATTAAATTTATTCTTTAATATAATTTTTGTAAATAATTGTACAAATGAAGCACTATAACCACTACATAAAGAACTAGGATATATATATATATATATATATATATATATATATATATATATATATATATATATATATATATATAATCTTTCATTTTTTTTCCAATGCAGAAATAAAGTCAATGCCAATACCAATAGATATAATACAATAAAAAAAATAATTATTTGATATGTTGGCTTTATTATGAATATTATTGCAATATTATTTAATGTAAGAAGGTGTATTATATTCAACAAAATATCTTACTTATGGGAAGGTGTTATACTGGTACCTTAAAATTATACCTGATTTATGTGTAAACTTGATGTATTAATCTTGAAAATTGTGTTTAAGAGAAAAAAATATCAAATTTTGAAAAGAGATAACTCTAAAATGCTATAGCGATAAATAAAAAGTAAAAATTTAAGATGGGAGATTGAAAATTGGTTTTTCTGTTATAGAAAAGAGAAAAAAGTATCAAGATTGATTCGAGACCGATGAATATTGGCAATTTCAACCAAGGAACTATTATCATCATAAATTAACTGGATCAAAATTTGTAGGGGCTAATACATATACTGTGACTTATATACATTGGTGGTCTGAACATCTTAAACATAGGGCTAGATGTGTATCCTTAGATCAGCTTGACTGCATAATGCTATATTTTTGTCAGTATTGAATTTTATTTTGTTCAATCTCTATAGGATAAATAGACAATCATGCAAGTGAATGCCAGATAAGACACTGAACAGTTTTCAAGACAATATGGAATTTGTGTCTCTGTCGCAGACTAGGCTGGATAGATAGCCTATTAGGCCAGTCAGTAGACCACCCTGCTACTATTGTATTGGTGTTTTATGCTCCAATCAAGATTTTTCACTCTTAACAAGATAGTCAGTTTATGGATCTCAAACAAGGATTTGTCATAGATTCAAACCTAGACAATGTGATGATAAATTATCTGTAAGTTGTATGCCGTAAACAACTATGCTATTATCCATAAGTTTAACAGTTTTGTTTTAACTTCTGCATTGTTCCTTCCCCCCCCTTTTCTATTACGTGTTAAAGCTTTAATTGAATGACCATGGAAAGAGGCCTACCAACAGATCTCAGTCTACATTCAAGCCAGCAGAGTTGAAAAAGGATGAAAAAACTGAATGTAGTACATGGATTGGTGTTCAAAAGGTGGCCAGGTATATGTAGCTCAAACAATAGAACAAACCATTAGCATTGGGAAGGTTAAAGTTTCGGTTGAGCTACTGGAATTTTCTCTTGCCTGTAATTATTAATTCTAAAACCACTTCTTCTCTTTGGTATTTTGTGCCTTGAGTTGTTGATGATTTGGATCTAAAATGCTTTTATCATAATGGTATTTTCAGAAGCGGCACAGCGAATTTGAACAACCCTCAAAATATATTTCTGCACTCGTGACTGCTGAAGTTTAGTGATGCTGACTTCCAATGCGAGAAGTGTACATCAATGATATAATAAAACTAATCAACTCCACCGCTATGAACAAAATACCCCACCATTGGTGAAATCATACATACCTTTTTGACAAAACTACTGATTTTATACCTTTCAGATTGCACTCATTGATAATACGGTTTTAAATTAATGTAATGTAAAACGTTCTAAAATCACCAGGAAACTTAATGAGTGCATGTATTTCTCAAATATAAAAAAGGAAACAAGATCATGTTCCGGCAAATTTTACCAGTTCTATTTTTATCCCATAATTTCATGAATTTTATAATTAAAAAATTCAGTGGATCATCATTACCATGTTACAGTGTAATTTAGATAAATGAAATACTGTCAGATAGATAGATATGTAACAGGAGGGAAGGAAAAATTCAGGGTCGGACCGGGGACTGAACCCGGGACCTCCCGCACTATAGGCGAATGCTCTACCAACTGAGCTATCCAGGCCGCTACATTCCTTCCCCGTTTTTCTTGAGTTTCCCATGGTCCTATTGGAAATTTCACCACAAATTCCCTCTGATAGAATGATTTGGATGTACCATGCTTTTATCATAATGGTATTTTCAGGAAGTGGCACAGCGAAATTGGACAACCCTCAAAATGTATTTCTGCATTCTTAACTGGATGGACTTTATATGGCACGATATATGTCAGTCCATCACTTCCGAGGGCCACACTGGCCACCAAACTGTAATAGGGTGAAGAAAAAATGCAGGGTTGGACCGGAGATCGAACCCGGGACCTCCCGCACTATAGTCGAGTGTTTCTACCAACTGAGCTACCTAGACCGCTACAGAAAGATAGTGAGTGAGTGAGTGAGTTATTGTTTAAAGCTGCATCAGCATTATTACAGCTTTTCGCGGCTAAAGAATGTAAAAAATATAACAATTTATTAAATAAAATCTATGTAAAACTAAAACAATTACTAAACTGATAAAGACCAGTAATATCACAGATAAGTTATAATTAAAGCCTGGATAATATATATAAAAATTCCAGACAGAAGTTTAAAATTTGATGTCCGTGGACATTACTAAAGACATCTTGCATCGATGATGCTAATAAAAAGTATCCCTTGTAGGAGCAAAGTCAACACAATCCAGCAACATGTGCTGAATGGATTGTTCACCCTGACAATGGACACACTGAGGAGGTTGTTCTCCATTCAAAATAAATGAATAAAATACCTGTGACCGATTCTACAGCTTCTAAGGACAACTACCAGCACGTCTACTATATTGAGACAAAGGTGTAAATTCCAGACAAGGCTGTACAGAATGTAACTTGTTATGTTCTTGATTGTTCTATCGATTTGAACACTGATCATTGTTATAATTGTATATCAATGCTTTAAATCAGTTTAGGGAACAACACAAGTAGTTCATTGGTTTAGATAATGCTGCTTTAGCAGTTAAATCGGCTTTACTGTTGCCTTTTATACCAACATGGCTAGGCAACCAACAATTATAATATTTTTTTTTAAATCTGCAGCAGCACATGTAATAGATGAATGCAGTTCCAGAATTTCACGAATTAGGGGGTGATCTAATTTTCTGCTCTTTATCGCCCGAAGGACTGATAAAGAGTCAGAACATATTAAAAACTTATCATGAGATGATTTTGAAATACATTGTAAAGCAAGTAATATTGCTTTAGCCTCAGCTGTAAATGTAGAAGTTTTATTTGGAAGACGAATATTTATTGGTTCGTCTCCAACAATGGCAGCAGTAGCTACTCGACCACTTTCTTTTGATCCATCAGTATATACTAAAAACCAGTGCCGAAGTTCCTGTCTCATTACAGCAGAAATCAACCGTGTATATCTATCTTAAGCCAGAGCGAATTCCTGCTGGTAAACTTCTTCACTTGTTTCCGACTTTTTAAACTTTGTGAAATCCAAATTGACTTCTAAATAGTCCAGAAGCCAAGGAGGATCATCTGGTAATCGGTTCTTTTTTAATAATATTTAGGTTTAAACCACATTCCCCCAACTTTGGTTTTAAACGAATACCTAAAGGTGCAATAGCAACCGCTTAAGAAAGATAGAAAAATAGATAGATAGTATTCTACCTATATAATTACATTTTTTATTTATCTATTTTTGAAATTTATTTATTAGTTTTCGTTTGCAGTATGGGTCCAAATTAGCTTTTGTGTGGGAGGAAAGATTTTTAAAAGCTCAAATAAATTGAAATTCTAAGGACCTCTGTAAATCCGTAATATATTATATAAAAGGGCTGTAAAAACATATAATAATAAACTTAATAACGAAAGTGCAACATATGTTTAAAATGTTCATTCATATGTTATAGCATACATGTGTCAATATATATATATATATATATATATATATATATATATATATATATATATATATATATATATATATATTAAAATAACATTGACACACTTCTTGAAATAAGAGTCATATATAAAAGACTGGAAATGAGTAAAAATTTCTGTCAATCAAAAATCGCCAATGTTTTCCTAGGTGTTAATTTTTATTAAGATGTTTCAGCTAAGAAATGTTAAAACATTATTGATTAATGATAATACTAAACAAATTACAATTTTTGTAGTAAAATATGCTTTTTTTCTAGTAAAAAGATAATATATAATAACAAAAAGAAACTTACAACATTTTGAAAAGCTGTGACTGTCCATAGGATGTCCTTTCCTTTGGTTGATGATGTTGAGTTTGAAAAAATTCACTAGCTGCGATTGGTCCATTAATTAACCTCTATTCCAATCCACTTATCAAAACAATTTAATTTGTAACGGTCTATTGCATTGGAAGTCTAATTGGTTAAATTCATTTACATGGTACATGAAATGTTATTTGATTATTAATGAGTCTAATTGACATAATTTAAACTGGCATTCATTAATTCTTTAATAAGTTTCTGTTTATTGTTTTTCAAAAATCATAAGATCTCTCCCTCTTCTGATATTCACATAGGTCAAACCCTAAACATACAAAAAAGAAAGGGTAAAGAAAGAAAATAAAAAGAAAGAATTAAAAAATTGAATGAGTTTAAGATTTTTCTTAACATGGAAAATTTAATTTTTATAATTATTTTAAAAATTAAATCGAAAGATCAAGTCTTATTAAAGCATTATGTGTCTAATGTTTACCTCATATTGATTATAACAGGTATTTATTTGTTATCAGTAATTGTTCTGCATTGAGTTGTAAACAAGCAAAATCTTCAGTACATTTAAGCAACAAATGTCACATGTTTCATGATTTGTCTGATTAGATAATCATTTAAAACAGCTGTAAGATGTTGAATTTTAGAATGTGTGTGTGGATGTGTTTGTGAGAGGGAGAGAGAGAACATCACCAGCAACATTTTATACCACCATTTTAAATGTCGCTGATATAACTTAGGGACTGATAGGGGGTAAAATGTTTTTACTAAATGGACTATTTACAAAACATTATCTAGTGTTAATAAATAAATAAATAATTTTTATTGGTTAGATGGATAAATAAATTAATTGTTACATGAATGAATGAGGAAATTATTTCATTAATACAAGGATAAATGAATGAAATTAATTAATGGATTAATTAATTAGCTCAAATGGCTATAGCCAGCTGAACTTATGGCATGGTTTTTCGTGCGTGCGTGCGTGCCTAAACTTTAATTTTCTCATCTGAAACCACTGGGCCAACTACAACCATAATTAGTGTTGAAGATCCCTAGGTGGGGTAGACTAAAGTTGGTATCAGGCGATCCCGCCCGACATCCAAGATGGCCGCTGTTTCTATAAATAGCAAAAACACATAAATAGCCATTGTTGAGTTATTTTTAATCGTTTTTGTTCAAATTTGAAATGTAGAGAGTAGAAAGCGTGGCATTAAGCATATATAACGGGTTTTTCTGAGAAATTTTTTTGCTGCCCCAATTTTTTTAAATTATGCAAATAAGGTGTAATTTTTAATCAATTCTTTGAAAATCTTCTCCTCTGAAACCACTGGGCCAACTAAAACCATATTTGGTGTGGAGGGTCCCCTAGGTGGGGTATACTAAATTTTGTATCAGGCGACCCCGCCCGACATCCAAGATGGCCGCTGTTACTATAAATAGCAAAAACACATAAATAGCCAATGTTGAGTTATTTTTAATCGTTTTTGTTCAAATTTGAAATGTAGAGAGTAGATAGCGTGGCATTCAGCATATATAACGGGTTTTTCTGAGAAATTTTTTTGCTGCCCCAATTTTTTTAAATTATGCAAATAAGGTGTAATTTTTAATCAATTCTTTGAAAATCTCCTCTGAAACCACTGGGTCAACTAAAACCATATTTAGTGTGGAAGGTCACTAGGTGGGGTAGACTAAATTTTGTACCAGGCGACCCCGCCCAACATCCAAGATCCAAGATGGCCGCTGTTACTGTAAACAGCAAAAACATAAAAATAGCCATTGTTGGGTCATTTTTTTAACCGTTGTTTGTTCAAATTTGAAATAGAGAGTAGATAGCGGGGCTTTCAACATATATAACGGGTTTTTCTGAGAAATTTATTGTTGACCCGATTTTTACGAATTATGCAAATGAGGTGTAATATTTAATCAATTCTTTGAAAATCTTCTCCTCTAAAACCACTGCGCCAATTGGAACCATTTTAGTGTGGACGGTCCCTACGTTCGCCTGACTAAAGTTTGTACCAGGCGACCCCGTCCAACATCCAACACCCTCCTCAACATCCAGGGTGTTCAAGTGGCGCAGTGGTTAGCGCTCCCGCCTATCACCAATGCGACCGGGGTTCGATTCCCAGCGTCGTATGTGATGAGGTTGTGAGTTTTTCTCCGGGTTCTCCGGTTTTCTTCCCACAATAAGACCTCACGCGCGCTACAATTCGGGCCAACGAGCTAGATTAATATAAGTTGCACAACTTGTTTCTAAATCGTTGTAAAAGAAATAAAGTTTGAATTTGAACTACCAAGATGGCCGCTGTTACTATAAATAGAAAAAACACTAAAATGGCCATTATGGATTAATTTTTCAACCAATTAAGCTCAAATTTGAAAAATACAAAGTATATCGTGAAAGATTCAACATATGTAACCAGTTTTTGTAGGAAATTTTTCGTTGACCTGATTTTCAAGAATTATGCATATTAGGTGTAATATTTAACAAAATCTTTGAAAATCTTCTCCTCTGAAACCACTGGGCCAATAGGAATAAAATTTTGTGGGAAAGGTCACGCCTGACATCCATGATGGCAGTCGTAACTAAAAACAGGAAAAAAAAAACCCCGGTAATTATGGATCCTTTATTCCATCAATTGAGCTCAAATTTTAAATATAGAAAGTATTCTGTGTGGAATTCAAATATATATATTTTTTTTTTCAGAGAAGATTTTTATAGACCCAATTTTCAAGAAATATGCAAATTAGGTGTAATATTTAGTAAAATCTTTTCCTCTAAAACCACTGGGCGAATTTGAACCAAATTTCGTGTAGAAGGTTCCTACATCGGCCTGAAAAAAGTTTGTACCAGTCCAAGATGCCCGTCGTTACTAGATATAAAAATTTATATATATATCTAAAAAAAAATTAGCCATTGTGGATTCATTCTAAGCTCAACTGGCTAAACCCCGCTGAGTTTATGGCATAGCGAAGCATGCCTGCAAGTATGTGTTGCCAAGTAGGTTTCATTGAAGCATAAATGGTCATAAGCTCAATTTATTTCCATCTTTAGCTGATGGACCAATTATGGTAACCATATCACATTGTCTTACAGGGGCCACAGTGGCCGAGTGGTCTTAAGCATTCGATGTTACAGATCACAGCGCCTCTCACCCTTGACATTGCGCATTAACGTCCGAGTGGCGGTAGCACTTCATCTTTGAAAGTTTGTCAGTTAACTTGCTGCTTGGTCGTGGTTTTCTCCGATACTCCAGTGTCCTCCACCATTTCCAAAATTGACAGTCTCTGTATCAGTGAAATATTCTTGAGTTGAATGTTAAACAACATTACAATCAAACATTGTCTTACCTATGCAGCAAGGTTGAGCATCAAAGGCCATATTGGGCCTCTTGTATATTAATACATGAATAACTAAATGAATGAATGAATGATTACATTAACTATTATATATGAATTATATATGAAATAGTGGATTAATTCATTATTTATTACATTCATTCATTCATTGTTACTTGAATTATTACATATGAATTAAATGAATAAATAAATGAAAATTGAATGTAAAATAATGTGTAACTATTGATATACCTAATTATAAAAAAAAATATTTTTTTTTATGTTTTATCTTCATAACATTCAAAAACATTTCGCACATGGCGAAAATAATAATAATATGATAATAAACCATTTTACAGTTCTTTTACTTAATCTCTTAATTTATGTAATTCTCTTGTCATTCATTTTTTTTTATTTATTTGAATGACAATTATGATATTGCATCCATATTTCAAAATTCTGATGTTAAAAATTATAACATTTTCTTTATATTAAGATGTCCGTGATGAAAAAAAATTAAAAATAAACACTTAGGAACCTAAATCAAATACATTGATATAGGCCAGGGTATACTTCACAGTTGGTAGATCAAAGGCTTATACCGATTACTTACAGTTACCTGTTACTTAAAGATGACGTAAAGGCAGCGTATGACTAGAAGGTCATTTACGAAATGCGTAAAGATGGCGTAAAGATGAGATTTATGCCATCTTTAAGTAATGCGTATAGATGGGTTTTCATCCTGTGTTTCCTGTTTAAGGTTTAAAATGTTTTAGATCTCACTTATTAGCTAAACCGTATAGATTTGTGTTATAAATACCAAGTGAAAAGAGGTATATTTGCTGAGTCAACTTATTATTTTAAAGCATACGTTGCAGTCATTCTTTTTCTAATCAGTCATATTGGTTCTGTGTTACTGTATATGTGGTTTGTTAAAAAAATGTAAAGATACCAAAAAGGGAGAGCGAATTGTTTAAAAGTTTGATAATTGTGAAATGTACATCTATCCTAGTTTAAAATAAATGATAGGACTTCTTGCCAAAATTGTCAAAATTGATATTTGTTATAACACCCACGAAATGCCACTTTTGAAGCCATATGACAAACTGTGATGATTTTTAACGTGATCTTTTAATAGCTATTTAGCAATATAACTGATTAGTCTTTAGAGTGCATTTAAATGCATCAGTTACATAGTTAACACCATATCTTATAATCCTAATATTTATGATCAGCATGATGTCACAGTATCTAAAATTTATCCACTGTTAGACGTCTTCAAAATTCTTTCATTTTCAATTTTGATTTTGCATGTGACAGATGTAACAAGCTAGACAGGTTATGCTTTCCTTTTCAGTGCATCCGGACTCACTTTTCTGATGGAAATATGCTTGATTACCTAGATTTTCAGTTTTCAAAATTTTCAAATTGCTCGTGTGTTTGTTTTGGAGTATTGATGATTATAATTACGTTTGATTTTCCTTGCAATGACAAATCTGTTATATTTAACATAATCTGCATTGCATTCAAACTGAATAAAAACTCGATCTAAAGATCCTAAGTTGTTATTTACATGATATGATTATTTAGTAAAAAATATCCCATTGGATGCGTGTGGGAAAGGTACGCTTCGTTTCTCGATCGAAATTAAAGTAATGAAACGTATTTGATGAGATTTAAAAGAAATACGTTGTAGTTGGTTGCGTATACGGTGTCCTGTTTGCCAGTAACCCGAATCCGTTTTTTCAACTTGTCGAGGGATTCGTCTGATACACAAGTAATGATTCACCTTTAACTCTCTAGGGCTGTTGAAATGTCATTTGTCTGAAATAATTTGTTATCATAAACCTACAAAGATTGATTTGGAAATGGACTGATTTATTTGTGTTATATATAACTTTTTTGTAACAATATTTGCAAATTCTACTATTAAGAAGCAAAATATCTAAGCAAAATCATTTAATACATTATCTGTTTGTAATTTGACATTTAAGTCGTCGTTAGTTAATCACATATCTGTTAGTTCAAGCATACACTTCTTTAGTTAAAAGCTATCCAGTATCAAATATGTTTGAAATCATGAATTCATTAAAAAGTCCGCTTACAACGAAATACTTTTTACCTCATAATCTCAGACGAGAAAGGTTTTTTTAAAAGGTTTTATTTTTGATTTCAAGAATCCTTTAATTAATGAAAAAAATAAGAGACTAAGTAAAAAGTCAACATCTATAATGAACAGACTACTATACCAATTTTTAATTTACGTTCTTTATTAATGTAGCTTTTATATCATCATTGTAAAAAAAACAGTAACCGAAACAAAATTCACAAAACGAAGCGAAATAAAATTAAAGACAGACGAAAGTTTAAAACAACATCAAGAATGAAATTGAAAAATTCTGACTTACCCGCTCTCAGCAATCTAAATTAAGTCCCGATAACCGCCCTTGAAGTACCACCAAATGTTGAACTGTATTTAAAGTTACTAAGCACAGTAACTAAATATTTTCCATCAAGTGATATTGCTAACATGTATATATTTCTACCAAGCCAGTCGTAAGCAATCTCATATGCCGTCCAAAGTGGATTTATTGTCTTTCTATCCTGAGTAAAGTTTGTGACAGTTGATATTTCTAAATTAGCTGTTTTAGACCCTGTGCAGAAAATCAAATCGTTGTCCGTTTCTCCATAATCAATGTCAAAAAAAATTAATAATGCGTCGTTGTTTAAGGTTTTTTTGGTTTTGTTTTCGATTAAGAAAACCAATTCGTCATAAAGCGAAAAAGCAGCTATTGTTATATCTGTAATTAAGTTGTAAAAAGCATTAACAAAAATAAACAAAGCGAGATAAAAAGTAAATGTCATTTAAAAAACATCAGCGGCAAAAGAGGAGTCAATTATTTTTGTTAATGTCCATAAAGGAAAATAAAACAAAGTACATTTTCGTTTAATTACGGTAATATGATTTTATAAATATTTTAAGACATCGGAAAATAGAGACGAACTTTCTTTGAAATGTTTTAAATTGATTTTTAAAATTAATATGTCTTTACCAAACATTTTGTTATATTTTTAGTAGATTTTACAAATTTCTTTTTCGGGATATTTTACGTATCATGACTTTACTTTTAACCTCCTGTCAAATCTCGTTGGACATAATTTTTAATATTTGGTACAAACTGAACATAACGATCACGTCTTGATTTACTGGTGTAAAGTTGTAACTTCCAAAAAGGTTTTTTGTTTTTGCTAGACTAAAAATAAGACCATTTTTATTGATTTAATAGTGTCAGTGGTTTTAAATCAGTGTATGAAATGTACCAAGAAGTAAATTTTTCAAAATGTACAACACTTGTATCGACATATGTATTGCCAATTATTCCAACATTAGAAAACAACAATAACAATAATCAATATCTCAGTGAAGTCCTAATACTGCTGAACACCATCTAGAAATTACATGAACTAGGATTATTGATTTAATTTTTCACTTTTTGTTGTCTCAAGCTAACATTTTATGTCAAAGGCGAATGTTCCTAATGAGTTTAAGCTGCGATACGATTAAAATTTTAACTATATAGAAATACCCTCATATTCTTTGCATGATTCTATTGTTGACCTGATAATAACCCGCTCCACAAGCACATCTGAATCCTGATGGATGATTTGAAAGTAAAAACAATTGCGGGCAATTTGCTGTGAGCATTAATTTTTCGATTTCATCTATATTTAAAATTAAAATAAAAATCATTATTGTTAATGCTGTAGATTGATTTTTGTAACACCAGAAGTTTGTACAACTGAGAATACACAGAGAAAAATTTTGCCCTTAGCTAAGAAGTTTTTTAATCACAAGTTTAATTAAACAAAGAAACAAAATTCATAAAGAAGTTATATAGAGATGTCCACTTATCACAAACTCTTCAATGTGTGTCGACACAAATGTTTCCATATACATAAGCTGAAGGTTGACATGAAGCATACTCTTTTAGGAGTAATCTTTGTTTTAAACATGGACCGGTTTGTTTGTGATTGATTTGCATCTATAAAAATATCTTGTTTCAAAACTAATAAGTAATTACCAAATAACAAAAATTATCGTTACATTTTTTAACTTGTATCTAAACCTTGACGTAAATCAACTGAATTCCCTATTTCTAGACACATAAACAAACTTGCAATGTACATGAAAAAGATATATAGCTATAAACATGAAACATATTAAGATTGTCGATTGATAACCTTTGTCATAGTGATATTAGATTGTAATAAATATATGCGATTTTTCGATAATATAAAGTAACATCGATGTTGCCTAACAAACCTTACTTGCAAATGTCATTAGTGTCATCAACAAATAAGAAATAAAGAAAAGAAACTTAATCATATTTTGGATGTGAACTTCATCAACAAAGGAACAAATAAGCTATACAAATTAGACTTTAACCATACAACTTATTTTTTACTCAAGTATTCCGGCTTGATATAGAAGTCAATGATCTGATTCTGCTCTCAAAACTATATTATCTACATTTTCATTGTCTGCAAAATGTAGTTTTACTTTTTAGTTAGCTATTAAAACCTCTCCAGTTTTAGACCTACCTGCCAATAAATTTCTTTTATTACATTTTATACGTCCTAAAAATCTTATTTAAATCTAGTATAAAGTATACGTATTTTTAAATAACTGAACAATGTAGTGGCTATTTTACAATAAGGTAAATAGGTCAAAAACTTTATTTTGAAATTAAGCCTTTTTCAAAGTTTGCCTTTAAAAACAAACACGTCAAAATTCACAATCTTTAAGTATATTCAAATATACACCCTCGGGGAGTTTACGCCACCAACAATTTATGAAATTTTAATATTTCAAATCACACGCCAGAATATTTTAGTATTTTGCTGCAGCATAATCCTTAATATTTGAACCTTGGACCTTAAAAACCGTTTATACAAATGCTTGTTAATTAAAGACGTATAATATTCTAATAGATATGTCGATATAAAACTTTTAGTTTTCCAGATAATTATTTTAGTATTTTGATGCATAAATGGCCGTAATCGCTTAATATACCCTTGAATAGCAGAAAAAGTATTAATTTGATCAGAACATTAACAACAGGCCCATGGGCCTTAACGCTTACCTGAAGATATGTCCAATATTGTTTGCAAAGTGCAATAGACAATATATTAGGTACAGAAACTTTAAAAGTTTTCTCAAGTTAAGAACTCCCGAAAAAACTTTATCAGAAATATATCCACTCACATTTCATTTATAAGTAGCTTATATAATATGCATGAACTGTAGAACAATGAATAATTTCCAAATCATTAATCAATTTCAGTATACTTATGCAGCTATGTCCTTAACCTTTGAACATATATGACCTCGAAGCATGTATGATTGTCATGTCAATACCTACAATATTCTAATATACATGCCTATGCATGAAATTAATAGCTTTCAAGATAATTAATAATTTTAGTTTTCCTATGTTGATATGGCCTTGAACATATAACATTGAACCATATATCATCTCAATAAATACAATATTCTAATATACATGCCTATACAAAAAGTTAATAGTTTTCAAGATAATTAGCAATTTAAGTATTCTTTTGCAGCTGTGACCTTGACCTTTCAACTTATGACCTTGTACCATATATCAAAATCACCGTCATGCCAATACCTACAATATTCTAATATGCATGTTTTTACAAAAAATAAATAGGTTTCAAGATAATTAGCAATTTGTCTTCTTCTGCAGCTACCTTGACCTTTCAACATATGACCTTGAACCATATATCAAAACCATCGTTGACGCAATACCTACAATATTACATTATGCATGCCTATACAAAAAGTTAATAGTTTTTAAGAAAATTAGCAATAAAATCTTCTTTTGCAGCTGTGAACTTGACCTTTCAACATATGACCTTGTACCATATATCAAATATATCGAAATGATCGATGTCGCCATACCTTCAATATTCTTATATACATGACTATACAAAACGTTAAAAGTTTTCAAGATAATTAGCAATTGCAGCTGTCACCTTGACCTTTCAACTTATGACCTTGAAACAAATATCAAAATGATCGTCATGTCAACACCTACAATATTCCAATATGCATGCCTATACAAAAAGTAAATAGTTTTTAAGAAAATTAGCAATTAAAGTCTTCTTCTGCAGCTTTCACCTTGACCTTTCAAAATATGACCTTCTACCATATATCAAAATGATTGTTTTTCGCAATACCTACAATATTCTAATATACATGCCTATACAAAAAGTTAATGGTTTTCAAGCTGAGCAATTTAAGTCTTTTTTTGCAGCTGTGACCTTGACCTTTCAACATATGACCTTGATCCATATATTAAAATGATTGTCATGTCAATACCTACATTATTCTGATATACATGCCTATATAAAAAGTTAAAAGTTTTCAAGATATCGTGACAAATTTATAATTTTTAGCAATTTCCACACTTAGTGCCTTACAATTTCCCCATTTTGAGCCGCATGGCTACCATTTGTGCAAATCTGAAACAAGAAGAGCTAAGGATGTTATAAATTAAATAACTAAGGTATATCGCTTGTAGATTCAGATGAGAAGATTTTTAATAGCTTTAATAGCTTTATTTTTATTGCACTCAAAATAACAAGTGTCAGGAAAATTGACTGGACGGACATGGTGATCTGGTAAATAGCTGGCTGGAAAGGTCGAATATTACACTTATCTTTAAAGTCGACAGGAGAAACAGATCATTGTCCAAGTGTTTTTTTGGGATTCGAATTTCGCAAGGGTCATTCTATTGGCCTTAATATTAACCAATATTAAAACAAACATACCAGTCCATGTCCACTCCACAATCCCAAAAACAAAGTAAAAACCTTGAAAAAGTATGTATTCACGTAAACTTCCATCAAGAAAGTGAGGTCGGATGCTCCGGAAGGGTAACCAACTCTTGTCTAGCAAGCTACACCCGTCACGCGCAAGTCAATTTTGAGAATGAAAGGAACAACGAATAGGATAAGTCAAATATATCCAGTATAAGTTTGATACAGTGACTACATACTTATCAACAATATTGTGATAACGGCCATAAAACTTTTTAAGGGTCTTGATTAGCCTAGGCTTTCAATATCCTTGCGTTTACAATTTAATTGTAAGCAATTTGCTTTGTTGCAATAAGGCCCCATAGTGGGAAGAAGCTCTACCGTGCCGTATTAGCTGTGAAACATATACACCATACGCAGGAAAGGTAGGGATATTACTGCAAAGAAATGGAAAGTTGACTATAGAAAAATTGAAGTCATCACGCTTGTATAGCGTCAGATATAACCTTTCATGGGTGTCATATTTGAGGTATAAGTCCATATATGAAGCAGAACATGGATAATCCGCAGTGTCTTTTATTCCAAGCTCACGTGGATAGATGACATTCAAATATTCTCCAAATATGGGATTATTTAGAGATAGAACGACATCTATATATCTGTATGTGTAGTTGAATGATTTAGCGACAGTCTTTTCTCCAGATTTGACAAGATCCTGTAAAAATTCTGATTCATCTGAATAGAGAAACAAATCAGCAAGCACAGTTGCACAGTTTGTGCCAATTGGTATTCCAATTGCTTGTCGAAAGATAATATTTCCAAACACAACAAATGTGGTGTCTATCAAAAACTCTAACATTTTGTTGATGGTTTCTTCAGTATATTTTTGTTTGCAGTTTGTATGGTGTTTTACAAAATAACCATAATCCCTGTTGAGCACTAAATATTTATATCTTGTTTACCGTTTTTGTAAAAGAAAGAAAAGTGAATGATTTGTTTTAGACGTTCTTTCAATTTAGAATGAAGGATAGTGGTTTAAAGGGTAGAAAAATCCAAAGTTTTTATACTCTTTACCGAAGATGGAGTATTAGAAACAATGTGGTAAAGAAGTTCGTTAGAATTTTTGACAATCCACATTTGGTTGATGCCAGATGTAGAATAGACTTTATCTGAATAAGTGTGAAGGACTTATTTGACGACAGTCAAAATTTGTGTTAGAATTACTGATAATGATTTAGTAGTACATTTAGAGGAACATGCTATATATCTTTCCTTGTATGGATTGTGAAGTTTTGGAATCCAATACAAGTAAGAAAGGTCAAGTTCTTCCTGTTTTATATTGATACCAAAAGACTCAGGGACTCCCCTATGATTGGAAATAAGTTCGTCTTTGGTAAAATTAGTTTTGATATAAGTAGGATTCTCCGATATACTATTTAATTTAAGCTCCTTAAAAATGCATTCATTTGATGATTTATGTATATCAGTAAAGTTGCATAAATCACAGGGTCCCTGAGCACTAAAGAAGATTTAGTACCCATACATCCTTTAAGTTTGGCAATCCTTGACTTTATAAAATTTCTAATTGTCCTAATCCAGTCGGATAAAGTATCAAGCTCTAGGTCTTCTAATTTTAGCCCAACCTATAGCATACTCTTCAACAGAATCCATAATGACTTTGAAATTCTGTCCCCAATCATTAGGTAGATACTTTTTGCCCATCTAAATTTTAATTGACATTGTATCTCTAAAAATCCTGAGCTGTGCAACATGGCTTTTTATATTGATATTTCTAAATATTTCTCTTTATTATAGAGGTTAGAAATAAAACCGTTGGATAAAAGCACCGTTTACCTAAACTTGTTAAACTTATATCTCAAACGTCTGATTCAGACCTGATTGGTTTTGGCTTGATTTTTTAAGTTGCCCTGTGACTTTTTTGAGTATTTTTCAAAGATGTTAGTGATCTATTCTAATTACACACAAAGTTTGCGAAAAATTTTAATATTAATCTTTTTTTTTGAAAAAAAAAACATAATAAATATCGTCTTATATCTGGCACATTTTTATCAAAATAGAGTTAAAAATTTCTTTTTCTCAAACATAAAAAATATTCTAATACGATTAGAATCTGCTGAAACCTGAAGTTAAGACTTTTTTTAATGCCATTCTTTATTGTATTTCTCTTTCTCTGTTTTTAATTTATGTTTCTTTGAAAGCAATATTGTTTTAATTCCATTGAGATGTGCGTCTTAGATGGAGTTATTTAAGTGTATCCAATAACAGTGTAGTCACAGTTGAGTTATAGAAAGATTAATCGATATAATATATCTTTTGGTGAGAATTTATCTGATGATTCTTTTAAAACTCAATGTTTTTTAGTTATGCATCTTTTCCAAAAAAAAAAAAAAAATAGTCAAAGATGAATCATATGAAATTTTTAAAAATAAATACATCAATGTTACGTTTCAAAAGACACGATGTATCTTACCTGGTACTATATTTTCTTTGGGCACAAACAGTTTCATGTTGATTTTAGTAGTAGTAAAGTTAATTAAATAATCTTTCAAAAATGAGATCTGGTGAGTAAGGATCGATTCTGGCAACACCGCAATTTCAAAAGACTTCTTTGAAGACAACGTGAACGCGTTAACAGTACGTGCGTTATAGTTAACCCAGTATAAAGTGTCTTCATGAACATCTATAGTTGTAGGCAAAATATTTTCTGCAAAATGTTGAATAAGTTCAATCTGGCTTCCATCGTAAGAACATCGGTTTATTGTCCGAAGTTTTTTATCTGACCAATAGACAAGTCCATTCTCTGTGTCTAAACACAATGATGATGTTTCTACAAATAATTGCAACCATTAAATTTGCAGCATTTGTAGATTATAATTGTATAAAAAATATCACTAAAATGTTTAAATCAAAAGTCTTTAGCACAAACAAATGCTCACTTTTCGCAGATTGAAAAAAAGATGAAAATATGAATAAAATTTCTTTTAAGTTGTTGTTACAAGATATTCATATATGATTTGGTTGTAAACAATGATCTTAAGAAAATCCTGTGAAGTTTTTTACAAGACAAAAAGCTTATTTTTATGTTTATTCCGATCAATTAAAATGACTTTTCAAAACAAAAACCTTATTAAATATATTATAAATTATACATTATATTTTCTATAATGTTTTCGTATTATTTATAATTTCTAAATCGTATTTAATATGCAAATATGCATTATTATTTTTTATTTTCTGAAATTCTTTCGATTATATATATATATATATATATATATATATATATATATATATATAATTTAAAAAGAGATACTTTCTTATTACGATTCGTGAGATTCATTTCTAAAATTCCAATCCTTTTAGCTAATCAATCCTCTAGTTTGTGGGGCATATGTCTAGATATACGATTATTTGATTGAAGCATGCACTCTGATGAACGGAAACTTGAATGAATATAAGGGGTCTCGGTGACAGTGGTCTAAAGCGCGCGGTTACGGATTATAGCGCCTCTCGCCGCCTTGGTTCGAATCCCACTCGGGGCAAAGCCTAGTGTGAAAATGTTTGTCAGTTCGCTTGTCGAAGGTTGGTGGTTTTCTCCGGGCACTCCGGTTTCCTCCACCATCCCAGAACTGACCGCCTTAAAAATATGAAAGGATTTGACTGAGGCGTAAAACACCATTTCTCAAATCCACTCGAATGAATAAAGGGGGAACCGGACATAAATTGCATTAATTGTCCGTCATTAATATCCAAATGTATTCTCAATGATGTTATTTATCCCTTACAAAGTCGCATCTCACAAATTTAATGAAACTCTGTGTTTAATTTATCGAATTTCACCGTTTTATAAGTCGTGTTTACATAACCCGGTTTTTAAGCCGAAATATGGTCTAAATTTAGATCCTACAGGACTACATCTCACTGGAAAATAACTGCTTTTTATTTATTCGAACTTTATCGTTGAACCAAATGTAACTGTAGTAACAATGAACATCATTAGAACAGCATAAGCACAGTTTTATTTTTTTTCTAAGAAAACTTAATGCAGCTATAAAAGAAGTAAGGAATAATCAATTTAAACTTAAAACAATAAGAATTTAAGATCTTTTAAATATGCTTCTGACATGAAATCCGACACATTTTGTAGTAGCAAGAATTTTAAAAGACACTGCTTTTTGCTATTTACCTTCACTAATGATAGAAGATCCTGTAACAATGACTTTTCTTGATGACTCAATACCAGCCATATCAGCCGTCTCTATCCCAGGAGAGCCTCCACCAAATGAATAAAACACTGAACTGTATGCAAAATAGATATCTGCACTGATTTACATGCATTATGGAACAGTAGGAAAATTAAAAAAAAATTCGAAAAAAATATACACCTCATAGTTCGACACTCGTGGAACATGTACGAATAAAAAAAGGGCCTCTCTCGGCTGCCGGTTGGTTTATAGTGCGCTTTCTTATCAGATAACTCTCGGACAGATCCTAGAGTAATAGTATGTCAGTTCGCATTCTGCAGGTCGGTGGTTTTTCGTACACACCAGTTTCCCCCACCATGCCGGAAGTGACCGCCTCGATATGTAAAAAATGTTACTAGGGCGTAAAACACCATTATTCCATGTCATTTATCAGAAACTACCGTAAATTGGGTTTTTTTTTTTTGCTGTGGTTTCATTTTAGCGATTTTGCAATAAATAAATTTCGCAAAAATTAAAAGCGCAAAAAATTGCCCTTGGCGAACCTACGAACCTATACACCAATGTGACACTATTCATCCGTGTCAAATCACAAGGTACCTGTTCAAGTATTATTAAAATGACCTTATAAGTTGTTTTAACAACTTAGGCCTACTTCGATTTGTCCAAGTCGTGTTTCTAGAGTATAACTCTGGTAATGCAACGAGAATGCGCAAAACTCGGTCTAAATCGAACGGAAAGCGAGTTAGTCGTGTTAAATTCAATATGGAGATCAAGATAGTAAAAGTCATGTTTAATGGTAACGATGATCACGATCTCTTTTTTGTTGAAGACATCGGTATTTTTTGGCCGTTTACAATAATCTCCTAGGGACTTGGTTCCTAGAATAAAATATTTTGTTGAACATACGGTCCATACATATTTAGCTGATGTTTAGGTAGTGATTTACCCGCCAAACAGATACGGTAGTTTTTGTTCTTGTTCTACAACATGGTACAACAATGTAGATCAAGTTAAAATGTGAATTTAATTGTTATAAGACCGAGATTGCTCTGCCGTCAAACAATTTTAATACTTTGATATTTTCCGTTTCGAAAACGGCAGAGCAATCTCAGCCTTAATTGTTATCAACACAATATCAATCAAAATTTCATTCAACAATTCCTACTTTATTCCCGCGTCCGCCATGCTGATCTCTGGTTCAACTCGACTAAACTTGCCTAGGGGGTACTTTTAATCGGTTTAACACGAGAAACGCCTACCCGTGACTTACCCTAACTGTTTGATTTGATTTCGAGTTGACCCCCTTAACACGATTAATACAACTTGGACAAATCGAAGTCGGCCTTATTGTGTGTCGAGTGTTACCTGTAGATAACACGTGTCTACAAATATTTATCTTACATATTTAACCAACTCTAAAACAAACCTTTCTAAACGAGGAAAACGAAAACTTACATGTAAATAAGGAACTAATAGAAGTGTATGACTCGCCTGGTACTCCTCGCTCAAAACGAAGGAAAATATAACGTTATGTCGCCTAAATCCCGTTCAGCTATTTGCAAATATGCAGCTTAACACGGAACACCAAAAGCAATCAGTTATTCTTAACAGAAACAAAACTTGAATTTGAAGGAATCGAGTGACGATATTTGAAACAGAAATATATTAATGAAAAATCTCGAAAACGAAAGTTGGAGTTTAACTACGACCACATCGACGAATTAGTTCAGGGAAAACGTGGTCGGCATTTGCTTCTCGATGATATAGACCCAAAAGTTAAAAAAAAGTGTTTTACAGATAAGATCCCAAGGGGGGATTAGTAATTGTAGAATAGTAAGGGCGATTGCTAGAGGATATATCCTTGCTGAAGACCAGACTTTATTTTTGGAAATGATGGTCATATTGAAATAACACGGAATTGGTCACTATCGCTCCTCAAAAGGTTGAAAATGGTTAAGAGACGAGGGAGTCTGACTGCTAAACCAAATGTTGAAAACATTTATGAACTTAAACAGAAAATTCTAGAGTCAATCAAAACTTTAGTGGAAAAATACAGCATACCCCCGGAATTAATTATTAATTTTGACCACACTGGTGTGCGATTATTACCTGTCTCTCAGTGGACAATGAAAACAAAGGGCAGCGAAAAAGTGGAAATAATTGGCCTTGATGATAAAAGACAGATTACAGGTAAATCTAATTATAATTATAATTAACCGGTATTCACGCTAATCGTGTCGGTAGTCTCAAGATATCAAGAGTGGAGTTTAATAGATGTCATTGGATTTGATTTGTGCACTGATCAGCCAATCCAATCATATCAACTATTCACACTGTCGGCAACTCCTTGATTAATGTGACAGTGAGTGTTAACTACCTCATTGTGCACACTATTACTGTCATTCATCTCATTGCCTCGGGCACCTGTCAACTAAAATAACTGTTGTAAAGCTAGAATGTGCCGACGTCATGTACATCAATTGAAATTTACAAAAAATAAAAGCGCAAAAAAATTTACACTCCAATTTCACAGAAAATCCGCAAAATTTGCACCATGCAAAAAAAAAACCGATTTACGGTATATCAACTTGAAAAGGAATTATTCTCAGGTAGATTTCTTATAAAGACGTTAACGTTCTTTAAAACGAAATGCATGATTAAGTTTTAAAAACAGTACATTTAATACTATATATAAAAAGAGATGTGCATTGATTATTGAATTAATTTGATTTGACTTGATTTGATTTTTTATTAATTTAATTAATATTTGTTTATGCAAAAACCACAATGCAGGACAATGGGAACCACATTACCAAGACTTTTGCTTTATGACTCGATATAAAAAAATTTAGGATAAGCCACGCCGATATTACCGGAACTTTTTTTTCAATACACTAGATCTCATCCGCTTTTTCTGTTTGTATTTTTATTATTTTTACTTTTTTGAATTAATTGAATAGACGTTAATAAAATATTTGCAATTTGAAAACTTTAAACATAACAAATAAAAAATATACTGTTTTCAGTTATCCCCAGTTGCCGGCTTTGGTTTCGTTGCAGTTCATTTTGTAACTAGGGGTATCGAATTCCACAAACAACTAAATATCAATAGTTTCAACTTTTGTTTTGACGAAAACAACACACAATATGTTAACCTAATCATTAAACAATCCAAAAAAAAAAAAACGTACAAGGTGGCTTGACATTTAAAAGCTGCATCAGACAACAGGTGTATGCCACTGATGACAAATTTTGTCCTGTAGCGGCAAATAAATTGCCTAGTATCCAGATATCGGATTCATCTTCAACTTATCTATTTAATGGTTGTCTTTCTCTCGTGTCTCAAAGTGACACAATCTGGTCGAACACTAAGCCTGTGAAAGCATATCAGTTTTTGTGTTCATTTCGAAATATCGAAACATGCCGGTTGTAGTAAATATTAAACAGCTCACTGTCTTCGAGGAATCATCATCCAAGCTCTGCTATGCCAGGATAGAGTTTGCCTCATCATTTTCATGAGCGGCCACCGAAATGAGAGTTTTGTAAGAGCTACAACCGGCATTGTTCCACTAAACAAACGAAACACAGGTCAAACGCTGTCGCAAATTGTAAAAGCGCATGATTCAACTAAAATATGCACTGTAGCTGTTTCTACGCTCTCTCTACAACAAAATGATATGCTTCCACAGGCTTTCTAATTAAATTTCACTTTTAGAAGCCGCGTTATATCCTCTGGTTTTATATTTAATTCATCGTTTTACAACTGCTTTCCATTTTACAAATAATTGTTGATATCTGTTGATTCAACATGTGCTACTATGAATGAACAGCCAAATGACGGCGATCAGCTTTAACTTCATTGGGTGTTCAAATATGACGTAATGGGCTGTATTAATCCGGTTCATGAACTTGAATAAAACTTTTTTAAATTGTGTTTTTGTTTTTATGTTGATTTTTCCAATTATTTGTTCCTTACAAATGTCTCAATTAATAATTAATGAATAACTAATATTATTTTTCTATTGGTGAATAAAAGACAAACGATTTGCACAGTTTGAATAATGCGCGTATCACAGTTATTCCTTAATTATTTTTTTTAATTCATTTTTTTTAATAATTTCATTTTAAACAATAAATGATAAGTTTGTATTTAATAAAATAATCAAAAACTGCAATTTCTTTAAAGGAGAAAAGAGAAACAAAAAGACTTTACTTAATTAATCTACATGTATGTTGCATTTGTATGAATGTTAAATCTAAGGCACAGAGAGACAGGGAGAATACTTACGCTGTATTGGGATCTATAGCCATATCGAAGGCCTAAATGTACCATGTACACTGTTTTCTTGTATATCCCGTTTAAATCAGTCACTTCTAAATGGTCATTATCTAGAAAGTAAATGTTCTTGCCCTAACCAGTCATATTCTATACTCCGGGGTCGATAAACATACGGTACTAGAGTCTTTGTAGTATCTTCATTCAATAAATATCGCATAAGCTGTCCTGGAATGCCTGGATTGTTGGTAATAACAGAAACGTTAACACCGGAAATGACTTCAAATATTAAAGTGTTGACGAAAATTGTCAAATTCTGTCCTTTAACGATGTTGATCACACCATTATTTTTTAAAAACTGAACAGGTACATTCGGGTCTACTGATAAAAAAAGAAAACTTATCATACCATCGCAACTTTACTCCTTTGCCTTTTGGCAATAGTTTTTTTTTACAAATTCACTTTTACATTTTCAGCAACATCGACCGTCTGGTTATCACATCGTTTCTTTGTGAAACATAACTTTTATCTCACTGCACTCTAAATGCTATGCTTTATCGCAACAGGCCTTCCCAAATGAAATTGAAATGGTCATTGTTCTGACAATTGTTTATTTAAGCTAATGTTTTACACAATGCTAACAGTCATTTTTTGTGTTTATATACAGACCTGACATATAAACTTGGAAGCCTTCATAAATAAACTTATTACCTAGGAACCATTTTTTTGCAATTTTAAATAAAATGGCAACCTTTGTAAATTCAGTTTTAATATTAAATTATTTTTGACACACTAACAAACGCAATTTTCTTACAACAGTTGCTAGAAAACTAATTCTTTCCTTGGACAATTTGACGCTAGCAAAGATGTCTTTTGTTTAAGAGTTTTTTTAAATGTCATATTTTCCAAATAAGTAGGTTTTTAAGAAGATAAACATGGAAAATAAATATTTATACAGAATGTTTGCAAAATATCATATTGGATCATTTGATTTATAAAGTAATTTAGTCATGAATGCATGTTATCTATATAATCGTTTATTTTTTTTTCAAAAATAGCTTGTTGGAAAAACAGTGTTATCACTTTCATATGACACTTCCAATCAAACTTTTTTAACAATTATATGAAATAAAACTTCTTCACCACTATTGCCGCAACTCTTATGTAAAATAACTTCACTCTCCTTTTTGAACATCATATTAATTATTGAAATTGTAATACTTATAGCTTTCGTAACATCATTTTTGCGTTGTTTTACCTTTTTCTTAATTTTTACACAAACCTCACAATGCAGTATCAAAAAGATAAAAAAAGGATTAAAATATAAATTTATGTTTCTCTACCTTAATTTTTCGTTCGTTCAACAATACGCATATAAGTAAAAGACGTTAAACCAACAAACCAACTCTGCATATCTATATAAATATTTAATGAATATTATTCAATGCAACCGATATATTAAAACTTAAGTATTATCTAAAATATCTGCCCCAGTTAATAACATTTGTCACAATCTACTTTTAATTGTTTATCACAACTTATTACTTTATTCCGTGAAAATTTAGCGGCAGCTTTATTTTAGCATAATTAGCGGAAGAATTCAACCGCTAAAATAAAACTGTCGCTAAAATTTTACAACGCTAACCACTAACGAACAAAAACTATCAGTCCCCCGAAACGGTTTGTGATATAATGTTTGATAGTTATTATTGTTGAATATTATTTCTTTCCTTATTATATAACCAATATCACTCAATAATATTATTGATCAAGGAAAACATAAAATCACATTTAGTTAATGAGAAGCTTATCGATCTACACATACAAAAAAATTAACAAGAAGTTCTATCAATCAGTCCACAGAGTCCATTTTTGTTTTAGCTGAAAGAAAAAGACATGCGCACGCACATTAAATTAAAATTGAATAAAATCCGAATTTAATTATGTTAAATCCTTAAATCAGTGGAAAAACACTAAAATTCACAAATTATAAAAAATCTGCGTTTTCGGACTTGAAAAAAAAGCCGGGGACTCACGAGTTTTTTTCTGGACAAACTAACACTTTTCTAAATATGTCTTTATGTAGAAAATCAAAAAGTAAATGTATGGCTTGACTGACTTTATAAATACTCATCACCTGTTCACAGGGGACTACACATGTATATAAACAAGTAAATTTAGGGTCCGATACAGGGTTATCACTGGCGATAAAATAAAACTGCGCTAATACAACTGGCATTTTGAAATCACTAAAATTTCTATGCGATATTATAAAGCGGTTTACAGCATCTCATGATGAAAAGGCACCTTTAAGGAGCCTATTTAAAGCTGACTTAACAATCTCTTTTAATGAGGCTTTAAGTATCTTTAAAGATGCCGTTAAGAAGTTTTTTAGGACTGTTTAAAATCCTTAATGGAAATGAAATTCTAAGGATCTTTAAGGAGGCTCTAAGGATCTATAAGGAAAAGTCTTATCTATGTAGCTATGGAAGAGTTGATGCTTATGTTAATAATTATAAAATATGACCCTAACAACATGCAAATGAGATCACGTGAATGAAAGAAAACAAGTGGGATGTTTTCATTTATTTTTGAAAAATTTTCTTTTAAAATATCTCTTACAACAAGAGGTTCAAATTTATTTTTATTGTATTTTTATTTATTTTTTTTAAATAAAAATTTAATATATACTTTGCTCCAGTCACATTTTGTATCTATATATCTATCTATCCATCTATATATTTTTTTTCACTGTCAAGTTGCAAATTAAATATATAGAAAGAAATTGAATGTATAGAAAGAGAGTGATATTTTTAAATTTTTGACGACGGCGAGTTAATTATTAAATGAACAAAAAAGAGGAATAAGAAACTGAATTCGTGAAGAGAGAGTGGGGGGGGTCAACGGTTACTGATTATTTAAGAGAATGACTGAGTGATTTTATGTTTAAAGCCGCATCAGCGTTTTTGCAGCAATTCGCGGCTAGAAAATGTTAAAAATATAACAAAATTTAAAAATTTTATTTATGTTAAACTGAATAGAATAGATACTAAAACAATTGCTAAACTGATTAAACCCAGTAATATTACAGATAAATAATCTTAAAAAACTGGATATTATATGATAAAAAAATTATGGAGCAAGTTTATTCCCCGCAAGAAATTTGGAGGAATTTGAGAGAGAGAGAGAGAGAGAGAAATCAGGATCTGAATACGTGGAGAGAGAGTATTATGAACTTCATACATTGAGAGAGATCGGGAACTTAATCTATTGAATGAGTGAAAAAAGAAAAAAATTATATGAATGTTTTTATGTGCAGATGAAAAGGGTGCCTTCAACTTCGCTGATTTTTTTTAATGGACGACAATATGCCTTCATTTTATGTTATGAGTATGAGTAAACGAGTAGTTTAAACTGTTGGCTTATGGATAACACCACTCACACCGCTTAGATGACTTAATGGTTGGAGACCAACCTGAGTACTCAAGTTTTTCTGTACCGACTATCTTTGTATCAGAAAAAATATTGAGAGAGGCATAACTCACCATTATTTCACTGAAGAAATTCACATCCAACTCAGAGTGATCCAAGTGAGAAATAGTTTGTCAGTTAATGGTAATCTACTGTGACTGGTATCCTACTTCAATATGTTCACCTAGTAACATGTTTATTTTTGCAAAAAAATAACCTTTACCCTAAAATTTGTATTTTATAATTAATTACTTTACCAACTCATTTTAGTAGGTATTGAAAACGTGCGAGTTCCACATGTGTCAATTTCAAAGACACTATAATGTGCCCTCTCTCTCTCTCTGTCTCTCTCTTGCATGCTTTATTGGCATCTATGCATAACACTACCACCACCCCTCATAAAATTAAAAAATTATGATATATGACATGATTAGAACATCATTTCGCAATTACTTTTATTTTTTTAGTTAATGTATGTTTTAATATTTTATTATTAAAATTTTCTTCTAAAATCACTCCCGAAAACACTTTTATTCCCAACACCCAGAGTGCAGGTTTAAGTAACCATTTAAACATGTTATTTGACTTAATAGTGACCAACTACCTAGATGAGAAATTGGACATTAAAGTCAAAAGCCGCATGTGAAATCATTTGTGATTTATAATCAAACAATTACCGCTATATACAATTAACAAACTGTATACAATTAACATGTACCGTGAATTACTTCATGCTTACTGTCGATCTAATAAACACACAGGTTGTTTACCTGCACGATGAAACTGCAGATTCTTTATCTAATTCATTTATGGATTACACAAGACCAACCCCCTTCTTTAAGGATCTGTAAGGATCCATAAAGATCCTTAAATATGTCTTTAAAGATCCTTAAAGGGGCCCTAAAGCCTCCTTAAAGCCATTCAATCTTTAAGGAACTTTAATGGACCTTAAAGGACTCTTTAAGGACATATTTATGAATCTTTAAGGAGGCTTTAAGGACGTTAATGGAACTGAAATTGAAAGGATCTTTAAGGAGGCTTTAAGGATCCTTAAAAATGTTTCATAAAAACTCAATTTTTTTTCAATTAATAATGGAACGATGGCTATTACATTCATTCAGTTAAAAAGTATGATTTGTTTTTAGTATATTTTGATTTTTTATAATTTATACGACATAGGAGACATAGATAACGCCTGTCTGATTTCTAGTTTCTACATAAAGTTTTTGTAAAGGAGCCGTATGTAGTTTCCTAGTAATACTTGTTTCTTAATTCATGAATGAATTAGATAACAAATGTGCAGTTTTCACAGTACAGGTAAACAACCCATGTTTTAATCAGATCTGCAGTAAGCATAAAGTAATTAACGGTATTTTTTAATTGTATACAGCAGTACTTGTTTGATATAGATCCCAGGTGATTTCACACGCGGCTTTTGACTTTGATGTGCAGTTTTTTATCTAGGTAGATCACTATAAAGTCAAATAACATGTTAAAATGATTACCTAACCCTGAACTCTGGGTGTTGGAAATAAAGGTGTGTTTTCGAAAGTGATTTTAAGAGACAATTTTAGTATTAACATATTAAAACATACATTAACTAAAGAAATAAAAGTAATCGCAAAATAATCTTCTAAGCATGTCTTCTATTTTATTATTTTGTTTTGTTTTTTTATTTTTTTATTTTATTATTTTATTTTATTTTATTTTTTTTGGGGGGATAGTGTTATGCATATATGCAAATAAAGCATGAGAGAGAGATAGAAAAGAGAGAGAGAGAGAGAGCTAGCGAACACATTTTATTGTCTTTGAATTGACATATATGGAACTGACACATGGTGATATCGGATTTCGAATAATTTCAATTCCTAATGAAAAAGAGTTGGTAAAGTAAATATTTAAAACAAAATGGAATAACGGCGATAACCTCCTCTCCCTCTCTCTGAATATTCATAATCATAATCTCTCTCTCTCTCTCTCTCTCTCTCTCTCTCTCTCTCTCTCTCTCAGCATATTCAGTCTGCTCTCTCTTTAAAATATTCAGTTTCCGCTGATATCTCTCTCTCTCTCTCTCTCTCTGAAACTCGAGTGGATACTTTCTCTCTCCTTCTCTAAAATATTTAGTTTCCGCTAACCCCCTCTCTCTTTCTCTCTCTCGGCATATTCAGTTACTTATATCTCTTTCTTTAAAATATTCAGTTTCCGCTGATGCCCCTCATCTGTCTCTCCCTCAATGTAATCAATTCTCTCTCTCTCTCTCTCTCTCTCTCTCTCTCTCTCTCTCTCTCTCTCTCTTGAATTCTTGACTTGCCCGTAAATAAATTTTTTAAAAAAACGACTCTCCCTTTATACATATTCAATTTCTGACTATTATCTCTTTCTGTATTTAATTCGCAACTTGACGGTGAAAAATAGAAAAATAGGTTATCCCTCCACACACACACACACACACACACACACACACACACCAGAAATTTCTGAATGATATAACTAGTACCTTAGTATATTATATGTACTGCAGATTCCAGAAAAAAAATTTAGTGTTAATTTTGTTTTTGGTTGAAAAATAGACTCGGAAGAACATATTTATTTATTTACTAGTATTATTTATTTATTTATTCAATTAATGAATTATTTTATTTTATTTTATTTATTCATTTATTTATTTATTTTGGACATTATGGCCAATTATTTAAATAAAAATATTTTTGTATAGTTAACATACTGCTTCTTCTGTATCAATTACATCTCTAATTATTAAATATAAATAATAACAATTTTCAAGTAAAAGGAGTAAGAAAGAGCAGATGTCATCAACATTAATTAATTAAGTGATTAATACACTTGATCATCAAACACCATCTTGCTGATTGATGTTAGATATACTAATATATTACAGGTAAATTTTGGAATGCATTCCTATCAACACATATTTTATCTAAGGCAGCTTTAAGGAGGCTTTCAGGATCCTTAAAGATGCCTTTTCATCATGTGTTAATTACCAATTATTATGAGGAAAGTACGCACGGCTTCTCTACACAAATTTAATGTAGAAATTAGCTAATACCTTATAAATCTACAAGTGTTATCCTTCTCTCCTCTCTCTCTCTCGTATAAACTATAAAATTCAAAAGAACCGTCTCTAAAGACATGCTTACACATCTTTAAAATTTTAGATCCATTAAGAATTTTAAGGAGTTCCTTAAAAATCCTGAAAGGTGCTATTAAATACTTTTTAAAGGTGAATGAAACATCCTTAAAGATAAAATGGCTTTAAGGAAGCGTTAAGGCCACATTAAAGATCTTTAATGACATATTTAAGGATCTTTAAGAATCTTTAAAGGTCATTAAAGGAAGGGGTTAGTCCTGTATTTACTATTGCACAATGGAAAGCCAAACTACAAACCTTCATTCCTTTTTACTCTGCATCAAAACGAGCAAATTGTAAATCATACTTAACAAGAATTGTATGGTTTCAAATTTTAGCATTAACATAACAAAAATTAAGATTAAGATCAAAATGAGAAAATAAAATAAATATTTTACCTTTTTTATCGTCTGCTTCCATCAATCCTGACAGATATATACAGAAAAAAATAAATGTTTTCATCTTTTCCATAACTTCTCTGTAGCTAAAAAGAATCCAAATTTAAAGTTTCTGTAATAAGATACCCGAAGATAAGATCATGTTTACAAAACAAAATTTGCTGAAATGCTGTTAAATAAGTCAGTTGTAAAAGTTATTACTGCGCTTTTGGGATTGTGATTTGGGCATAGATCGGTATGTTTGATTTCGATTTTAACTTTAAAACGGTTCTTGAAATTCACTGTAAAATTTTAAACAAGAGGCTCAAAGGACCTGAATAGCTCACCTAGGTCTCCTTTTTTTGAAAATATATCTAATTATTTAAACTTGACAAACTCGCTAACAATTTCCATTTTTAGCTCACCTGGCTTTAGCCAGCGTCAGCTTATGGTATGATGCGGCGTGTGTATGTGCGTCCGTCGTAAACTTTACATTTTAATCTTCTTCTCCAAAACCACTGGGCCAATTTAATGAAACTTGGTAACCATTATTCCCGGGCGAAGCCCTTTCAGATTTGCACAAATGAAAGAGTTATGTCCCCTTTGGGCCCCATAAGGGGGAAATAGTGAAAAACTTAAAAAATCTTCTCCTCTGAATGTGCAAGAGATATAAGTACATGTATAAGTCATGTAATTAAAATTTTCAATAATTTTTAACTAAAGTCAAACCTGTCTATAAAGGCCAACCATGGGAATCAGTAAAAGTGGCCTTTATGGGCAGGTGGCCTTTATATACAAGTTCAAATAATATGAATAGAGACCCATTTGGATAAAATTTCATTGGTCTTTGAAAGCAGGTTGCCCTTATAGATTTGCACAAATGGTAGCCATGGAGCTCAAAATGGGGAAATGGTAAGGTACTAAATGGGGAAATTGCTTGAAATTATGTATTTGTCAGTATATCTTGAAAACAATCGACATGTATATTAGAATATTGCAGGTATTGCAACAACGATCATATTGATTTATGGGCCAATGTCATATGTTCAAAGGTCTAGGTCACAGCTGCAAAAGAAGACTGAAATTGCTAATTTTCTTGAAAACTATTAACATTTTGTATAGGCATATATGGTAAAATATCGTAGGAATTGAGATGACAATCATTTTGATATATGGTTCAAGGTCATATGTTCAAATGTCAAGGTCACAGCTGCAAAAGAAGACTTTAATTGCTAATTATCTTGAAAACTATTAACTTTTTGTATAGGCATGTATGTTAGAGTATTGTAGGTATTGCAACAACGATTATATTGATATATCGTTCAAGGTCATATGTTTAAATGACAAGGTCACAGCTGTGAAAGAAGACGTAAACTACTTATTATCTTGAAAAGTATTAACTTTTTCTATGGTCATCTATATTAGAATATTGTAGGTATTCACATGGCGATCATTTTGATATATGGTTTAAGGTCATATGTTGAAAGGTCAAGGTCACAGCTGCATAAGAAGACTTAAATTGATAATTATCTTCAAAACTATTAACTTTTGGTATAGGCATGTATATAGAATATAGTAGGTATTGAAATGGCGGTCATTTTGATATATGGTTTAATGTCAAATGTTCAAGGGTCAAAGTCACAGCTGCAAAAGAAGATTGAAATTGCTTATTATATTGAAAACTATTAACTTTTTGTATAGGCATCTATATTAGAATATTGTGGGTATTGTGACAAAATAATTTTAATATATGGTTCAAGGTCATATGTTGAAGGTCAAGGTCGCAGCTGCATAAGAAGACTTTAATTGCTAATTATCTTGAAAACTATTAACTTTTTGTAAAGACCTGTATGTTAGAATATTGTAGCTATTGAAATGGTGATCATTTTGATATATGCTACAAGGTCATATGTTGAAAGGTCAAAGTCACAACTGCAAAACAAGACTTAAATTGCTAATTATCTTTAAAACTATTACCTTTTTGAATAGGCATGTATATTAGAATATTGTAGGTTTTGACATGGCGATCATTTTGTTATATGGTACAAGGTCATATGTTGAAGGTCAAGGTTGCAGCTGCATAAAAAGAGTTTAATTGCCAATTATCTGAAAACTATTAACTTTTTGTATAGGCACGTATGTTAGAATAGTGCAGGTATTGAAATGTTGATCTTTTTGTTATATGGTTCAAGGTCATATGTTGAAAGGTCAAGGTCACAGCTGCAAAATAAACTTAAAATGCTAATGATCTTGAAAACTAATCATTTTTATAGGCATGTTTATAAGAATATTGTAGGTATTGCAACAACGATAATATGATATATGGTTCAAGCTTCTATGTTGAAAGGCCAAGGTCAAGGCTGCAAAAGAAGACTTAAATTGCACATTATCTTGAAAACTATTAATTTTTTGTATAGGCATGTATATTAGAATATTGTAGGTATTGACGTGGCAATCATTTTGTTATATGGTACAAGGTCATATGTTTAAAGGGTCAAATTCACAGCTGCAAACAAAGACTTTAATTGCTAATTATCTTGAAAACTATTAACTTTTTGTATAGGCACGTTTATTAGAATATTGTAGGTAACACAAGACGAAATATCATCTTTAAGCTGGCTTAAAGGTGGCTTAGAGATAGTTTAAATATGTCTTTAAGCCATCTTTAAGCTATCTTTAAGTTGCTTAAAGATGTCTTTACGCCATCTTTAAGCTTGGCTTAAAAATGGCTTTATGGCACTGAAATTTTAAGCCATCTTTAAGCTACCTTTAAGCCATCTTTAAGCACAGAAAAACTATTATTGGTAGAAAAGAATATTTATTGCTTAATTAATTACTTTATTTACTTAAGAAGTAAAAAAAAATATTTGCTTTTAATTATAAAAAAAATTTATTTAAAAAAATTAAAAAAATGATATTTTTAAACATTTATAATTCATATTTTATTTACTGTTCTATATATTTTCAAATGTTTTTATTTTTAAAAAAATGTTTTTTTATTTTAAAAAAATATACAAAATGATATTTTTAAAAAGTTTATAATTCATATTTTATTTATTTTCCTGTAAATTTTTTACATGTAAAAGTTATATTTCATTATTCATTTATATTACTTTTATCTATTTATTTATTTATTTATAAATTTATTTTGTCATTATTTTTATTAATTACATCACATTATATCATAACTCAATGCCTTACATCTCACCTATAACACTTGTCCTGAGCGGGGCTGGAACTCACTATCCTTTGGTTGCAAGGCACTGCATCCTTATCCATTAGGCCACGGGGTAGGATGTATATACTGGGACAAATGATTTATATAAACCTAAGGAAATGTGATCATGTGACCATTTCTTAAAAACCTCAGATTTTGAATATAAAATATGCAAGATTATGTAACTTTGCTCCATTTTTAATATTTCATTTTATATATTATGATAATTTTTTTTTAAATTTATAGAATAAATTAACCAATCTTTTATTCTAAAGAAAAATAAATCATTCATATATCAAAGGAAGGCAGGAATGTCAAACCTCACCTTTAATATACTTATTTATCTGACTGACAAAATCAGTTAATTAGATTGTAAATTCAATAAATAGTTATTTTTAGACATTAATATGCATTTGTAGAATCTTAATCTAAGTACATTTCTGATTTTGAAATTGTTTTATTCAATTTTGATACAGAAAAAAGTTTTTGAGACTATTTTGTAAATTGACTTTGTTTATAATTAAAAATTCTAATTTAGTTTTTAATTGAAATTAATAATAATATTGGATACACAGATACTTTTCAAGACAAATAGAAATATTTAAAAAATTACAAATAAATATATTGAATAACCTTTTTCTAATAAGGAAGAAAACAGAACGAATGAAGCAAAATAGACTCGATGTTTTATGACAGCAAAGATTGTGAATTAAACAGGGATAGCTTTTACGTTGTATAAGAGAGAGAGAGAGAGAGAGTTATGCCCTGTCAAATTATAAGTTTATACACTTCACTCGGGGGGGGGGGGGTTATTACAGGAATCGAAGAAAACCATAGATAACCACCGACAAGCGGCACGCAAACTGACAAATATTTTCAAACATTTTTAATGTCGTTATAATGAAATCTTTGTGATATTTCATTTGGAGAATTCATAAAATCATAAATTCATAATAGTACATCGATGCAAGTCAAGATTCTTTCACTTATTTCGAGGCGGTCAGTTCTGGGGTGGTGGAGAAAACCGGAGTGCCCGGAGAAAACAACCAACCTTTGGCAAGCGAACTGACAAACTTTCTCACACTAGGATCCGTCCCGAGTGGGATTCGGACCTAAGCAGTGAGAGGCTTGGAGTAAAAAAAAAGAGAGAGAGAGAGAGAGAAAGAGCGATCTGTATAATGGTTACCGAAATATAAAGATATAAAGAAACAGCAGTAAGGAGAAATAATATTTATAAATAGCTTATAAGCTTTAGATTTATTTTTATGTAAAAAAAAGTGTCCTCGAATTATTATCAATTTTATATGTATAAGCGATTGTTAAATAATAATAATTACAAATCACGGGCCTGAATCTTTCGATGCAGATTTCAAACAACAAGTTCCAGGACGGTTTAACCATGATCCTTATTTTCACCCTACCCGCTTAAAGTTATCAATTTCCAATATAAGAAATTGAAATGGTAATAAACGTATGTTGAACATGTTGAAATGAAGGGTATTAATGTAGCGTTCACAGTCCTGTCGTGCAATTTTACTCTTTTAATTCTTATGTGTTTTTTTTAATTAATTCATGTACACATGCTTGGACTGATTACCGAGTAAGAATTACCATTTCTGTGTTAAATTTTATTCCAATTTAAAAATAAAACCTTTAATGGCCATGTATTTAAGTTCAAAACAGCGGGCCATTCATGGTTAATTGATTGTATTAGGTTTTTACTTGAAGTATTTTGTTTCCGAGAGAAAATGCAGATTTATAAAAAGTTTGAGAATCAATCATCCATGAATAAAACACTTAAAAGTTATCCCATCAAACAAATCGGTTATTACCGTTTTTTACAAGGTATACTACTCCTATCATCTTCAGTCCTATATGTATATTAATTAATATTTTAGTACTTATGGCACAGAATTAACAAATTTTTCGGCTGGATAAATAACCTTTGATCCCTCATTCATTCATCTATCCGTCTATCATGTCATTATTTATGTCATTATTTATTTATCCAAAAATCCATTCAATTTTATTTATTTATTTATTTAGCTATTTATTTATTTTTTTATCCATCCATCCATTCAACCATTCATCCTTATGTATTTATTTTATCAGTTATTCATCCTTTATTTATTTAAATAAATTATTTATTTACTAAATCAAAACAACATGTCGTTGCTCAACTATCCATTACTTTATTTTATTTATTTATTTATTTATTTATTTATTTATTAAACCAACCACCTAATATTTTCTTTCCTTCCTTCTCTCTTTTTTTCTTTATTTTCTTTCTGACTCTTTTTCTTTATTGATTTATCCATCCATCCATCCATCGATTCACCGACTATCCTTTATTTATTTATTTATTTATCCATCCATCCATCCATCGTTATGTATTTATTTTATCATTTTTCATCCTTTATTTATTTAAATAAATTATTTATTAACTAAATCAAAACATGTCGTTGCTTAATTATCCATTACTTCATTTTATGTATTTATTTATTTATTTATTTATTTATTTATTAAACCAACCACCTATTCTTTTCTTTCCTTCTCTCCTTTTTTCTTTATTTTCTTTCTGTCTCTTTTTCTTTATTGATTTATCCATCCATCCATCAATTCACCGACTATCCTTTATTTATTTATTTATTTATTTATTTATTCAACCACCCACCCATTCTTTTCTTTTTTTCCTTTTATTTCTTTCTTTATATATCGATTTATCTATCCATCCATACATCCATTCATTTAAGTATCCATCCTTTATTTATCTATCTATTTATTTACTTTTAATTAAATTACGTATTATTGAATTCGTTTTTTTTTTTTTTTTTGTTAATTTTAATTAATTTCTAATTATTTATTGACTTCAATAAATTATATGATGTTTCCGAGTAAAATTGTATTTTGCCGAGTCAACCAAACAAATCACTTGTAAACTATCTACTTGCATATCAAACCAGATTCATTTTGTTTTCCGTGATTTGTATAATCTGTTACAAAGTTAACGGCATAAATACCACTTGCACAGAACTAGATAATACCTTGGTTATCAAAACAAGTTACTAACCTGTATTGTGACATGTTTAAATATATGACAGTGTTTGATTTTATTCCAAATCCGATTTTTTATTTTTTATTTATTTATTTGTTTATTTAATTATTTATTTATTGATTTATTTGTTTCCTTTTTATTTCTGATTTCTGTTTTAAAAAGACCAAAAATGAAACATAGATTTATGTTTTAATATCATTTAATACCATCTTTAAGCCATCTTTAAGCCAAATGGTGCTTAAAATTTCAGTGCCAGTAAGCCATCTTTAAGCCAGGCTTAAAGATGGCTTAAAGATGGAGGTGTCTTTAATTCCCCTTTAAGCCATCTTTAAGCATCTTTACGCGCATCTTTAAGCATCTTTCAGCTCGGCTTAAAGGTGCTTAAAGATGCGATTTCGTCTTGTGTATTGTGACAAAATAATTTTGATATATGGTTCAAGCTTCTACGTTGAAAGGTCAAGGTCATGGCTGCAAAAGAAAACTTAAATTAATTATTATCTTGAAAACTATTAATTTTTTGTACAGGCATGTATGTGAGAATATTGTGGGTTTTGACATGACAATCATTTATATATATGGTTTAAGGTCATATGTTGAAAGGTCAAGGTCACAGCTGCAAAAGAAGAATTAAACTGCTAATTATCTTGAAAACTATTAACTTTTTGTATAGGCATCTATATTAGAATATTGTAGGTATTGTGACAAAATAATTTTGATATATGGTTCAAGGACATATGTTGAAAGGTAAAGGCTGCAAAAGATGACTTAAACTGCTAATTATCGTGAAAACTATTAACTTTTTGTATAGGCATGTATATAAGAATTTTGTAGGTATTGACATGGCGATCATTTTTTATATGGTTCAAGGTCATATGTTGAAAGGTCAATGTCACAGCTGCAAAACAAGACTTAAATTGCTAATTATCTTTAAAAGTATTAACTTTTTGTATAGGCATGTATATTAGAATATGGTAGGTATTGAGACATGGCGATCATTTTGTTAGATGGTACAAGGTCATCTGTTAAAAGGTCAAGGTCGCAGCTGCATAAGAAGACTTTAATTGCTAAATTATCTTGAAAACTATTAACTTTTTTTAAAGGCACGTATGTTAGAATAGTGCAGGTATTGAAATGGTGATTATTTTGTTATATGGTTCAAGGTCATATGTTGAAAGGTCAATGTCACAGCTGCAAAACAAGACTTAAATTGCTAATTATCTTTAAAACCATTAACTTTTTGTATAGGCATGTATATTAGAATATTGTAGGTATTGACATGGCGATCATTTTGTTATATGGTAAAAGGTCATATGTTGAAAGGTCAAGGTCGCAGCTGCATAAGAAGACTTTAATTGCTTATTATCTTGAAAACGATTACTTTTTGTATAGGCACGTATGTTAGAATAGTGCAGGTATTGAAATGGTGATTATTTTCTTATATGGTTGAAGGTCATATGTTGAAAGGTCAATGTCACAGCTGCACAACAAGACTTAAAATGCTAATTGTCTTGAAAACTATTAATTTGTATAGGCATGCTAATTAGAATATTTTAGGTATTGCAACAACGATATTGATATATGGTTCAAGGTCATATGTTGAAAGGTCAAGGTCACAGCTGAAAAAGAAGACTTAAATTGCTAATTATCTTGAAAACTGTTAACTTTTTGTATGGGCATGTATAATAGAATAATGTAGGTATTGAAATGGCGATCATTTTGATATATGGTTCAAGGTCATATTTTAAAAGGTCAAGGTCACAACTGCAAAACAAGACTTAAATTGCTGATTGTCTTTGAAAACTATTAAGTTTTTTATAAGCATGTATATTAGAGTATTGTAGGCATTGGGACAATAATCATTTTGACATATGATACAAGGTCATATGTTGAAAGGTAAAGGTCACAGCTGCAAAAGAAGACATAAATTGCTAATTATCTTTGAAAACTACTTACTTTTTGTATAGGGATGCATATAAGAATATAGAAGTATTGACATGACGATCATATATGTTTAAAGGTCAAAGACAAAGTTGCATAAGTATATTAAATTGGTTAATGATTTGGAAATTATTTATTGCACTATAGTTACTTCATGCATATTATATAAGCTACCTATAAATGAAATGTAACTAGATATATTTCTGATTAAGTTTTGTGATAGTTTTTAATTTGAGAAAACTTGTAAAGTTTCTGTACTGAATATATTGTCTATTGCATTTTGCAAACAATTTTGGACATATCCTCAGGTGAGCTTTAAGGCCTATGGGCCTCTTGTTTTGAAATTTTCAAGAAATATTTATCGTAATATCTTTTAAATTGGTCAGATACCTTCTGGGAAGATTTCCATGTATGTAGACCATAGATACACCTCATTTTTATTATTAAGATTTTTTTTTCGAAAATTAAAATATTTTAAGAAATACCGGTTACAAACATCTTATTCCCGAAAACTGGTCATGTACTGTCAGACAAGATTTTTAAAGATTAAGGCCGGTCATGTGTTCCATCATCCGGCAACTATTTTCTATGTTTTAAATTTCAATTAAATTAGTTTATAAATGGACCTGTAATGGCCATTTATACGGTTTTGCTGTTTATAGTTATAACAGGCATTTTTGATTTCGGACAGACTTTACTTACGTAATGGTGTTTAATGTCACAGTCAAGAATATTTCACTTATATCGAGATGTCGCCAGCTATAGGCGAAAGTGCAGAAATTTTACCTGCGCGTTACCCTGATGGCATTATACAGCAGGGTTCTTTTTCGTCCCACGCCATCCGTGACACTGGACTTCGTTTATCTTAAGTTCCCATCCAAAAGAACCGTGAAAGAACAATCACTTCCCACTTTAAAGTCTAAAGTCAGACCCGGTCGATGTTTGAAACCACGATCTCCCATTTACGAAGCGACGCTCTATAATCTGAGCTACATGAACTGCATTGGTCTGATTTCGGACAGACATTTCGGATACAATTTTGATTTATAACAAATATCGATCTTCCACAATAAAATTTCTTTTTAACTGGCCATGTACTTCTGGAGACGTTTTTTAATAATTTTTGCTAAAAGACATCTTATTTCCATATTACGTAATGACTGCACAAACAAACAATTATAGAAAAAAAACACGTTACATGCCGGTATCTTTTTGTATGTTTTAAATTTAGCACAATGTGTACAAATGCAATTTATAGGTTTCGCTTTTTAGATTAACGTCAGCCATCTTGGTTTTCTTACAGGCATGTTGGATACATGTTTTAATCTATACCATCCAAAGACCTTCCGCACTTTTCCTTCAAATGGCTTTTTACTTTCATGAAAGATTTTCAAAGATTTAGGCTAAAAGTACACTTTGATCGTAAATATTGCGCAAACAAAAACTGTACAGAAAACCCCGTTATCCCCGACATCTATTTTTTGTTTCAAATTTCAACTTAATTTGTACATAATGAACCCGTGATGGCAATTATAGATTTTTGTCTATTTATAGTAACAGCAGCCGTCTTAGATTTAAGGCGACATGTCGTAATTTTTAAATCTATAACAGCTATTGACCTTCAACACTTAATTGCTTTTCAATTGGCAATGTACATTAAGGAAAACATTTCAGACTGAGGCTAAAGATACATTTTTTTCCATTTTATGTATTATATTAAATTGAGCAAACGAAATATTTTACAGAAAAAATCGTTCTATATGTTTTATCTACCGACGTCTATTTATATATTTTTTAATTTTAACATAATCAGTAAACATAAACTTGTAAGTGGCAATTTCTGTTTTTATTTCTATTTATATTATCAACAACCATCTTCGACTTCGCACGGACATGTCTGACAAAATTATTAAGTGATAAAAACTAAGGACCTTCTATAAAAATTCTTTTCATTTGCCAATTAGTTTCAGAAGATAACATTAAAGTTTACGCTTTAATATGCCCTAATCACACCATGGTTTCGACAGGTAAGCTAAAAATTGTCGCCTGTTTCATTGAGAGTTTTTAATCTTGTTACTCACAATTTAAGCTTGCCGTAACTAAAAATCATTCGAGTTTTAAATGAATGTTGTACATACATGCCGAAAATAGCAAATTTAAATTTCATCAAATATGGTGCTGAAGTAGTCACGTGAGATGACGTCAGCTTCTTACCTATCTGTATGTTGTCTTGCTTCATACTGCATGAACGATTTTAAGATTTATTTTTTATTAGTTATAATTATTTTGTTTAAAGGAACATTATACTTTTTTTAGTATTTTGTGATTGTAGATAAACTTTTCAACATATTTCTTTGTATTTTGAGTTTAGATGTCTTAACTGTTTAACATTTATTATTTAAATTACGTGTGCCACAAGCCACGTGCGTCTGGATAATTTACCGTTACCAGCTCACAGAGCCAGGTAACGCAAACCTACGGAGAAGTACACTGCAAATAAAAATACATGTAACAATATTGTTGCCAGCATTTTCAATACCTAGAAATGCAAGTGGCAAAAAAATAAATAAATTGATAAAAATTGCCAACGTTCCAAGGAGTGGAAAATGACGACGGAGAGGAAAATCGCGACAAAAGCTGACCAGCTCCTTGATGTCCACGGCCAAGCATAACCGGGTGGGGGTTCCTTTAAATGCACTCTTTTATAGGATTATAGGAGAAAGCATAAGAACCTATTAGAGAACAGTTGCAACTAATTGCTGCGAAAATAATGAAACATTTATATTAGCATGAGGATACAAAAACTGGCATACTCCCAACTACATTTACAGAAAGCAAGCGTGGCAATAAATGGAGTCATTCTAATTATTAGGGTGACGAAATGACATCGGGTATGTCAAAATGCCACAGAAAGTAGCCTTGACTGTTATATTTAACGAAAATCCTGTTAAAATGCTGCAAATGTGCAAAATCGTTCGCGAAGTCGATAAATTTACAGAATTCAGAAACACAAAAACTACTAATTAAATGTGTTTTCATATCGAAACTGCTTAGTTGCTTTATGAAAGCAAAAATCAATCTGCGATCAAAAGCAAATATGTAAAAGAAACTGCACAAGTCAGCTTTACCAAAGGTATTAACATTATAGTAATGATTGAAGTTTTTACCGATCTTGGACAAAATCGAAAAGAATTTATGTAAGTTATAAAAAAAAGAAGATGATATTCAACAACAGATGAAAGAGTGACATGTGGCCAAGTCGCTGGAAAACAAATCGAAAATGAAGACTCTAAGAAAAGAATGAATGTCGGACCTTTACACCGCAGTATGCTTTTACGCCGGTACAACTACCATCATCCTGCATAAAAATGTGAAAAACAGTTGTGGAAAGTCTTTTTTACTCAATGACCTATAAGACCTTAAAACAACATGAGACAAATTTAAATAACAATCTTTGCTCAAGCATGAATGCAAATCAGTTAAGACAAACGCTAGAATTCAGAAACATCCCAAAAAATTTGATCCTGGTAAAATTTGGTCTCATGGACATAATTCATCTGACCCTTGAGTGCTATTCACCGTACAGAGACCTAAAATTCCTTTTTAGAAAACACAGCATAAAAAAATTTCTTTCTTATCAATTCAGTTTCAATGACAATATAATTAATTTCATTCAAATTAAAAAATTAAATTTCTTAACAATAGAATTATCTCAAATGTTCGATCATTATACCGGCTATATTTCAAACATTTAACTCTTCCAAAAAAAAAAAAAAAAAAAAAAAAAAAAAAAAAATTCGTACGATCTTAAACTTCAAAGGATAAAATGAAATTATCGACCCTGCTATTTTCAAAATAGAAACTCTTAAATCGGCCATTAGTTTAATTACGCTCAATTGGGAGTTGCGATTTACTTACTATAGCCTTCGATAAGTGCATGTAATATACAATGTTTCAGATTTATATTGCAACAAAATACTTACGAATTGTGTGCGTTGACTAATCTTTTAGCATTTGGGCGAGTGGTTTATAGGAAACCATTAAAATGCGTGCTTGCGGAGTTGCGAAAACGGGAATTGTAAAGATAATTATTTACTTTATGGTGACATTCATATTATTGCAAAGAAAACGTTCTGCAAACTACACCTATTTAAATATATTTTTCGGGATTTTTCATTGCGCAACAAGTTAGCGCATGTGAGGAATATACTCTGTTTACTTCCGTATAACGAGTTGTCATCCGTTTTTGTGGTACGCCAGCTTTCGTCAAGGGATATGCAAGAAATATTAGACGAATGACTAAAGCAACTGTTGACTTCCGGGTTTGATTTTGTCATCGTTTAGCGGTTTGTTATCCTTAATTTAAAGATAAAAAGATAGAATACCTACTGAAGAGAAGGTCGTCGCATTCTCGAGATCGGGAGATCAGATGAAAAGCTGCATTGACTGTGGCCAACCATTGCAGCTTCAGAGAATACAGAGGGAAACCAGATACGGCCTGGGCAGTTTTTTGTAAATAGAATGGGTATGTGGTATAGTGAACGCTGTAACAACGAGTAAAACTCACCACACAAAACAGGGTGCAAGGGGCATACCAGCATTTGACATAAATACAAAAACTGCCTTGGGTATGTACATAATACATATTATATGAAATATAAATATGAAATTAAAAGCGACACATTACATCAAATAGTTCATCTTATTTGCTAATGAGAAATTTTTTATTTAGAATTTTGTCCGTATGAAAAGAATAACAGTTTTTTTCTATCAACCTTTATTTTTTTCACCAACCTGCCTATTTTTGTGTAATGACAGATATACTTTATTTCAGACTATTTAATATGAATATTTTAAATAATTAAATTGTTTTTCAGGTTTTAAATGTACATCCAGTAAGTAGTTTTTTTTACTAGGCTGTTGAATATGCATATGCCTTGTTTGTGAGAGGATTTACAGCTTGTAGAGAAACTTTCCTTTTTTCTTCACTGAGATGGGCTGATTAAACCTTTCCATTTATGTTTGGTACATTTCTTTTTTGGTTGTGGTGTTGGATTTAATATAACCTTATAACCTTTAAATATTTACTTTATTATATTTTCTGTTTTAGATGTCAGATTGAATGTTTTGTCGTGCACTTTTTCATGCAATTTCTTCCATTTTGTAATGTTTGTTGCTTTCTTTCTTTAAATTCCTAAAATATTCAAACATAAACATATGTAATAGTATAAAGATTGTAGCAAAATGCTTTATTTTGATTATGTTAATCTTGGAATATATATTAATTCTGCAATGACTCTGTATCATCTGGCACATCAAAATTTAGCAGGTATTTGTTATATAATTATTACCCCTGAGCGGATACTGCTGCTGGTGGAGTAAATCTCTCCGAGGGTATCCATAACTCAGTACTTTGTGCTGTCAGAAAATATACCATTTAGCAAAATTTTCAGTCGTCTTAATTTTTGAAATTTTAAACCAAGATCTGTCCCCTCATGCAAAACATTCCTAAGCTTGATTTTGATTCACATATTTATGGAACTTTAGATGCATTCATTTTAAACTGTTTGGCGTATGTTTTTTAATTTATCAAACTTTTCGGTCCCTAGTGTCACTGACGAGGAATGATTTTCCGAAATGTACACATCTGACACTTTAAATTTAGCAGGTATATGTTATATATTTACTACCCCTGAGCGAGTACCGATGCTGGTGGAGTAAATCTCCCCGAGGGTATCCATAACTCAGTAGGCAGTACTTTGTACTGTCAGAAAATATACTATTTAGCAAATTTTTCAGTCGTCTTAATTTTTGAAATTGATTTAAAACTAAGGTCTGTTCCCTCATGCAAAACATTTCTAAGCTTGATTTTGATTCACATATTTTTGAACTTTAGATTCATTAATTTTAAACTGTTTGGCTTATGTTTTTTAATCTATCAAACTTTTCGGCCCCTAGTGTCACTGACGAGGAATGATTTTCCGACATGTGCACATCTGGCACTTCAAAATTTAGCAGGTATTTGTTATATATTTACTACCCCTGAGCGGGTACCGCTGCTGGTGGAGTAAATCTCCCCGAGGGTATCCATAACTCAGTAGGCAGTACTTTTTGCTGTCAGAAAATATACCATTTAGCAAACTTTTCAGTCGTCTTAATTTTTAAAATTGATTTAAAACTAAGGTGTTTTTTAATCTATCAAACTTTTCGGCCCCTAGTGTCACTGACGAGGAATGATTTTCCGACATGTGCACATCTGGCACATCAAAATTTAGCAGGTATTTGTTATATATTTGTACAAAATTATATCTGTTTTCATTTTACAAAGAAATTACTTGAAAGCAAAATTGCCATTATTGTATTCGAAATTATGAAAATAGTTTTGCTAAATGTCACATGTTTTGGTTTGAACCTTTTAAATAGAAAAATTGTTTTATTTGTCTATAGAAACGTTTCATGCTGGAGTTAGTCACCAACAGATAAAAATGTCCTATCCACACTTGAGATACGCGGCTTACATCATACCTTGATGAAAGCTAGAGAGCTTGAAATCAGCCCCCATATTACAGCAGTGGCACAACATTCTTGAAGTGATGCTCTCAGAGAGGAGACAAATATAGATGGGTAACTGAATATGCTGAAATTTTTCAAACAATAATATTGATGCCAGTATTAGAACTGTATACATAGTTGAACTATTGTTCTTGGTTAGAAAGCATATATATCTTCATCATGTTTTTTTGAGCTTGATAAAAAAAAAAATCAAAATGCCAAATGATTTACCCAACCAAACCGAAAAACTTACTTAAAATATACTCACCAGACACTATTCCACATTAATTTAGTATTCTGCTTTTAGTACAGAATTATTTAACATCTGCTTTAATGCTCGAAAGTAAAAGCAAGTTTGGTTGAATCGTGTTACTTATTTGCAGCAAAAAGGTTCTACACGCGTACGTTTCATATCTATTTATTATTAATTTGTTTGCTTCTGTTTTATGCAGATCAAATGACCCAAACACCAGTAAGACATTCTGGAGTATTCAAGTACGATATCGGCTGGCAGAAAAGTGGATCCGGAAGAGCCTATAGTCTGGTGTAGGAACAGCGACAAAACGCATTATTGCCCAATTCGCTACACATTTTAATGTTGTTGTACAAAATTAACTGTGAAATCAGTTTTGGCGTATGTTTTTATCCATCAAACTTTTCGGCCCTTAGTGTCACTGATGAGGAATGATTTTCCGAAATGTGCACATATGGCACATAAAAATTTAGCAGGTATTTGTTATATATTTAGAGTTATCTCTCTTTGATCATGCCAAATGTGATGGAAATTCATATAAGTCTTATTTTGATGACAACTTTGATATTAGCTCTTATCATTAGGGTTAATAAATGTTTTAGAGATATTCTTTAGGTTTTTTTCAATTACACTAAATTTATATTTTAAATTTCCACATCAATAAACAAGTTTTTATTGAAATTGATGTAAAAGTATACTGTGTTTTGTGTTTAATGAAAATTGTGATGTTTCTATGAGAAAAATCCGAAAAGAAGTAACAAACTGTTATTTTTTAAATTTGTTCACATAAAAGTTTAAAACAAATTATGAGGGTAGGGTAATTTTTTAGCCAAAAATTTGAAAGTTCCATTTTGTTGTGTTTACATTTGTTTTTGTTAAGTACACATACTGGTAAAACTTTTGGCAGAGTTCCATGAGATTTTGAGTGGTGGAAAATTTTGGTATATCAAAATGTTTAAAAACTTCGAGAAAATTGATCAAAAAAGTTTTTGCAATAAATATGCATGAATGTTTGTAAAAATTGCCCATTAAACTTGCAACTTGGTCAATTTAAATTATATTTAATATGTATATACTGTATTTTTGTTGTTTATAACATTGTCATAAATGTATGAGATTGTTTAAGGTTCTTTTAAAATTTTTACCGATTTTTTGTTAAAAATAGATAATTCTTTAAATGCAGCATATTTTGTACCAGAGCTGGTAAAAGATTAAATGCGGTTACCTATCATTATTTTTGCTTTTTTTGGAAATGTATATAGGATAAAATTTGAAAAACGTTTTAATTTGAGTAGTAGTTCTAATTCATAGCATATGCATTTAATCTTTGACTGGTATGTTTATGTTTATTGTGCATCCAGAAAAATTAGTTTTTGTGTCTACTCAAGAAATTTAATTCCTTGGACTAATTATAAATTCAGTTGATATGACGTTCGGTTGACATTAAAAAAGCTTCAAATAAAAACAAAACAACTGGTGAAAAATATTTAAACAAGTGGGCTTATTTTAGTCCTTATACTGATAGAAATATAGTTATTTCATGTCCATTCAGAAATATACTGACATTTATATTTTGATTACATAATTGGGTTTGGAAAATTGAGCAAACATTGAAAAAAAAAACCATGCAGATACATGTAATCAATTTTACAATTAGGATTGTGATTTGATTTATGAGTACACTATGTATTAATTATTGTTATTTTCTTAAAATTGTGAATGTTGAAACAATCAATACCTACTACCATGGGGAGTAGGATGACAAGTAATGGATTTGTTTTTTTAATTTTGAAAAAAGTGTTAGATTATGTTCATATTACTCAATAATTGATTCAATCATGGAGAATAATTCAAATTTATTTTAACATTTCAAATCATTAATAAGTATACTCATGTCTTTAAAGCTGCATTAAGTTTTTCAATTTACTGAATATTTTTTTGATTTTCTGAAAATATATTTTTAAAAAAAATATATCTTCTAACCACGATCCGTGACATTCATTTTCTAAAATTTCATTTCTTTTAGCTATAAATAAACGGAATCCTCTGACCAGTTGGTCAGTGTTTTATGATGGTAATTATGAGCTTGGAGCATGCGCACAGATATACGGAAAACCCTAGAATCGAAGGTGAAACATGACAGATTGCATTATATGTCCTTCAATAATATCCAGATGTATTTAAAGTGGTGTTATGTATCCCTTACTAAGTCACAAATGACAAATTCAACGAAGTTCTGTGTTTAATTTATCGTATTTAACCGTTTTGAAAGTTGTGTTTAAATGATCCGGGTTTTGATGACGTAACCATGTTCTAATATTAGATCCCAAATGTTGCATCTCGCTGCGTAAATACTGTACTTTCTGTATTTATTCAAGCTTTTATCGTTGAACCAAATGTAACATTGTTCATTAGGAACATCAATAATTAGATTAGCACCGTTTTAATTTTTTCTTTGGAAAACTTAATGCAGCTTTAGTTGTTAAAACTAATTACCACTTTTGGCTGATAATAAAAATTTTTGATTCCTGAAACTTTATTCTTTAAACCATGTTTGATTAAAATTTAATCATTTTTTTAAATTAAATATTGAGAATATAAATCACAATTTTTTTTTCAATCTAATTCATAATTACAATGTTTATAAATACAATTGAGGATACTGAAGATATGCCAATATATTTTGAATTTTACAAACAGGTATTTTAGTGTCACCTTCAAAAATTTTGTTGCATGGTTTCAAATTTTAACACCTTTTTCCTACCTAACAGACAACATGTCTAAGATGTAGGATGTCACACAATTGCTTTACAAATACAAAAGTTTTTTTGTATATAAGTCAGGTAAAATACATCTCTGAAATTGCAAGTTTATTCTGTTATTTAAACAAGAGGCAAAAGATGGCCCGGATTTGCTAACCTGAGTTTAAATGTAACTTGTATGTCTTGATAATACCTGGTTAAGTCATAACATGTTGCCTCAATAGAAGTGGTTTCAGATAACATTATTTTTATTGTTTTGGTTTTTAGCTATATAGGTCACTGTGACCTATTTTTGGTAGCCAAAGCGACCAGAAACACAAATGCGAATGGCAATGGTCTAAAGGTGCTATTGATTAATATGAATGAAATGTGACCAGTAGTGTCTGAGAAGAAGTCTTTTGATGGATGTATGGATGGATGGCAGAGTTCCTATCAATAACAAAACCTCATATGAGCAATTTTTAGATCCGGATTTAAGACTTTACAGATTTGACACATTAATTAAAACATTTTTTTAAAAAATTGTAAAATTCAACTGCAAATTTTTTTAAAAAATTGTTCAATTAATTTAAATAATGTCACATAACAATGATTTTGTAAAACAAAAAAACAAAGGAAAAAAAAATTTCAAGGTTATAGCTAAATCTACATTTCAGTATCACATGTATTTCAAAAATAATAATTCACTAAAAAGTAAAATTTCATAACATCTCTTCCATGCACCACTGTAAATAATAAAATTCAGAAATAAAAAAAAAGAAATAAATAAAAAAAAATGGCCTCACTGGGATTTCAATCCTCGACCCTTGGGTTGCTAGAATTGAAAAAGAACAAGGTCGAAAAAAAGCATCTTGTATTTTACAGAATTTCATGAAAATTGTTAAACATATGTTTCTTCACATAAGAAAATGATGTTTGGAAAAAAGAATTCGCCTAAATTTATTAATATTGTAATTTGTGTAAAAAAGTACAATTTACAAGATACAAAAAATAAACACAAAAACGCGTAACCTAATTTTTCACAAAAATTATTGAAATTCACAAATTTGGTATATAAGATGCCTTAGATGCCAAATATCAGATCAGATTTTATCTCAGTGAAGTGGTTTTGGAGAAGAAATTTTTTTTAGGTTTTCAACTATTTAGGTCAATGTAGCTATGGCAACCTAAAAAGGAAAAATTCATAAATTTCTTCCATGCACCATTGTAAGTCATAAAAATTCAGAAAATGAAAAAGTAAAAAAAAGTGGCTTCACTGGGATTTGAACCCTCGACCCTTCACAAGACGGAATCGCATCTTTAAGCACCTTTAAGCCGAGCTTAAAGATGCTTAAAGATGCACGTAAAGATGCTTAAAGATGGCTTAAAGGCACTGCCATCTTTAAGCCATCTTGAAGCCTGGCTTAAAGACGGCTTAATGGCACTGAAATTTTAAGCTCCTTTACACCATTTGGCTTAAAGATGGCTTAAAGATGGTATTAAATGATATAAAAAATAAATCAATGAATCACTTAATGGTCTTTTTAAAACAGAAATCTGAAGTTAGTTGCAGACTACATTTTAAAAATGTAAAATATAAATAAATAAACAATAAAAATAAAGTTGAAATAAAAAGGAAACAAAAAAATTTATTTATTTAATTATTTATTTATTTGTTTCTTTTTTGATTAATTAATTAATTAATTAATTAATTAATTAATTAATTAATTACTTGAAAAATTGGATTGGGAATTAAAATCAAACACTGACATATATTTAAACATGGCACAATACAGGTAAGTAACTTGTTTTGATAACCAAGGTATTATTTAGTTCTGTGCAAGTAGTATTTATGCAGTAACTATGTAACAGATTATACAAATCACGGAAAATAAAATAATCTGGTTTGATTTGCAAGTAAATAGTTTACAAGTGATTTGTTTGACTCGGCAAAATACAATTTTACTTGGAAACATCATATACATTTATTGAAGTCAATAAATAATTAGAAAGAAATTAAAGATAAAAAAAACTAATTCAATAATACATAATTCAATTTAAAAATAAATAAATAAATAAATAAATAAATAAATAAATCAATAAATAAATAAAGATGGATAAATGCTTAAATAAATCTAAAGGGTGGATGGATGGTTGAATGCATGCATGGATTGATTAATGGACAGATAAATAAATAAATAAATAAATAAAAAAATAAATAAATAAATAAAGGACGGATAGTTGAATGGGTGGATGGATGAATTAATTAGAAAATAAAGAAAGAGAGGAGAAAAGAAAAGAAGAAAAGAATGAATGGTTGATTGAATAAAAATATAAATAAATAATATAATTAAATAAATAAAAGGCGAATAAATTGTTAAATAAAGATATAACGGATGGATGGATGGTTAAATACATAAATAAATAAATAAATAAATAAATAAATAAATGATAGTAGGTGAATTGATGGATGGATGGATAAATCAATAAAGATAGAGAAAGAAAATAAAGTAAAAAGGAGAGAAGGAAGGAAAGAAAGGAATAGATAGTTGGTTTAATAAATAAATAAATAAATAAATAAATAAAACATAAATAAATAAATACATAAAATGATTTAATAGATGAATTAAACAACGACATGTCGTTGGATTTAGTAACCTAATAATTTATTTAAATTAATAAAGAATGGATAAGCAATTAAATAAATACATAACCAGATAATGATGGATGGATGGATGGATTGTTGAATGGATGGATAAATAAATAAATAAATTGAATGGATGGTTGGAAAAATAAATAATGACATAAATAATGAAATGATAGATGGATAGATGAATGAATGAATGAATGATCAAACGTTATTTATCTAGCCGAAGTATTTGTTAATTCTGTGTCAGAAGTACTAAAGTATTAATTAATTAACATAAAGGACTGGAGATGATAGGTGTAGTGTACCTTGTAAAGGTCGGTAATAAGTGATTTGTTTGATGGGATAACTTTTAAGTGTATTATTCATGGATGATTAATTCTCGAACTTTTTATAAATCTGCAGTTTCTCTCGAAAACAAATTACTTCAAGTAATTATTACTTCAAGTTATTATTTAACAATCGCTTATACATATAAATTTGATGATAATTCGACACATTTTAACACAAATATCAATCTATAGCTTATAAGCTATTTATAAATATTATTTTACTGCTGTTTCTTTATATCTTTATATATAAATAATTCAATAATACATAATTCAATTTAAAAATAAATAAATAAATAAATAAATAAATAAATCAAGAATGGATACTTAAATAAATGGATGTGTGGATGGATAGATAAATTGATATAGAAAGAAAGAAAGAAGGAAAAAGAAAAGAATTTGTTGAAAAAAAATTTAAAAAATAAATAAATAAATAAATATATAAAGATGTATAAATGCTTAAATAAATTTAAAGGGTGGATGGATGGTTGAATGCATGCATGGATGGATTAATGGACAGATAAAAAAATGAATAAATAAATAAATAAATAAATAAATAAATAAATAAAGGACGGATAGTTGAATGGATGGATGAAAAAATAAAAAATAAAGAGAGGAGAAAAGGAGAGAAGAAAAGAATGAATGGTTGCTTGAATAAATATATAAATAAATAATATAATTAAATAAATAAAAGGCGAATAAATTGTTTAATAAAGATATAACGGATGGATGGATGGTTAAATGATGAATGGATGGATAAATAAATAAATAAATAAATAAATAAATGATACTCGGTGAATTGATGGATGGATGAATTAATCAATAAAAATAGAGAAAGAAAATAAAGTAAAAAGGAGAGAAGGAAGGAAAGAAAGGAATAGATAATTGGTTTAATAAATAAATAAAATGATTTAATAGATGAATTAAGCAACGACATGTCGTTGGAATTAGTAAATTAATAATTTAATAAATTGTTTAATAAAGATATAACGGATGGATGGATGGTTAAATGATGAATGGATGGATAAATAAATAAATAAATAAATAAATGATACTCGGTGAATTGATGGATGGATGAATTAATCAATAAAAATAGAGAAAGAAAATAAAGTAAAAAGGAGAGAAGGAAGGAAAGAAAGGAATAGATAGTTGGTTTAATAAATAAATAAAATGATTTAATAGATGAATTAAGCAACGACATGTCGTTGGAATTAGTAAATTAATAATTTATTTAAATTAATAAAGAATGGATAAGCAATTAAATAAATACATAACCAGATAATGGTGGATGGACGGATGGATGGATTGTTGAATGGATGGATAAATAAATAAATAAATAAATAAATTGAATGGATAGTTGGAAAAATAAATAATGACATAAATAATGAAATGATAGATGGATAGATGAATGAATGAATGAATGATCAAACGTTATTTATCTAGCCGAAGTATTTGTTAATTCTGTGCAAGAAGTACTAAAGTATTAATTAATTAACATATAGGACTGAAGATGATAGGTGTAGTGTACCTTGTAAAGGTCGGTAATAAGTGATTTGTTTGATGGGATAACTTTTAAGTGTATTATTCATGGATGATTAAATCTCGAACTTTTTATAAATCTGCAGTTTCTCTCGAAAACAAAATACTTCAAGTAATTATTACTTCAAGTTAGTATTTAACAATCGCTTATACATATAAATTTGATGATAATTCGACACATTTTTACACAAATATCAATCTATAGCTTATAAGCTATTAATAAAAATTATTTTACTGCTGTTTCTTTATATCTTTATATTTCGATATCCCATTATACAGATCTCTCTCTCTCTCTCTCTCTCTACGCCAAGGTTTAGTCTGTCTGCACAAGATTTAAATCCCTTCGATCACCGTAATAACTCCCCGAGAGAAGCGTAGAAACTTATAATTTGACAGGGCAACCCCCCCTCTCTCTCTCGACGTAAAAGCTATCCCTGATTAATTCACAATCTTTGCTCTCACAAAACATCGAGTCTATTTTGCTTCATTCGTTCTTTTTTCTTCCTTATTAGAGATTGGTTATTCAATATATTTATATCTAATTTGTTTAATATTTTTATTTGTTTTGAAAAGTATCTGTGCAAATTCAATTTACAAAATAGTCTAAATAACTTTTTCTGTATCAAAATTTTAACAACAGAAGTGAACTTAGATAAGATTCTACAAATGCATATTAATGTCTTAAAATAACTATTTGTTGAATTTGCAATTTAATTAACTGATTTTGCCAGTCATATAAATAAGTATATTATAAGTGGGGTTTGACATTCCTGCCTTCCTTTGATATATGAATGATTTATTTTTCTTTCGATAAAAGATTGATTGATTTATACTATAAAATAAATAAAAATTATCATAATATATAAAATGGAGTAAAGTTACATAAACTTTCATATTTTCTATTCAAAATTTGAGGTTTCTAAGAAATGGTCACATGATCATATTTCCTTAGGTTTATATAAATCATTTGTCCCAGTATATACATCCTACCCCGTGGCCTAATGGATAAGGATGCAGTGTCTGGCAATCTATAGATAGGGAGTTCCAGCCCCGCTCAGGATAAGTGTTATAGGTAAGATGTAAGAAATTGATTTATGATGTAATTAGTTTAGAGATGATGACAAAATATAAATAAAAATAATTAAATAAATAATAAAATAATTTTATAAAAAAAAGAAAAAAAATTTTTAAATACAAAAAAAAAAAAAAAAAAAAAAAAAAAAAAAATAACAAAAAACATTTGAAAATATACAGGAAAGAAAATAAAAGATCTTAAAAAATATTTTAAAAATATCATTTTGTATCATTTTTTCTATTATATTTTTTCAAATAGAAGAATTTAAAAAAAAAAAACAAAAACCAAAATACAAATATTTTTATACCTCTTGAATAAATAAAGTAATTAATTAGGCAATAAATATTCATTTCTACCAATAATATTTTATCCGTGCTTAAAGATGGCTTAAAATTTTAGTGCCATTAAGCCATCTTTAAGCCAAGCTTAAAGATGGCTTAAAGACATCTTTAAGCAGCTTAAAGATAGCTTAAAGATGGCTTAAAGACATATTTAAGCCATCTTTAAGCCACCTTTAAGCTAGCTTAAAGATGATATTTCGTCTTGTGCTTGGGTTGCAGTATCACATGTATTTAAAAAAAATAATGAACTAAAAAGTAAAAATTCATAAAATCTCTTCCATTCACCATTTTGTAAGTCAAAAAATTCAGAAAAGTAAAAAAAAAAAATAAATAAATAAAAATTAATAAAAAAAGTGGCCCCACTGGGATTTGAACCCTCGACCATTGAAAATGAAAAAGGCCGAAAAAAAGCATCTTGTATTTTACAGAATTTCATGAAAATTGTCAAACATATGTTTCTTTACATAAGAAAATGATGTTTGGAAAAAGAGTTCACCTAAATTTATTCATTATTGTAAATTGTGTAAAAAAGTACTATTTACAATATACAAAAAAAAAAAAAAACCTCAAAAACGCGTAACCTAATTTGTCACAAAAATTATTGAAATTCACAAATTTGGTATATAAGATGCCTTAGATGCCAAATATCACATCAGATTTTATCTCAGTGAAGTGGTTTTGGAGACGATTTTTAGGTTTTTAACTATGTAGGTCATTGTGACTTACATTTGGTAGCTATGGCAACGAAAACACAAATCTGAAAGGCAATTATCTACAGATGCTTTTGACCAATTTTAAACAAAATGTGACCAGAAGTTTCTGAGAAGAAGTCGTTTGAAGCAATTGTTGACGGATGGACGGACGATGGAGGGTCTGCCTCTATTTATACCAATAGCTCACATGAGCACTCTGTGCTCAGGTGAGCTAAAAAAGTCACCAGGATGGTCTCAGGGTAAATACCATATGTATTTTGGAACTTAATAACATTAACCTTAACAGTCACAAAAATTTAAAGATGTTTCTATTTATAAAATTGCATTATTCCAAACACAAATATTAATGAGATATAATGCATTTAATAGCCTGCAGTCAGTACAGATCGTATAAGAGTTATCTCCCTTGAGCTATAGCTCTTTAATTTGTTCTCGTTTGGTGCTATGTCCGCCACGGGACGATGAACGGATCACAGTTTGAAGAATTGATGAAAAACTTTGATAAATTGTCGATAGAAGTGAGTAATTTGTCTGAAGTATCTCAAGGCACAAATCAGAGAGTAGAATTTCTCGATAAAGAGTTACGTGAGCTTCGACAGACAACTGTAAATTTAGATGACTTTGGGACACCAGGGTCCCAGTACGCAACACGTGTTCTTGAAAACCATTTGTATCAATCAGGAAGTGATACTTCAGTAAATCCCCAGGGGATATCGCACGCAATACGAGGTGCCCCAGGTCCCACCTTTATAACAGGTGCTACCGCGGATATACAGGGAGAATTTCAAGCAGTAAAAGACACTGTTTCTCATATTCGCCTCCCTGCAGATTTAAAAGTATCAGATTCCAAACAGGGAATAAAACGGGAAGATCAACAACATTCTGCTGTTGTAAACAGATGTGCCCGTTATGCTGAAACAACATTAAAAATAATATGACAGCTCAAAGATGCCACTGAAGTGACAAACGACACATTGCTAAAACTTTATCAGATTCAGTTGGCCCAAATTAGGTATTTGCAAGAGGAACATGCTTCGTTGATAGTTCAAGGTCAGTTTGATAAAAATACATCACGCATTTACCGATCTCTACAGCGTAACACATCTGCATTCAACAATGATTCTTTAGAAACTTTACGTAGTGCAGCAATATTAGCTTCAACATACAGACCCCCCGATAGACCCCCAAGATTTGGTAACAGGGGCAGATATTTTCGCGGCAGTAGATATAATTTCTGCCGTCGAGATATACCTCAGTCACCGCAGCTTCCATCTCAACTGGACAATGAATAATGTTATTTTCTCCTCGTGAACATTTAGAAAAATCGTCAGATATCGGTGCTCCAGATTTTGTTTTGGATTGGATAAGCCAGGGTGTGAATATTCCTATAAACCAATCAATAACTTCATGTACATTCGATAACCATCCATTGTCACATAAACAAAAACTCTTTGTCTATTCGGAAGTCACTTTTAAATTCTGGAGCAATATCCAGGGTTTATGAAAACCACACTGTGTTGTGCCTATTGGTTGTGTACCAAAGAAAAATAAGAAACTGCGATTAATTGTAGATCTTCGTCATGTAAATGGATTTTGCTCAGTTCCTAAATTTCGTTATGAAGATATATCGCTTTTATCTCAGATTATCAGACCAAATGACTATCTTGTTACTGTCGATTTGAAGGACAGGTTCCATCATATTCCGCTTCATAAGAATAGTCGCCAATATGTTGGATTTCAATGGCAAGGTCATTATTATTGCTGGAATGTTTTACCATTCGGTTTGTCCGTTAGTCCCTTTTACTTTTGTAAGACTTTACGCCATGTCGCAAAACATTTACGAACACTTGGTCTTCGTTTTTTACTTTATATGGACGATCTTATTTTAGCAGCGAGTAAGGACGCTATTGAGCAGCACATCGAAATAGTTTTATCCGTTTTTGATGAATTAGGTTGGAAAGTAAATTTTGAAAAGTCCTCCCTTTTACCAGAAACATGCAAGGAATTTCTTTGATTTAAAATTGACAGTGTGGGTAGTAGTGGAGTTCCGTTGTTAAAAGTTCCTCATTCAAAAGTGCAAAAAATTAAAAAGGATATTCGCCGTGCATTGTCAAAACCTGTTATTAAGGCTAGGTATTTAGCGCGTTTAGCTGGGCAATGTGTTGCAGTATGTAGAGCTGTATTTCCTGGAAAATTAAAACTACGTTCTGTTTATAGGCTTCTTAAATCTCGAGAAAACTGGAATTCAGAGCTATACTGGTCTAGAGATAGTGTAACTGATCTACAATGGTGGATAAGTGCTCTGGATTCGTGGAACGGTACCACAATTTTAACAAACAACTTCAGTGGACAGTTGTTGACCGACGCGTCAAATATCGGATGGGGAGCAATGTTTCAGAATCAATCAGCTCAGGGTATATGGGACACCCCAATTTCATACGAGTCTATCAACTACAGAGAATTGATGGCTGTTTTATTAGGAATAAAGTCATTTACAGCTCAACTATCGGGAAAAACGATCCAGTTGTTGTCGGACAACATATCAACAGTGGCTTATCTAAACCACATGGGTGGTCTGAGCAAGCGTCTTACAGATCTAGCAACAGCAGTGTGGGCGGAGTGCTTGCACAACAAGATAACGTTAGTCGCCAGGCATTTATCAGGTGTCCTCAATACACAAGCAGACAAACTGTCAAGACAGTTCGACCAATACGAATGGATGTTGCATCCACGCCTGTTTTCTTATCTGGACAATCTGTGGGGTCCACATACAATAGACCGCTTTGGTTTGATCAGAACAAGTCAGTTACCACTGTACAACAGCCGATTTTACGACCCGTGCACAAGTGGAGTAGATGCTCTAGTTCAAGACGACTGGGGTTTACACAACAATTATGTAAACGCCCCATTCCGACTAATTCCAAATATTTTGGACAAGATAATAAACAGCAAAGCATATGCAACAGTAATAATACCATGGTGGCCTACCCAACCATGGTTTCAGCGGTTGAGAAAGTTAGCGGTTCGAATACCGATGTGTCTTCCAAAAGTGACACAATGTTGTGTGAGGCTAGGTCCTCTACCGGAACCAATGAAGAATACAAAATGGAAACTGTATGCTTGGAGACTTTATGGCGGGAACGTTTAATTAATTCAGGTTGGAATATGAGATCAGCTACTCAGATATCATGTGCTTTGGCTCCATCAACATTGAAACTTTATAATACAAATATACAGTCTCTGCATGAATTCTGTATTGAATCTGGTAACCATTTCCCCCCTAATAAGGAGAATGTACTTGCTTTATACTTATGTACATTAGCCGATACATCAGAGAAACCAAGGTCAAAACTTAAATCGGCGTGTGCTGCATTTTCATGTTTATGTGAGTCAATGAACACTGTAAATTTAGTTCATTCCCCTGACATAGCAAGATTAGTTCAAGCCTTAATCAAGTTGGGCACAACAGTGCCTTTGCAGCATTCTAAAGTTATGCCTGTAGAGAGTTTTTATAGGTTGTTTACGGGTTGGCCACATAATGCCGATTTGTCAGTCAAACAACTTAGGCAGAAAGCTATTACATTACTTTCACTAGTCACTATATTACGTCCATCTGATATTTCCCCGAAATCAGTGGTATTTGATTCCAATACATTGCAGTGTAATAATTTTGATTTTTGTACAGATCAATTGGTTTTTAATGATGATGGTACTTTAACTATCACTTTCCATGGTATCAAAAATGATACATCTCGAACAGGATTTGAGGTAAATGTTCAACCAGCTACAGATAGTAAGCTTGATCCTGTTGGTGTTCTTAAGTATTACATTGAGCGCACTTCACATTTGCGCAATAATGTTTCAAGTGTATTTTTGTCATTGAACTCCCCATTTAAGGGAATATCTGCACAGACAGTATCATCGATATTGGAACAATCTATTAGTGATGAAGGGCTTCCAAAAGGGCAGTTTTCAGCCAAGTCTTTTCGCCCTACTGGAACTACAGTGGCAATCGAAAACAGTTATGATCCTAAAACCGTTATGCAGATAGGGAGGTGGAAAACTGACTCAGTTTTTTATGAGCACAATGTTCACAGTAAAACCCTAAAAGGGTACTCTGATAAGATTTTGTCAGGATAGATCATTTAATACTAGTTTAAATATGTATTGTGTTGTATTTCATATACTGTATATTCACATTTTAGCATATTTCGTTATTAGTTTTGTTTACTCTCCATTTAGGCATTTATCTTCTTTATTTCCAATAAATTACAAATAGTAAATATGTATGTTTTATGTGATCTGTAACTGACGTAAGTTTCACAAAAACTGCAGTCAGTACAGATCGTATAAGAGTTATCTCCCTTGAGCTATAGCTCTTTAATTTGTTCTCGTTTGGTGCTATTTTTGTTATATTGCTACTTATTTTGCTGATATTATGTAGTTTTTAGATATTTAATGGTGAACATAGTACTAAGGAACATATAGGCATTTATCTTCTTTATTTCCAATAAATTACAAATAGTAAATATGTATGTTTTATGTGATCTGTAACTGACGTAAGTTTCACAAAAATATCTAATTTAGTGGTGTTCCTCACTATATTGATAAGCAAGAAAAGTTAAAGCATATGAATAATCCCCCTTGAAAAATGGCTGCTGTGAGGTTTAAATTTACATTATGGATCAAAGTTTTACCAATTTCGGTTTTTTTCTACTATCAAAGTATTTAATAGTGGTCACAATTTGAACTATGTTTTATATTTCAATGCTTTACTCAGTGCATTTTATGTTCCTTGATGATCATTTGTGATCCTTTGTGATCCATTGCTAATTAGTGTGATCCAAAAATAAATTTTCAATGTGGTAAATCATGTGGTCTGACATTTCTAATGACTTAATGGATGTTTTTACGGGTCTTACTATTTTCTACTAAAAATTCCCACTATTTTAAACATTATGACCTGCTTTCTAATGGCTAAATAGATGCATTTTAATAGATTTTACTGGTTTTCTATAAAAATTCCAACTACTGTCAAAGTATGCTACCTGGCTTATATTTCTAATGACTAAATGTATGTGTTGTTATGGGCTTTAATGTTTTTCTGCCAAAAAATTCCCACTAATGTCAACAATGCTTCTTGGCTCACATTTGCAATCCCGAAATAGATGTGTTTCAATTGGTTTATTTTCTACTAAAAATCATCAAGGTAGTTCTCAAATATAAGATTCCCAACATCCTTCAAGAATTCCATGGCAGTTCATTTGGTGGCCACAGTGGTGTAAATAAGACTACTCAACGCATTCAGAAAATGTACTTGTGGAAGGGTCTTACAGATGATGTGAAGAAATATATAAGTTAAGATGATGAATATCAGTTAAAGTATTTACCAGTGATACAACGGTACACTAATCTTCTTTTCTGTAAGCATGTTTGAATCTATTTTACCATAGTAAAGCTAAAGAAACAAAGGTATTTAAAAGATAACCAACCCAAAGTAAATTTTGAATATGTAAGCACAAAAGCAGATATTTGGATACTAATTGCACATTATGTTTTCACTATGAAAATTTTCTATTCAAGCAGAAACTTTGCACAAGTCTTAAAGGTGGGCTTTTGCAAGTCATGTTATCCATTGGATGTCCATTGGTCCATCCATAAACTTTTACGATTAACTTCCTCTCTCCGATTTCAATCAAACTTGACACAAAGTATCATTTGATGTAGGCTTTAAAGTTTGCAAAAAATTGACTTTAACCTTCATTGAAGGTCACAATGGTCAAATATTGAAAAACCTTTTAACAACTTTTTCTCACAAGCTGCCTTGAAAATGAAATCTGTATATAGTATCCAATAGTTTTTTAGGATCTACAAAGTTTGCGAAAATATTTGGCCTTGTCCTTTCTTCAACATCACAATGATTGTATATGGCAAAAATCTTAAATTAACTTCTACTCATAAATTGAAATGCCTTATATCAAGAAATATAGCATCTATTAGTGAAGTTATACATTGTTAAGGATAAGATGTGACCTCAACCATTGTTCAAGGTCACAATGAGGCTATATGGAAAAATCCTTTTAATGTCTTTTTTCATAACAGAAAAGCATAGTATTACATATATAAATATATATATATATATATATATATATATATATATATATATATATATATATATATATATATATATATATATATATATATATATATAGCATCTATTGGGTAAGGTCTACTAAGTATGCAAAACATTAGACCTTAATCTTTTCAAGATCAAAATGACCATTTATACCAAGAACCTCAAAATAACTTCTCTCATTAACGGAAAATTTTTTAAAGGTAATGTAATTAACCTTATACATGTACATACTGTACTATTTTTCAGTGAATATCTACAAAGTATGCAATAAGATATGATGTTGACTTTTGTGCAAGGTCACAATGACCTTATATGCTAAAACAATTATTTTTTTTCCTGAATGGAAAAGCCTATTATCATGCAAAAAGATTTGACCATATTTATAGATCTAGAAATAGCATTTAGTAAGTAATTTCTTGCTAAACTATATATGTGTTGTATAGGTTAGGCAGTATAACACCAACTGTCATCATCAGTCATTAGTTATCATATTATACTGTGTTTTTTATAATGATATTTTCAAAATATTACATCAAGTATAACATAAAACCACTAAAAATAAATCCACAATATCAGAAACAAACATAGCATGAAAATTTGTACCCATGACCCATAATAAGTAGTACAATTACAGTGTATATTAAACTATTGCTGTTGTTGAAGAATTTATTTTGAAGTTTATTTTTGTTACAGAATTACACAACAGTATTCTGAACACGAATCTATTTGTTCAGTTAAAAGTATCAAAGCATGACCAACGTCCAGGTAAACTAATTATGTGTAAATTTTTTTGTAATTTTACAATTTAAATTTTATTGGAAAGTGCATTTAACCACATGCATAACCAGACCAACGTCCAGGTAAACTAATTATGTGTAAATTTTTTAGTAATTTTACAATTTAAATTTTATTGGAAAGTGCATTTAACCACATGCATAACCAAAGTATTTAGATAATTGATACTAATGTTTCTTGTTTATTTTTACTGCAAATACATGTGTACTTAACATTTTCGTGTGTACATTTTTTTGAGAATCTTTTATAATTGCATCAATTTTAAAGTAGTTAATTATTTTCAGATGACCAGTGTACTAACGATTGTATACATTCCATTTATTTTTATTACAGTTTTAACTCCACATTTCCCTGCCTGATGAACTTCCGAGTCTCCATGCTATTTTATTATTTAGCATAGAAGGCCCAAAATATGGAGGTACCCTAACATACTAACCAGGGCCGAAACTTATCTGGCTTTGAAGAAAGCTAAATTTTATATAGTTTTTTTAGCTCACCTGAGCACAAAGTGCTCAAGTGAGCTATTGTGGTGGGTCATTGTCCGGTGTGCGTCGTGCGTCGTGCGTCAACTTTTGATTGTTAACACTCCTGAGGCCACAATTTAAGTGCAGTCTTAATCAAACTTTCTCAGAATGATCCTCTTGACAAAAGCTAGCTCAAGTTCGTATATGGGCCATGTTGGATCAATATCTAGGTCACTAGGTCAAATTGTAGAAAAACCTTGTTAACACTCCTGAGGACCCGATTTCAGTCGAATCTTCATCAAACTTAGTCAGAATGATCATCTTGACAAAAGCTAGCTCAAGTTTGTTTATGGGCCATGTTGGGTCAATAAGTAGGTCACTAGGTCAATTTGTAGAAAAACCTTGTTAACACTCATGAGGACCCAATTTTAGTTCAATCTTCATCAAACTTAGTCAGAATGATGCTCTTGACAAAAGCTAGCTCAATTTCGTATATTGGCCATGTTGGGTCAATAAGTAGGTCACTAGGTCAAATTGTATAAAAACTTTGTTAACACTCCTGAGAACCCAATTTTAGTCCAATCTTCATCAAACTTAGTCAGAATGATCATCTTGACAAAAGCTAGTTCAAGTTCGTATATGGGCCATGTTGGGTCAATAAGTAGGTCACTAGGTCAAATTGTAGAAAAACCTTGATAACACTCCTGAGGACCCAATTTTAGTCCAATCTTCATCAAACTTAGTCAGAATGAACAAAAGCTAGTTCAAGTTCGTATATGAGCCATGTTGGGTCAATATATAGATCACTAGGTCAAACTGTAGAAAAACCTTGTTAACACTCCTGAGGACCCAATTTTAGTTCAATCTTCATCAAACTTAATCAGAATGATCTTCTTGACAAAAGCTAGCTAAAGTTCGTATATGGGCCATGTTGGGTCAATAAGTAGGTCACTAGGTCAAATTGTAGAGAAACCTTGTTAACACTCCTGAGGCCCCAATTTTAGTCCAATCTTCATCAAACTTAGTAAGAATGATTTCTTGACAAAAGCTAGCTCAAGATCGTATATGGCCCATGTTGGGTCAATAAGTAGGTCAATAGGTCAAATTGTAGAAAAACCTTGTTAACACTCCTGAGGCCCCAATTTTAGTCCAATCTTCATCAAACTTAGTCAGAATTATGCTCTTGACAAAAGCTAGCTCAAGTTTGTATATGGGTCATGCGGGGTCAATAAGTAGGTCACTAAGTCAAATTTTAAGAAAACCTTGCTAACACTCCCGGGGCCCCAATTTTAGTCCAATCTTCATCAAACTTAGTCAGAATGATGCTCTTGACAAAAGCTAGCTCGAGTTTGTATATGGGCTATGTTCGGTCAATAAGTAGGTCACTAGGTCAAATTGTATAAAAAACCTTGTTAACACATATGAGGGGATCCATTTTGGACCAATCTTATCAAACTGTCTCAGAATGATGCTCTTGACAAAAGCTAGCTCAAGTTTATATATGGGTCATTTTGTGTCAATAAGTAGGTCACTAGCTCGAAATATAGGAAAAAATCTCTTTTAAGAATAGAAGTTCCAGTTTGCCAAAATCAAGCTGAGTGTACATCAGTTTCAGGTGAGCGTCCAGGGCCTTCATGGCACTCTTGTTTAATTAAATATTTGAAAAAATTCAGTTTTAGAAGTTTTTAAATTTAGAAATTTGCATTGTGTTGAATTAAATTTTTGTAAAACTAAAATAGTCATTAAAAGTATCATAACATTCTATATGAACCAGATGAGTTGCAGGGAAACTTTAACTACAAGTATTAAACTCATTCACTTCATTTATGTGTTTTGTTGAATTTATGAGTCATTTCTCATTAACATATATACACACGTGTGTAGGGTCAGAAGATACTTGGACTACGTTTAAAAGGGCAAAGGTATCTGCTTAAGACAGGTGGTCTTTAAAAGCAGGCAAGTCTAAGAAAATGCTTCTTTTTCAACCTTTACAATAATAATAATAAATAGATAAGGTGTGTATTAGCCTAAAAGGGTATTAAATAATATTAAAATACCTGCTTTAATTTCGATGTGCCTGATGTGCACATTAAAAACAATTACTGAAAGAAAATGAATGTAACGATAGAATGTATAAAAAAGAAAATAAGAATTGTGTTTATACATTTATTAAAATATGACCGTGTACATTTTCCAATTTAACTTTTACTTTAATTGACGGAAATAACAATGTCACATTTTTATAAGGACGCTAAGAAATTTCACATGGATAGGATACGTCTAATTTAGTAATGAGATGTTAGTTATTACTCAAAGAATTGTAAAATGGCTTCCCCAGTTCTGAAGTATGTCAAATCAAAAGGTCTTAGGTCTACTGTATGGTATTTTGCTACAGACGTACAGTTCGGAAATAATATCAAGAATGTCATAAAGCCAAGATGTACACACGTTTTTATACGGTACTGGTCACTGTTATAGTTTCTTGATCCATACGATTTATTTATATATATTGCTGAATTACGTCCTCTATTAGCGTAAATGGTGAAGACTTGTAAATCTCATGGACCTGTAAATCTTATATCCCCTTTCCATGAGAAATGTAAGTTTTACCGGAAACAGGGAACGGAACCTGCAGTTCTCATAGGACTTCCATTTCTCATGCGACAGCGTCTTCCCCTGGTGTTCCTCACGGTGCCGTATTTATAAACGCTTAGAGATATTTAAGAGTGAATCATTACAAATTTGTTAAGGCAATTGCGATGCTACATGTCCATTTATCAAGTAGTTGTTTAAATGATTAACAATGGTGATAAGAAAACATCGATGAACTATGCAAATGTATTTCGGAGTCGGCCCCTTCTTGCGATACTTGTACGGGCGAAAGCAAATGTAGTTGGGGTGGTGTTTATGGAGATAGTTCAACCGGGGATCTCCGACATCACTTAAGAAAGGCAAACACGTAAACTATTTGGAATTAAGACTATTAATTTTACATTCATTCTATAAAGCTATGCGCGGAAGTGAAAACAGTGTGGTTGCGGTAATTTTAATAAACTAACAAGGGTCAAATAAAATTATTTAAATGACATAGTAAGAGAAACTTGTTATCAGCAAAAAAGGTATCCGGTGTTGACAAAAAGCATGAAGATAAGGAATCAAGAGATTAACTTGGAAGCGGAAAAGATAATAAAACCATCGGTTTTTAAGGTAAGTGCCGACACTATGGCAAAAAGACCTAGTTCAACAGGACAAAACAGTCGATCTGTAATAATAATTGTATAAAAATTACAAAACTTTCCCGTCAAGTCGAAAGTCGATATACCAGTTTTTGTAATATTTTTCTGTTTGAAATTATTATTGAGGGTTATTTAATTTATTTTTATCATTTAAGATCGCGAAAATCTAAATTAATCGTTCAGTTTGGCAAATAAACTAGTAATACTACACTATTTTTCGCTTAATTGTGGGCCTCATATACAGGATTAGATAATTTCATGAGTCTATGGGTCTTTCATAAAATATCTGCATGTACTTTGGACAAAATTTTAATAGAAAAGATAGGCAAATGGTTAACCTCTGATCCCAACGACCAGGGGTGAGTATCTCTAAGCTCTCGTAAATCCTATACTTAAGTAAATTATACGTTTAGCTTCAGTGTAAGTTACGATAGATGTACACGGGTATCTCGAAACATACTTAAACCTCTCTTAAGATAGGAGTTACGAAGACCTTGCATCCGGAACATCATGCTGTTCGTTTCGTTGACAAATTCCGGAAATCGTAATTAGTTCCTAAAGGAGTGAAAACACATTAAAAATTTAATAATCAAACATTATAATAAAATATTTAGTTTTTGGAATATACAAAACTGGTCTTAATACTCCAATAATTCTTTAAACATGTCATTTTTTTGGTTTGATTTTTTAATTAGCAATTTAAAAAAATAAGGGGTAGGGGTGATAACCCTTCCCATTTCTCAAAAACAAGTTCTCGAGCTTTTTTTTTTTAATTTCGTTTTGTAGAATATGTGTCAAACGTTATTTGTGCAGTTTCTAAAAGAAACGTTATTCACGGATTTATGAAATATTGATTTTTGCGGTAAACTCTCTACGATAATGAAGACACTTTTTGCACACTGTGTTATAAAAACTTTTATTATTTAAATGCTATATATATCACTTCATTGCACTTTTGAAACCTGACAAATAAAATTTGTTTTTATTACATCTAATCATTACTGAATTTTATTCAAAATAGACGGTTATTTGAAATACATCCCTTTTCCAAAGCTACAATTAGATGTTTTCAGGAAATCATCTGAAAAGCGAGGGTTTTAGGAAGACCTGTGCAAGTCATTTTGCAATCACGGAAAAATTTAACAAAGCAACAATATGGGAATTATTTCAAAAGGCGGGCGCTAAGTTCTTTTTTGAACGTTTTGGAACTCAACCTACGTTACTGTTAACTGAATAAAAAGTTATTCAGATTTGTGTTTTGAACGGATTTTGTGTTTCATAACTTTTATGGTTTTCAAATTGTTGGATATCCAATAAGTAAGCTTAATTTTTGTCTACTTGCGTTTATAGATTGGAGGTTTGCAATAATGTAATATACGTTACCGTTTCAAAATTAACAGATTTTAGTATTTTTCGTACATTATTACAATTATTGAGACAAACAAATAGTTTAAAAATCAAAGACACCTTATTCACATTAATAAATGGTGCGGAAAACGTGTATTTCGGATAGTACCTGATGTCAATGTTCATTTCGGAAGAAAAAAAAATGAATATCTTAAGGCCTTTATATTTTAAAATAAATTTGAATTATTGTTAAAATAATGTTTTAATGTTTAAATTACTACTAGAAAGTGTTTAAAATAAAAACTTTGCTTTGAAGTTGTTGAAATTGTGATATATTTCTTTAACAACTGGTTTATTGGGTATACTTAAATAAAAACATTGAAAATAATTCACAATTGAACTGTTTTAAAATGGTATTCATTGTCAGATTTTCGTTAAATATTTTTAAAAAAATTCTTCATTTATTTTAAGAAAAAAAATCCCATCTATAACACATGCACATCGGGGGAGTCCAGTAGACGCAACAGCTGAATTTAAGACCGAGAACGACACATTATTAATCCGGAATATTTTTAATGTGGGGTAACAACGGGGAGTTTTTGTTTGAAAAATTATAGTGTTATCAGGTATTTTGATGGTATTTTCTCGAGTTTTCATTAACATAATGAATTTCTTTTAGAATATTGGATATAAATAATATGTATAAAAAATGAATATCAACGATAAATGTGTTGTTATTTGTGGACTATATTTCAGGTGCATCTGTGTGGCCCCATTTCAATTTGCAAAGAAGTTTGGAGTAAAAGATTGCTGGCTAAATGTCCGGAAGTGAAATTTGTGAATCTGAAACGGGAAGGGGGTACTGTAGCTGAGGATAATTTTCAATGGCCAAGCATGTGGGTTTCGAATCTGTGATATGTGAGTAGACAGGGATTTACCGAGAGATTTTTTTCTGCAATGTCGACATTGTTAGGTTGAGATTCACTCTTACATAATGTGCCGAGCTTCATAATCGGTATCATTCAAATGTAGACAGCAAAGCAGTGAGAAGTATACTTATTCTTTACGCCTGGTGTGGTGCAAATATCTCTCAAAGTTTAAAAAATTGCCGTTTTAAGGTTAGCAAGGAGTTGTGTAGTACTTAAACCATTATTGTACTTTTGAGGTGTTCCTATTGTATTCCTTGTAAATTGATTAAAAGCATGTAGATGATTTTTCAGTTTTTCCGATCAACAAACACAGCATGTGAAACGGACAATTTTCACTGGATGTGGCATACATGCGTGAATCTAATTCCATTTGAAATTTACATCACTTGAAATTTACATCCCGCGAGACACAAAATTGATTGACAAGTTGTACCATTACACATTGTCTCAAAATAATAGGGTATATAGCAGCTTTGTCAAGGTAGGAAGAATTTTTTAAAGATACGATTGTTCAAAATTTTTTTGTGGTTTGATGGTTTTTACTGATCTGTTGTTGTCTGTTCTTTCAACAGGCCATCAAAAACACCACTCTGTCTCTCACAATGTCAATATTATGGTGAATATCAGCCAGATGCCTATATATGTAATCAAAATATTATTTTATCAATTTCTTTGATTTTACTTTGTAATATCTCGTTAGTGTGTTTTTAAGTCTCATCTCGAATGTAAAATAATGTGACGTGACAGTAATGTTTGTTTACCTACGATAATGTAGTTCCGGATTGTGTATTGCATTTTATATGTATTCATACACGGAGTGACAAAATTTTTTGGCATTCGTTGTCAGTAATAATTACAACGGCTCTCAAGCTTGCAGCTATGGGAATTTCACAAGCCGAATGAAAATATAAAGGCTGAAACATCCGTTATATTTCACTAGCTTTTGTGTTAACCATCAAATCAAAGAATGCATACTTAACAACAAGATTATTGAAATCTGATTGAAATTTTTAAATATTTTAGTATACAATTAAGCATATTTAACTTCTTCTCCTACCGTTTTTGTAATGTTATCGTTATTGCAATCGTTTGATAATTTTATGATCAATCATCTAAACAAAACATAAAAACATTTAAAATTTGTTTAGTTTCACTCACAATGGTTTGTTTTGTCTAAGTTTGATATTAAGTTGATCCCTATTCATTTGTTAAATATATTAAAAAACTTTGATTATGTAAACTTATAGAGATCTTGTATGCTATGGACAGAGATATTGACCTTGGTGATCTGTAACTCACGTTTCATTTGTACTTTTTTTAAAGACAAGGGGTCAACTTCAAATATCTCTAAACAATAAACGAAGAAACTTAACTTGAAACGATTGAAGATAACATAGAAGTAGTTTTTTGGTGAATATTCCTACTTTTATTTGTCAGCTTTCTCTGCAGTGAAATTGATTAAATTGCTTAAAATAGGCGTATAACCGTGCTACATATGATGTTTAGACGTTAAATGTATACCTTTCCTCCCTAATTCGTTTTCAGTTGTGAGTTGCGGAGATACCCAGAAAATGCAGAGGGAATACAACAGGCGTTTAACGGATTATAACTGGCATAGAACGTTTGTTTCTTTTATATATCGCGGATTGACATCGTACAACGCAGAAAGTTTATCTGTTCTAAAAATTTAGTGCAGCTCAAAAGTTTGTTTTTTTATTATTTCTGGACAAAATCGCAATGGACGGATGCTCGATGGATAGAGCGTATGAAGCACGTGTGCGATGGGTACACAACGGATGCATGGCGTTTTCCAACGGATGGCAAGCTTTTTCTACAATTTACATCCCCTTTGCATCCGTAATGCAGTGGGAACGGGCCTTTACATTATGTCATCACTTATTGTGCCACATGCGCAATTCTGTCCAAAATAAATCTTCACGTATGTAACCAGTCAATTAAGACACCCGGAATACAAAGGTTATGACTAAGTCTGAACACAAAAGAAATTGTAAAAAAAAAACTATAAATATAAATTATATCATATAATCATATACTTTCCATTTAGTTGTTGATATGAGATTTTGTTTGATAAAAATTTCAACAGTACAAGAAGTTATCTTTTTTCTCCTTTTTTTCTTAAAAGATTATCTATAAACTATTGTCCTTGAAATGAATAATAATAAAGGACAATTTCTTGCTTGGTCATTCATAGAACTTTAATAATTGAGATATTGCTCCCTCGCGCTTGTAATAATGAGGTCAGAGTATCGACGGGTTGAAAGGTACCAAGAAAATGTGAGTGGGGGAGTGATATACATGTCTGTGGTATACTGACTCATTGTGCTAGCACTTTAATAAAAAGTCGCCAAGATTGCACGCTAAACCATAATACACACTCGCATATTTTACGCATACACGAACTTGTTCTTGGATTAATTCACTCGTCGCGAAAAAGCCTAAAGAATAATTGCTGATGTGGCGTGAAATAACACTACCTAATACTTTATTTGGTTTTTTTTTTGGCAAAAAAATTTTGAATTTTGTATTTATAGTCTATTGGTTTGATAGTTATGACTTTTTTAATAGTGCTTTATCTCACTAGACTACCACTCCAAACTCGTCCAAAGTTATTGATATTATATTCAGTGGTTATTATTATGATTGTATTGTTCTGTCTTGCTCTACTGTTTCGCTTCTTTCTCTCTCTCTCGGGACTTCTCATTAAGCCTATCCATAAAGAGCATTTTAGTGACAACACAAGGAATCGGTAATCAGTTGATATAACGAGTGTGCTAGCGGATCACAACTTTCATCGTTCATGTACAGACTGTTCCTTAGTCAAGAAAGCTGTCCCGGCGATGTAAGTGAAAGTCTTGCCTGGTCCTGGGCATTCGATCATTACTTATCCAGTTAAAAATAACGTTTTTATTCATTGAAAATGTTCTTGCTAATAAATGAAATGGAATTAAATTTAAAAAGTCAATAAAATAAAATAAATAAAAAAATAAATAAAATAAAAATAAGAACATGTATAAATGCATGAATGCATAAATAAATAAATAAATAAATAACCTATTTATAAAAAGATAAACAATAAATAATCTATTAATTTTTCAAAAGATCAATTACATGACCTTTCAACGGCCTCTTAAATGTAAAAACTGAGATGAAAAACTGTAACGCTAAGTTAGTTTGGCTTTTCACAAGAACTATGAAGAACCGAATGTGGTTTGATTAAACCATGGTACATATCGAGCCACTTCTTTGAACTATGAAGTGATAATGATGTTGTAAATTAGTGTGTGTCCCCAAAAATATTACCAGCATAACTTTATGCTATATATTTCTAGCAACCCGTTTAATAAAGTCTTTACGAACGGGTAATGAAAAATCGATCATGAGTTGTTCCATGATTACTTTGAAATGTTGTTGGAGCTATAAATTTTGTACAAAATTATTTAGAATATATATTAATGTTCTTGTTTTGGAAATGCATCAAAATTTAAGGTATTTTTTGCAAACTATACAGTGTGATGAAAGTTTTGATTCAAAACCGGTATAACACGCATCATTTGTTTACAATGACAACAATGGTAGTCCGTAGCTAAATTATTAACTTTAATGCTAAAGCATTCATCGCGATTAACCGTAAAAACACAATTTGAGACCATTTGATTTGTTATTTGATATCCTGACATTCCGATGGTCCATGAAGAGTCAGCCGATTGTTTATTTACATTTTTCAGACACGGATAGACTCATCGAGGTTCTGTTTGGAATAACTACCAACCCGAATTGATACTGAAGTTGTAAAAATATTATAGGGGAAAAACATGCCAATGTTTTTGTCTTTGTTTGCAAATACTCGTTTCCATTAAATCGTCGATTAACAACATGATAAATAAGGAAGCAACGGATAGAAACGTTACACTTCACTTAGTTTCAGTGAGAAAAAAGAAACAACCACGTTGAGTGAGTGAGTGAGTGAGTGAGTGAGCCGCATCAGCAATTTTGCCGCTATTCGCGGCTAGAAAAATGTAAAAGATACAATAGTATCAATAAAAAACCAAATAAATGTAAATCTACTTGTATAATCAAATAATTACCAAAAAGTAAACTAATAAAAACCAGTAATATCACAGACAAATTATATATAAAACACTGGAAAATAAATAGTAAAACAATTAAATTTAACCAAATAAGTTAATTTCCCGAAGGAAGTTTAAAATTTTATGTCCATGGACATTACTAAAAAGATCTTGCATCGATGATGCTAAATAAATAGTATCCTTTGTATTTGCAAAATCAACACAATCCAGCTAAATGTGCTGAACAGATTGTTGACTTTGACAAGGGACACATTGTGGAGGTTGTTCACTCTTTAAAATAAAAGAGTGTGTAAAATGACTATGGCCTAAGAACAATACTTTCGGGCCTAGTGTACTGGGATAAAGGTATAAATCCCAGACAGGGCTGGAACTGAATGAAGCTTATTGTGTTCTTGGCTATTCCAATGACTTAACCATTGATCATTGATATAATTATATATCAATGGCTTTAAATCAGTAAAAGGAACAAAAGTAGTTATTTGTTTGGATAAATGCTGCTTTAGCAGCTGAATCGGCTTTACTGTTGCCTTTTATACCAACATGGCTAGGCAATCCAACAGTAATTAATAATTTTATTAAAATCTGAAACAGCATATGTAATAGATGTATGCAGTTCCAGAATTTCAAGAATTACAACCACGTTGAGACACCCCGCCAAAAATCGATGTTGTTTTACGTCATTTTTTCTCATTGTGACGTAAAGGCTGAATTGTACCTTTTGTCGCGGCGCGTCACATTTGGGAGTTACTCAACCAGCAGCAGTAATGTTCGATTTCGATAAATTTCAGTAATTATCAGGGGTAAAATAAATATATAACACAAATACCAGTTGAATTTAGATGTGCACATTTCGGAAATTCATTTCTCATAAGCCAAACAGTTGAAAATTAATGAATCTAAAGTTCCAAAATTTTATGAATCCAAATCCAGCTAAGGAATGCTTTGCATGAGGAAACAAACCTTAGTTTTAAACAAATTTTAGAATTTAAGGTCTACATGTAATCAATTAGAGTCCTTGTTACAAAAGGTTTGAAAAAATTAACTAACCTTGATCGATTCCAAAGATTGTTCTTGTCGTCTTGTTGTTATCACAAGGTTGCAAACATTGGATTAAACATCCTACCTGTATGTATATCTTTAAAATGTTCTTCTTGTATACGAAAGGCTCTATGCTTGATAATATACAACGCACATATAAATTTCGTAATATTTGATTTGATATCTAGAAAACATCTAAAATGGGCTTTTCCGATTATATCTTATTACATATACATGTTTTTATAATTTAAATAGTAAAAATATTTAATTTTAATTTTCATTAGTCATGCTATTAATGATATTGTTTTACTTGTAGAAATAAAATGTTTGTAATATTACACCGTTTAGAAGGTTTTCAGTAATACAATTCTATACATTGTGGCGGAAAACTTTTATATTTTATGTCATATTATCACATTGCCAGATAGATTTGACGGTCGATGTCAAGTGAGAAAAAAAGCTGCTTTTAGATGGTTTGAAAAGATTTATTTTATCAAGCAGACGTTTTACTTATCTGTAATGTGTAAATGAAATATGTTAAAATTGAAAATACTGGCATTAATATAGCCATACATTACAACATCAAACAGTAAACCAGCGAAACTTTAAAACAAAACAAATAAGTACAAAAAAGTAAGTTTCTCACTTGTTTTATTTTAAAACGTATTTTCGTCATTTGTCAGTTTGTGTAATTGGCTTTTTACAAAAAGTGACGAATATTCGTTTAAACAAAATGTTTTTAAATTTTATCACTCATTTATTTTGGTAAATAAAATGAATTGCATCCGCGTTTACTTCCGTGATGGAAGTTCAAATGTAAAACCAAATTGACCAGTTCCCAAAATATTTACTTTGTTCTTTTAGGGATTGTGATTTGGACATGGACTGGTATGATTGTTTTTTATTTTTATTTTTTGCTAGTTGAGCGAACAACACCATTTCTATATTTTTAAACATCAGAGTCCTTTAAACCTATTAATTATCTATACATCAAACTGATAATTATATCGATACCTACATAACACTAATAAAAATGCTTAACAAAAATTTAGTTTTAAGATAATTAACAATTTCAGTATTCTAACGTATTCTTTTGCATCTGTACCTTTGATCTAATTAAATTGATTTATATCGCAAAATAATCATACATCAATATCTACACTATTATAAAATAATTGATTACATTATCATTTATAAAATTTATTAAATTTTGATGTTTTTTAAGGGCTGAAACGATACACCTACCCATCCATACGATAATAAAAACATCACCAAAAATCTACTCACTTAGGAACTGTTACTTTATTTTGCGTTGTATGAAAAACGGAAGTGGAAAAAAATTCCAAAACACAAGTCGGATCTGAACGGAACCCGTACCGAATTCGGATTTGAAAATATCGTGATCCGAACCGAGGCCAATGAATCGCGGTTTATGGAAACCGTGGTCAATCGTTTTAGCCCTTGTTTTTTTTTGGTCATGCTCTAGGTGATCACTGTTTAGCACATATATATTCACGCCTTTCAGTAACTGAATTCGCAGTTGTAGATAAATAAGCCTTTGTGACAAACTAATTCAATGAAAGTAATTACATAAAAGTAATTGTTGAGACACATTAAACTTTATTGCTATTTGGCTTCATTTAAGAAACGGGGTAGTTTATTTTTGTGTAGTAACCTTTGTTGTTAACAATTGATAAAGATTAATTTTTCTTTATCTTTTAAATTAGGATGAGGTTTGTTGGCAAAACAGCAAGTAAGCTTTGCATATTTGTAATGACAAGTGTTGTTTTTTTGTGTGTGTGTTGAGAAAATTTAGTTCGCTTGATATTAATAAATGTCCCAGCTGAAGAATATGTGATTTTATAATGTATGTTTTAAATCGTGTATTGCATATGCATATTCGGTGATAATAAAGTGTCACTGTTTTGGCTTAGTTTTAATAAGATATTTTTAGAAGTAGTTTCTCCAAGGTCAAATTTGAACTGTAAAAAAGCCATCATTTTTTACAAGTGTTTTTAATGTTCACCTAAAACAAAATAACTTTTCATTACCTTAAAATCTTTAAGCCCTATATTTTAAATGTAAAAAATAGGTAAATAAAAAAGATCTTCTAATGTCAAGGTGTTTGAGCTCTTAAATTAAAATAACTATTATAGAAATACATGTGTATAACTAAATTTGCCAGTTTTCAAAGAATTTACTGTTTTTGGGATTGTGATTTGGATATAGACTGGCATGTTTTTGTTTAGTTTATTTTATTCTAAACCGCCTCGGTGAGAGCAAGAGATCATGGTAATCGTTAATCTTTTAAATTTCAGACATTGCTTTCTCGCTAGGAGCTTCGGCATAAGGAGGATGGAACGTTGACAAGTTCATCGGTTCCGGTGCCAGGATAATCAACTGGATTGGAAAGCTGGTCTGCGGCATACTGACTTGGTGAGCCAACACCCTTCTTGAAGGTTTGTTTTAAAAGTTGAGCCCTTTTATTTTGAAATAAAATATATTCTGTGTTATGATTGAATTAAAAACATGGATTTATGACGATTTTAAAAGCTAATAATTAAGCTTTTCCTGATATTTGTCATATTATAGTTCGCTGCAAATATCAAGAACACTGAAGATCAAATTTAATTCAATCTGAAAATTAAAAGAATTACTGTCGGGATTTAACAAGCTGTATTGAATGACTAAAATGACTAGAATAATATCATCGAAACTTCATTTTTGACTTTTTAATATAGTTGAAAAATAGCGATCATGTTTCTATTAAATTGAACATACATCAGAGTTAGAATATCGCTGAAAATTATCCTTGATGTAGGTTATTATTTTGTATTTTCAGGTAAAGTTGAAGTGTTTTATATGCAGTGATGAAACTAAAGTTACAATATAGAAGATCATAGGTACCGCTGCTGATGTAGTAAGCTCACTGAAGGTATCCATAACTCAGTAGGCAGTACGTTGTGCTGTCAGAAAATATACCATTAAGCAAAATTTTCAGTCGTCTTAATTTGTAAATTTATTTAAAATTAAGATATGTTCTCTCATGCACAGCATCCCTTAGCTGGAGTAGGATTCATATGATTTTGGAACTTTAGATACATTATTTTTCAACTGTTCGGCTTATGTTTTATATCTATCAAACTTTTCGGCCCCTAGTGTCACTGATGAGGAATGATTTTTTCGAAATGTGCATATACGGCACATCAAAATTTTGCAGGTACAGTAAAACTTCGATCGCTCGAACGTCGTTGCCTCGAATACACCGGATAACTCGAAGTCATCTGTTGGTCCCGATCAATTTCCTATTATATCCTATGTAAATAAACCTCGATGGCTCGAACTTCGTTAACTCGAATACTCCCGCTCGCTCGAACAATAAATATTTTTCAAAAGTATAAAGTTAGTGAAAATTCAACTTCTTTCGCTCGAATACAGTTTTTGCCAGAAGGACATGTGGTCCTCTCATTGTAAACAAAACACAAGCTGAAGCCATATTACAGATTTCATCAAAAAGTAATAGAGTGGAACAAAATGATTAATCTAGACAGTTACCTAAAATTAATTAATTAATTATTAATTAACCTACTAAGAGAATGTCGATATGCTCAGTTCTTTAATCTCTTAATCCGATTACGACACGCGGAAGTGTTTGATCGCTATTTTTAAAACACCTCAGTCGCTCGTGCCTTATAATTGGCACATCAGGATTCTGTAATTTACATGCCCTTGGAATATGTATAGTAATGTGTATTACCGTTATTTCCCGTGATTAAAACGACCGGTAATGATTGTGGTTTGTATTGTTTTTCTTTAAAGTATTACACGACAACAAAGAATAAAGTAAGTTTATTTTGTATTATCACATGTTGTTATTAAAATAAAGTGCCATACTCTAACCCAGTAGCCATATAACATCATACGGCAGATTACAGGTCAACATGTAATTTAAAATGAATTTGTATTTTAATATGGGACATGTTATTCTTTTTTTCTTTTCTTTTTTTTTAATATTTCGTGATAAATAATGGATTTTTAATTCGGACTTTTCATAATTTGACCTTTTAGTTTATTTACATGTAAAACAAATTTGAAGATTCTTTAACGGTCGGTACAGGTAAACATGAGAACGTGAACCTCCAATCATATCTCGATGTTCGATTGCTCGAACCCCCCGATGGCTCGAATATTTAGTCGAAGTCCCTTGGACTTCGAGCCATCGAAGTTCTACTGTATTTGTTATATATAGATACTGAGTATCACGAAACGCCATCACTAGTAACTGATAACTATGATGCCGAACGATTATTAGCCATAGAAATAGGTCAATACCAGCGACAACACAGTGTTGTAGCAGAGCAAAATAATCGTTACGATTTCAGCCATTAACAAAGCAAAACAAATTGAAAACAGACTAAAGCAATTCATTAAGATTACTGGGTGGACTGGAGTTTGAACAAGTGTCCAAAACAATTAGAAACTAACAATAGCCAAAACCGTAACCATTATAAAGTGCACAAAATAATTTGTCAAGGTCATCCGATTGGTCCTCGAACATAAACGTCCAAAGACATTAAAAAGGTCAACAAACAGGTTCCGGACCGTAGGAAAGTGCGCAAAGCAGTTATTTAAGACCAATTAATTTATCCCGTACCAATCCGAGCACCCTAATCATCTACAAGACGTTCTAGCCCGATCATGGCTTTAAACGGGAAAAGCCATTATATTGTCTTCATTGCAGCCACTGGTGAAAAAAAGAAACGCAGAAAGCGAATGGAAGTTAATGAGCGCATCCAACAAACCAAAAGAAACGTACATGTAGAGTACCTTTCGGAACGTAACACATTTTTACAGAAATACTTGTGTCATTCATGATTTTCCTTATAACGATTCGTTACAGAATAAATCTGATCCATTTGTGCCCTATGATGTGCTATAGCGCCCACGATGCAACGGTACAAACAATACCTCCGTGAACACAACCATTTGATGACTGGAAACGAAAAGTTTATAAGTTGAAAAAACCAAATATTTGAAATTAATAAATCCAAAATTCAAAATTATTTAACTTTAACCCAGCTAAGAAATGTTTCAAGGGCACAAACCTGACAACGCAAAATACTGCCTTCTGAGTATAACGTAACCGTGGGTACCCGCTTAGGGATGGTAATATTAACAAAATTACTTGTTTAATTTTAGTGTGGCATACGTGCACATTTCGAATTCATCATCAGTGACACTAGGGGCCGAAAAGTTGATAGTTAAAACAAGTCAAATATTTGAAATTAATAAATCAAATATTGTATGATTCCAGGTAAATATATAATACAAATACCAGTTAAATTTTGATGTGCCAGATGTGCACATTTCGGAAATTCATTCCTCATCAGTGACACTAAGACCGAAAAGTTTGATACATAAAAAAGTATAAGCCAAACAGTTGAAAATAATGAATCAAAAGTTTCAAAATTATATAAATCCAAATCCAGCTAAGGAATGCTTTGCATGAGGGAACAAACCTTAGTTTTAAATAAATTTCAAATTTTAAACGACTGATAATTTTGTTAAATGGTACATTTTCTGACAGCACAAAGTACTGCCTACTGAGTTATGGATACCCTCGGGGAGTTTTACTCCACCAGCAGTGGTACCCGCTCAGGGGTAGTAAATATATAATACAATACCAGTTAAATTTTGATGTGCCAGATGTGCACATTTCGGAAATTCATTCCTCATCAGTGACACTAAGACCGAAAAGTTTGATACATAAAAAAGTATAAGCCAAACAGTTGAAAATAATGAATCAAAAGTTTCAAAATTATATAAATCCAAATCCAGCTAAGGAATGCTTTGCATGAGGGAACAAACCTAAGTTTTAAATAAATTTCAAATTTAAACGACTGATAATTTTGTTAAATGGTACATTTTCTGACAGCACAAAGTACTGCCTACTGAGTTATGGATACCCTCGGGGAGTTTTACTCCACCAGCAGTGGTACCCGCTCAGGGGTAGTAATGCTTTGCATGAGGGAACACCACAAACCCCAGTTTAAGTTAAGTTAAAAAATAAGACGGCTGAGGAGTGCTTCATGGTACATTTTCTAAAGCACAAAGTTCTGTCTACTGTCATTCGTAACAAAAGCCAATAAATACCACTTTATCATAATAATTATTTTTTCGAGTGAAAGAAAGGAATTGTAATTACAAATAATTGCTTTACAATTTAAAGTTTTCAAATTAGTTTGTTATCTAAAAACCATTACATTGTTAACTGCAAATATTTAATGAAATATCTGAAAAACGACGGTTTGGAATTTATTGCATATAGCAAAATAACCCGACCCAACCGTCTACAATATAAGAAAAGAAACTTAACAGAATGATGAATTTTTTAACATTTCTCTGAAAAAAAAAATAAAACGGATCTTTTGCCAATATTGCGGTGGCACAGAGGTGAAATGAAATATATTTTTCATATTACGTGCGCACGTATTACCCTATTGAAATACGTGCGCACGTAATATGAAAAATATATTTCATGTCACCTCTCTGTCCACCGTTCCCATAAAGTTGGAAAATGAAAGAAGTGTGTTTGTGTGTGTATGTGGAAGAAATTCTATCCTTGATTTCATCTTGAATTATTTCACAGAATGTGGTTAAAATGCATATACGAATCAACATTGGAACCAGCTTATTAATTCCAGAAATACTTAAAACGGAATATTTTGATACAGTTATAGAAAAAAGGACCTTCGGCTATTTAAATCAGCGTGTTCGTTAGAAAAATAAAACATAAATTATGTCAGATCAGTTCATAAAGACAGAAAATGAATAAATTCGAAAAATACCGTTAAAAACATTGGAAGTATGTGCTAAATTCGTTTGATCGAGCTTACGTCACTAACTGCAAGATTACGAATTAAATTTTATTTCAAAAAATGTTCTAAACATGTTCAATCAACCTGTTGAGAGAGTTGACGTTTTTGCCGCAACAAGTTTGCAATGTACATAATATATTACCATGAAAATAGTCTGGAACTTTTAATGAATATTCCTAACATGAATCTATTATAATACGCCACGCGGTTTTATACAATTTGCTATCTGTCATCGTCGTGTTATACTTCAATAACATTGCAAAAATTGAAAGCCAATCCTATAATTACAAACATTGTCTCTTTATTAAAATTTTCGATATCAGTATCGAAACATCAAACTAATTTGTGCACAGTGGCGCATTGATACAATGTGACATTGTTTACGTTGGATACGACACACTTGGATGGCCGCCAAATGAAGAAACAGCTGTTACATACGACATCGTACAAAGTAGGTCAACCAAAATAAAGACGACACTGGTATTCAATAACGTTTGACATTTTATTACGAATTATTATTATTGTCATTTTTAAGAGAATATGTTTAATATTTCATTAGATATCATTGTTGGAAAATACGTGATGTCAACATCGAAAACTGACATCCTCGCAAGTTGGAATTTTACACTGAAGAAGGGAAACCGTTTCCTAAATTGAATGATATCTGACAGCTGTGGAATGACGCATTGTGGAGAAAACCGTTTGAAGTACTTACTGAGGAAGATGTAAGTGAGTTAGAAATAGCCTGTGCAATAACCTCGTGAGTTTGAGCATTTAATGCCAGATCTACAGGTAGTTGTGAAGTCTGTAGAGTGTAACCCATAGAAGGGTTTAATGTTAATTGTAGTGGTGTTTGTGGTATGTCTTGACCTGTAAAGATACTCAGTGTGTCACTGATTGTGCGGTTTTGGTCAGATGAACAGTCTCTACTGTAACTTCTGATAGAAGCTTTATTTCTGTGGCCTGACATAAGCATTATATGTATAAGTTTGTATGGATGTTGCTCTTAAGCTGTGTGCAGTGTATTTTATGCTACAACCACTGTTTTGGCTTATGTGAGGCATAAATTCTGTGAACATTCTTTGAGAAATTGGCTTGCATGTATACCAGACACTTGTTATTTATGTAAGCAATAGGTATAGTTTTTACTCTACAGAACAGCCTGTTCGCGAGAGGATCACAGTGTGATAGAAAAGATTCAATAGCTCTAACAGGACACCCTTCCCCATCAGTGGCATACATTCGCTTATCTAATATGGATTCAGGGTTTGATAAACCTCCTTGAATATTTTTGTAGTGTCTCGTGAGTAATGGTAACATGACGACGACCTGTTTCATCTGTTTGAAATTCAAATGATTGGAGAGTGAGATGGTGGTGGAACTCAAGACCCCGACTTACAAAGTGAATAGCCAAACTAAACCAAACTCTATACATCAATATTTGAGGGTCTTCAGAAGACAGGAGGATATTTAGATATTTTCTCAAGGTCATTCTTTGGTATGATTTTTTTGTGCTGAGATCCTTTAAACCTCTGTTTAGAGCAGCCCTGATATTTTTCAGTGAATTTTGTGATATCCTTTGGCCTGGTTCATAGGAAGGGTTTCTTTTCTTTTCTCTATATCTTTTGGTGCTACAGATGCATAAAAATGCCTGTGAAGTTCAGCTAAAATTTCTGGTTTAACTGTCTTTATGTCTACCACTGGATGTCCACTTTATATGCACCAAGCTATGAACAAAAGAAAAAAAAAACCTTTTGTCGAAGAAAGTCTATTCTGTCTATCAATAAAAAAGAGTTTGAATCAATCTATTTTTTCCCTCAACTCTGCATATTTCTTCTCTCACTATCCAGACATTATTTTTTAGAAATGTTTTTGATAATTTAAATTTTGAACCAATGAAATACCTTCATCAATCAGCTGTCTTGGCATTAAAAAAAAAGATGATTTACCAAAGCTGGGCTGCTCTTTCTACACAATGTGAACTTTTTAAATTGGTAGAATAAAATATTTCCAGGTTTAGCAGAAAAATAATTTTTCCCCTTAATTATAAAGACAAACTTTTTTATTTCATTTGACAGAAACCTTGGGTGGCAGATCTGTCAAATCACTGTCTTTCTGAAATTTAACCTGCTACTTATTATTATTATTATAACTATAACGGTTTAATTATTATAATAGTTATTATTCTAAATGAAGCTTTTTATTCACTCATTCACCCTTTTTGTCTAATTATTTTGTTGTCAAGTTGCTTTACATATTCACCTTCAAATATTTTAACACACCATCTAATATTTCTATTGGTTGATTCACTTTGCTGGTGGCTGTCTTATTCATTTAGTATTTTTTCTGTGGCCACTTTGAATCTTTTAGCATTTTCAGTTACTTTTATTTCTTCTACAGCATAGAATTTCAGTTTCAACAAGTACTCTAGTACTCATTAAATCTATACATTTTTTCTAGGATATACCGTTTTTGTGGTACTGTGTAGAGGTAGGATGGCATCATAAACCGTATCTCCATTAGCTTCTGCCAATAAAACATCACCACTTGCAAAGCTACACATAATTTCTTCAATTTCTATATTGTCGTCCATAACCATATCATCATTTTCATCATCGAATGACACATCTAGCGCTTTAGGGCCTGATGCTCAACTGGCTGCATATGTAAGACAATGTTTGTTTTTGTTTGCAATGCTGTTTCACGTTCAACTCAAGAATATTTCACTTATACGGAGACTGTCAGTTTTGGAAATGGTGGAGGACACTGGAGTATGGGAGAAAACCACGACCAAGCAGCAAGTTAACTTACAAACTTTCGCCATACCATAAACCTAGCTGGGTTTAGCCAGTTGAGCTTAAAATGGATATATATATATATATATATATATATATATATATATATATATATATATATATATATATATATATATATCTAGTAACAACGGGCATCTTGGACTGGTACAAACTTCAGGCTGATCTAGTGGTTTTAGAGGAGAAGATTTTTACTAAATATTACACCTAATTTGCATATTTCTTGAAAATTGGGTCAATAAAAATTTTCTCAGAAAAAAACCCGTTATATATTTTGAATCTCACACAGTACACTTTCTATATTTAAAATTTGAGCTCAATTGATGGAAAAAAGGATCCCAATGGCCATTTTATTTTTTTTCTATTTTTAGTTACGGTGGCAATCTTGGATGTCAGGCGGTGTTGCCTGGTACAAACTTAAGTCAAGCCTACGTAGGGACCTACCACACAAAATTCCATTCCAATTGACTCAGTGGTTTCAGAGGAGAAGATTTTTACTTCATTTCACAAAATATTGCACCTTATTTGCATAATGAGTGAAAATTGGGTCAATGAAAAAAGACTCGGAAAAACCTGTAAAATATGTTCAATCCCCCACAATATACTTTCAACATTTCAAATTTGAGCTAAATCGGTGGAAAAATCGATCCACAATGGCCATTTTTGTGTATTTTCTATTTATGTAACAGCAGCAATCTTGGATGTCAGGCGGGGATGCCTGGTACAAACTTTACTCAGGTCGACGTAGGGACCTTCCACTCTTAATTTCATTCCAACTGGCCCAGTGGTTTCAGAGAAGATTAATAAAGATTTCACAGAATATCGCACCTAATTTGCATAATTAGACTCGGAAAAACCTGTTACATATGTTGAATCCCCCAAAATATACTTTCTACATTTCGAATTAGAGCTTACTCGGTGGAAAAATTGAACTACAATAGCCATTTTTGTGTTTTTTTCTATTTATAGTAATGGCGGCCATCTTTGATGTCGGGCGGGGTTGTCTGGTACAAATTTTAGTCAGGCCCAGTTAGGGATCAAACATACCAAATTTCGTTCTAATTGGCCCAGTGGTTTCAGAGGACAAGATTTTCAAAGATTTCACTAAATATTGCACCTAATTTGCATAATTCTTAATTGGGTCAACGAAAAATTTCTCACAAAACCCGTTAATATGTTACATCCCTCACGATATACTTTCTACATTTCAAATTTGAGCCTAATTGGTGGAAAAATGGATCCACAATGGCCATTTTTGTGATTTTTCTATTTATAGTAACGGCGGCCATCTTGGATGTCGGGCGGGGTTGTCTGGTACAAACTTAAGTCAGGCCCAGGTAGGGATCAACCACACTATATTTCATTCCAACTAGCCCAGTGGTTTCAGAGGAGAAGATTTTCAAAGATTTCGCTAAATATTACACCTAATTTGCATATTTCTTGAAAATTGGGTCAATAAAAATTTTCTCAGAAAAAAAACCGTTATATATGTTGAATCCCCCACTATATACTTTCTATTTTTGAAATTTGAGCTTAATTGGTGGAAAAATGAATCCACAATAGCCATTTTGTGTTTTTTCTATTTATAGTAACGGCAGCCATCTTGGATGTCGGGCGGGGTTGTCTGGTACAAACTTTAGTCAGGCCGAGGTAGGGTTCTTCCACACCAAATTTGGTTCTAATTGGCCCAGTGGTTTACGCAAGCACGCACGCATGCTTCGCCATGCCATAAGCCAGCTGAGCTAAAAAATCGCCGAATACTTGTTCGCCGTAAGCAGCTGTGCGAGCCATTATGCAACAACAATAAGTTGCAGATGAATTTTTTTTAGCGAATTTACGATCATTCATTATATATTGCTCATTGCGTTATTTTAACAAACGATTTTAAAACATGGTAAATATTTATTTTTTATTGTTTGATTATTTTAACTCATATCTAAGTGTCGCGAGTATTGACCTATTTTTCCATTACAGTCGCCATTGTAAACATGGGTCTATAAATAACCGTGGAAAACACCGAAAGTAGTTCGTCCAAAGTGCAGTGTTATACGTTATGCATTGTTAGAAATCACGTCTTTAGGACACATATAGACCAATGAAAATGCATTTAATTGAGGCATCACGCGCAGTTTGTAATTATAAGAGAATAGTATGTAATGTTTGTTTATTATTGGTTTGTTAAATATATATACTTTATTAGATGCGATTTTTTTTTATTTGAAGCTAGTAAAGCAATACCCGTGTGTCGTTGATAAATATTAATTATTTATTTTTTCTGTTGCATCCAACTAATAGTAGCTGTTTAGATTATTTGCACATACGCCTTTTTCATTTGGTGTAGTATTTTTTTTATTTTTAATTATCGAAGAAGTTTGATAGATTGAAAATAAGCCAAACAGTTGAAAAAAATGAATCCAAAGTTCCAAAATTATATGAATCCAAATGCAGCTAAGGAATGCTTTGCACGAACCTTAAATTTTAATGAATTACAAAAATTAAGTCGGCTACAAATTTTGATAAAAGGTATATGTAAATGTCAATGTATTAACTTTGTTTTATCGTTTACCAAGACACACATCATCTTCCTATCTTAACTGTTATTTTAGATTGTGGTTTGAATTTAGCGCAATTTTCCTTGCTATGTTGACGTAATGTCTTAATTGCGCATGAGTAATTTAATATTACGCTTCCGCCCAGCTTTAAAAAAACGCAACGATAACGATGATCATGATCAGATGCTTACAGATAAAAAAAACAAATCATAATTCCCTAAGCCCTTGGTCTGGAGATAAAGGTAATAATACGTAACTTGTGGTTTTCTTAAATTAACGTCATGTTATTGCCCAAAGCTGATTACCATTTAAATACACTAATATGTGTAGTAATAAGTAGCGAGATGTTGAACCAGACCCTGGTATCCCACGTGCTTAATCATAACATGTGCATTCATATGCTCGATATTTAAGCATGGTATGTTTGTGTATAGCCTTTCTTAGACCCAAACGTTTGATTAATTACTTAATTTTGTCATATATTGTGTATTTTTGTCATATATTTGTGTTGCGGTTTGCACACGTTGTCATTGTTTATCAAACCCACTTGCGTGTATAAATGTATAAGAATACTGTAAGAGTTATGCCGCTTTGCTCATACGTTCATAAGTAATGATTTCTATATTTTTCTTAGCATTTTTATGGTTATTTTAGTAGTCAATTAAGATTGTTTTGATGGATAATTTTTCATACAGTTATTTTGTCTGGTTTGTGCTTTGTTGTTAAGTTGTTAAGCATCACTTATATACAAATCCAGGTATTGTCATTGTTCAGAATTTTGAGACAATTAATTCTTTGTTGATATGTAGTGTGACAAGTGTTTTCTGTTTATCTGGTTATTTAATGTGCTGCATTTGGTGCACATTAGCATCACCTCAGATTGATAAACGCTAAACTCTACTTTCGCATATCAACGTTATATATATGTAACCAGATCTACAGAAGCTCGTTTACACTTATGCAACGATATGTAATTTGCATAGTTCTTATGTTTGCTTATTATTATGTATTTGTAGTTCTTACGTTGAAGTATTGGTTTAACGAATAAACAAATTACCATACTTTACCAGTTGAGGCTTGTTAATGACCAAGGTCACTTACAGTAAGAACTTTGCTTCATTCTACTAGCAAGTAAGATGAGTGAACAAGGTGATAAAGACATAGATGTTTCCAAAATCGAGCCAATTGAGGATACAAGTGTTGTGCAGGATGGCGGTCAGCATAACTTAACTCTACCAAGAAGAAGTAGTAGAGAGAGAAAAACTACAGATAAAATGAATGAATATCTAAACGAAGAATACATAAGAAGAGAAAAAGGTTTAATGTCAGCATATGATAAATGGAAAATTGAGGTCAGAGAATGCAAAAGGCAATTGAAAATTAAAGGAGATGCTGAAAGCATTGGTTTGTTAATAGACAGTATAAAAGATTGTGAATCAAATGTTATTAAATGTTTTAAATATTTAAGAAGTGCCCGCACCCCAGAAATGATAGTAACCAGAAGAGTTGATGCATGCGTAGCCATCACTCAAAAACTGACTGAATTAACGAATGAATTTATTGCGGGAACAGAAGATCTGCAAGGTCAAGATTGGTATGACCTCAGTAAAAACGACTTGAATAAATCTATCTTTGAAAGTGACTTTAGTAACCTCTCTGATAATGCTGGTAGTAGGTCTGCTATTTCAGAATCTTCAAAAGTATCGCATAAAGTAGCTGAGGCAACAGCAGAACTAGCTGCAAAACAGAAAGAGTTTGAATTATTAAAGCGTGAAGAAGAACAAGCTTTGAAAGTAGAAAGGTTGAAGGCACAACAGAAAGAAGCCTTAGAAGAAGAACTTAGGCAAAAAAGATGGTTAGAAGCAGAGCGGAAAGTTAAGGTTGCTGAAGCAAGGTTGAATGCTTATTCAGACATCTTACAAGATGACGGCACAGAGTATAACCTTTTTAAGGTTAAACAGAACCAATTCAGTCAAAATTTGATTGTTTGAACACACAACTACATAACGTTAAAGAACACGGTTTAAATGCAAAGGCACCATCTTTCGTTCCTTTAACTGAACGACACCCAAACATACAGTGTGAGGCCTTTATCACACCACCACAAACAGTTCCAGTTGTACAAAATAATACTGATATATCTCTTGCCAAATCAATTGCAGACTCCGTAAGTCTTAATCGTTTACCGATACCAGAACCACCAATATTCACAGGTGACCCTTTAAACTACATTGAATGGCGAACATCCTTTGAAATGCTTATTGAGAAAAAATCAATACCTGACAATGAAAAGATATTTTATCTTAAAAAATATGTAGGTCACCCAGCAAGTAAAGCTATTGAAGGCTTCCTCTTTAGTGGCAGTACGTCCGCATACAGGTCAGCAAGACAAGTTATGGAAGAACGCTACGGACATCCGTTTATAGTACAAAAGGCATTTAGGAGTAAGTTGGATAAATGGCCCAAGATACTTTCAAAAGATCCGATAGCTCTGAGGGACTTTGCAGACTTTTTACAGAGTTGTAGAGATGCTACACCACATATTCCAAGCTTGGCCATTCTCGACGATTGCATAGAAAATCAAAAGCTCATAGCTAAATTGCCGGATTGGGTCGCTGTTCGTTGGAATCGTGAGGTAGCATGTAGTCTTGATACCATTGGTAGTTACCCACCATTTAGGCAGTTTGTGGAATTTGTTGTTAGAGAGTCGCGTATCGCATGTAATCCAGTTTCGTCACTCTATGCTTTAAATGACACTGACAATTGCAAGAAGTCGTTAAGGGAACCTCTAGTTAGAACTAAAGGCAATAAGGTTCAAGTCTTGGCAACAAATGTATCTAATCGACCTGGAGAAAACAAACATAAAGTGTGTAGTTATTGTAATACACCTGGACATTCCATATTCAAATGTGATGGTTTTCTGAAGCTTTCTATAGGGTCAAAACGATCTGTAGTGCGTGAAAAAAAGTTGTGTTACGGTTGCTTGTGCCCAGGCCACCGAAATAGTGAGTGCAAACGTAAACATACTTGTGGCACTTGCAAAGGTAAAAATCCTACAGCTATGCATGAAGATAGGCAAGCGAAAGGTGTTGATTCACTACAGTCCCCTGAAGCAAGCACTTGCAAAGACAAACATCCTACAGCTATGCATGAAGATAGGCAAGTGAAAAGTGTTGATTCACTACAGTCCTCTGAAGCAATAAATGTTGCTAGTTCTTTACGTGTTTGCAAAGGAAGTAACAGTTCTTCTATGATTGTTCCAGTCTGGATTTCAACAAGTGACAATCCGTCTCGTGAGGTTTTAACATATGCCTTGCTTGACACTCAGAGTGATACCAGCTTTATATTAGAAACTGTGAAAGCATTAAATATGACTGGGGAACAAATACGTTTGAGTTTGTCTACCATGGTATCCCAGCATACTATTATTGACAGCTTACGAGTGCAAAATTTGAGAGTTAGAGGATTTAACACAGCTGAGACTGTATTAATTGATGTAGCTTACACCAGAAGTTTCATACCTGCCGATCAAACACATATTCCTGTTAATGATACTGTCAAGGCTTGGGATCATTTGAAATCTCTAGAGAAGCAGATACCACCCCTACAATCATGTGATGTAGGTCTGTTAATAGGCTATTATTGTCCATCGGCCTTAGCACCTAAGGAGGTTCTAATTGGAAAAGGTGATGAGCCATATGCAGTAAAAACTCTGTTGGGATGGAGCGTGGTTGGACATTCTAAACTTGATAATGAAACTGACACAAAGCACATCTGTCATCGTACATCAGTTAAGGTACTACCCACTTATTCTCCAAGAGACATCATAAAAGCCTTAGAAATGGACTTTTCTCATGATAGTATTGATGATTCAAAGGTGTCTCAGAATGACATTCATTTCTTGGATTATATAAATAAGCATATCTGTCAAACAGAAAACAAACATCTGGAAATGCCACTTCCGTTTAAAGACCGTCCTGTGCTTCCCAATAATAAAGCATTAGCAGTTGTTCGTTTAGGTCATTTGAAACGCAAATTGAAGAAGGATATCGTTTTCCATGAACGTTATACTATCTTTATGAACGAAATGTTTAACAAAGCAGAAGCTGAAGAGGTAAACGATGAAGGTTTAATTGAGAACCAGTGGTATATTCCACACCACGGGATTTATCACCCTAGGAAACCAGACAAATTGCGTGTGGTGTTCGACTGTTCTGCTACTTATATGGGCTGTTCATTAAATCAACATTTGCTTACTGGTCCAGATTTGACTAACTGTTTAGCTGGAGTTCTATGTAGATTTCGACGTCATCCGATCGCCTTGACATGTGACATAGAAAAAATGTTTCACCAATTTTTAGTTGCAAAATCTGATCGAGACTTTTTAAGGTTCTTATGGTGGGAGAATGGAAAAATCGATGATGAACCTAAGATCTATCGTATGCGTGTTCACTTGTTTGGAGCTGCATCTTCTCCTGGATGTGCAAATTTTGGTTTAAAGTACTTAGCAAAGCTTCATGAAAGTGCATACCCACTCGCGTCTTCATTCATTCACCGTAACTTCTATGTTGACGACGGTCTAACTAGTGTTGAGACTGTAGACGAAGCTATAAGTTTGGTAACAGAGGCTCAAAAGTTGTGTACTAAAGGCAGCCTACGGCTACATAAGTTTATGTCAAATAGCAAAGAGTTATTAAATTCAATTCCTGAATCTGAATTAGCGTCAGATGTTAAGGACATGGATCTGTCGTTAGAACCGTTACCTTTGGAACAAGCCTTGGGCGTCAAATGGTTTCTTGAAGACGACATCTTCTGTTTCCAGAATATGACTCATACCGTTGAGCCAACGAGACGGAACATGCTCTCAGTAGTAGCATCGATTTTCGATCCATTAGGCTTCCTCTCGCCTCTCACTCTAATCGGAAAACGTATTTTACAAGAAACATGTAGAGCTGGTGTTGGATGGAATGATCAGTTATCTGCAGAGACAATGCCACAATGGCAAGGTTGGATAAGTGACCTGCAAAATTTAGAACTTATCAAAATTCCTAGATGCATAAAACCTCCTATGTTCGGAATGCCTTCAGTTATTGAGTTACATCACTTCTCAGACGCAAGCAATAAGGGATATGGCCAGTGCTCTTATATACGCTTGATAAATGATTCCAACGTTCACTGTGCTCTTCTTATAGGTAAAGCAAGAGTAACTCCTTTAAAGGTCATTTCTATCCCTGGGCTTGAACTAACAGCAGCAGTACTGTCTGTCAAAATAAGTCAGTTTCTACAAAATGAGTTAGATATGCCTGTTAAAAGGGAAGTGTTTTGGACTGACTCTAAAGTAGTGCTTGGATACATAAGAAACGAAGCTCGACGATTTCATACTTTCGTTGCTAACCGTGTTCAATTTATCCGAGATAGAACTGACACATCCCAGTGGCGTTATGTAGATACGGATAATAACCCTGCGGATCATGCTTCAAGAGGACTTTCCGTGAAGGAAATGATAGGATCTACCTGGCTACAAGGACCATCATTTTTATGGGAACGTGATATTGAGATGTGCGATGATAAAATTGACATGGAACTGCTTGGAGATCCTGAAGTCAGAAATGTCTCACTTTATACACTTAAAACATATGCCTATCCATTTTTTCTTGATCGACTGACAAGATTTTCCAATTGGATCCTTGCATTGTCAGTCACTGCTCGATTGATTCGATTGTCGAACGGTATAAAGGGAACTGAACCTCCAACAGTCAAAGAACGACAAAATGCTGAGATGGTCATTCTTACCATGGTTCAGCTTAATGCCTTCAAGGACTCTATTCATAAGTTGGAGAACAATACTATAATACCCTCTACAAATCCTTTGTATTCGCTTGATCCAATTGTACAGGATGGCCTATTGCGAGTAGGTGGGCGTCTTAAAAGGGAACAATCATCTTTTTCTATGAAATATCCTATCATCTTACCCAAAGACAGCCATGTAACGAGACTGATTCTTGCATTTGCCCATAATGAAGTGAAACATCAGGGTAGAGGCATTACGCTCAGTAAACTCCGTTCTTTAGGATATTGGATTATTGGAGGTAGTCGCACAATTGCTTCATATATTCGACATTGTGTAATTTGTCGCAAGTTAAGACGTCCTACAGAGTCCCAAAGGATGGCTGACCTTCCGCATGATCGCATAGAACCTTCCCCTCCTTTTACTTATTGTGGTATGGATTGTTTTGGACCCTTCCTTGTCAAAAACGGTCGCAAAGAGGTTAAAAGATATGGACTGCTTTTTACTTGTATGTGTTCGAGAGCTATACATATAGAAATGTTAGACGATATGTCAACCGATTGTTTCATCAATGGACTAAGGTGTTTTATTGCAATTCGAGGATCTGTAAGGCAAATCAGGTCGGATCAAGGGACCAATTTTGTTGGAGCAAAGAATGAGTTCGATCGACTTAAATCTTTTCTGGCTGAAAAAAATTGTGACTTCGTTTTTAATTCCCCCTATGCTAGCCACACTGGTGGGGTATGGGAAAGACAAATCAGAACTGTAAAAAACATTATGAATGCAATTATCGAAATCTGTCCTAGTAGGTTAGATGATTCGTCCTTAAGAACTCTATTCTATGAAGTTATGTCTATTGTCAATTGTAGGCCTTTGTCAGTTAGCGAAATAGATAATCCTGATGCCATTGAACCGATTACTCCGAATCACATACTTACCGCTAAATCTGGCATACCTCCACCTCCTCCTGGTGAATTCGTAAAAGAGGACATTTATTTAAGAAAACGTTGGAGGAGAGTTCAGTTTTTATTGGAGCAATTTTGGTCGCGATGGAGAAGAGAATATCTTAATCAAATTTCTCTCAGACAGAAGTGGCACGAGAAACGCAGAAATATTCATGTCGGAGACATTGTAATGGTTCAAGATGTTGATTTGCCGCGCAATCAATGGCCTTTAGCCAAGGTTATTTCCATATCTACCGATGATGACAATCTTGTTCGAAGAGTTAAAGCTCAAATGGCTAATGGTTCTCAGCTGGAACGTAACATTCACAAACTTGTGTTGCTAATTGAAAATTGAACTTGGTTTTCCTTTTGAAGTGTTCATTTACTGGAATTTTTCAAAGACATTTTATTTTTATTTTCTTGTGATGACATTTTGTTTAAAATCTTGGTAAGATTTGGTGGGAGTGTAAATGTCAATGTATTAACTTTGTTTTATCGTTTACCAAGACACACATCATCTTCCTACCTTAACTGTTATTTTCGATTGTGGTTTGAATTTAGCGCAATTTTCCTTGCTATGTTGACGTAATGTCTTAATTGCGCATGAGTAATTTAATATTACGCTTCCGCCCAGCTTTAAAAAAACGCAACGATAACGATGATCATGATCAGATGCTTACAGATAAAAAAAACAAATCATAATTCCCTAAGCCCTTGGTCTGGAGATAAAGGTAATAATACGTAACTTGTGGTTTTCTTAAATTAACGTCATGTTATTGCCCAAAGCTGATTACCATTTAAATACACTAATATGTGTAGTAATAAGTAGCGAGATGTTGAACCAGACCCTGGTATCCCACGTGCTTAATCATAACATGTGCATTCATATGCTCGATATTTAAGCATGGTATGTTTGTGTATAGCCTTTCTTAGACCCAAACGTTTGATTAATTACTTAATTTTGTCATATATTGTGTATTTTTGTCATATATTTGTGTTGCGGTTTGCACACGTTGTCATTGTTTATCAAACCCACTTGCGTGTATAAATGTATAAGAATACTGTAAGAGTTATGCCGCTTTGCTCATACGTTCATAAGTAATGATTTCTATATTTTTCTTAGCATTTTTATGGTTATTTTAGTAGTCAATTAAGATTGTTTTGATGGATAATTTTTCATACAGTTATTTTGTCTGGTTTGTGCTTTGTTGTTAAGTTGTTAAGCATCACTTATATACAAATCCAGGTATTGTCATTGTTCAGAATTTTGAGACAATTAATTCTTTGTTGATATGTAGTGTGACAAGTGTTTTCTGTTTATCTGGTTATTTAATGTGCTGCATTTGGTGCACATTAGCATCACCTCAGATTGATAAACGCTAAACTCTACTTTCGCATATCAACGTTATATATATGTAACCAGATCTACAGAAGCTCGTTTACACTTATGCAACGATATGTAATTTGCATAGTTCTTATGTTTGCTTATTATTATGTATTTGTAGTTCTTACGTTGAAGTATTGGTTTAACGAATAAACAAATTACCATACTTTACCAGTTGAGGCTTGTTAATGACCAAGGTCACTTACAGTATATTTTCTGACAGCACAAATTACGGCCTACTGAGTTATGAATACCCTCGAGAAAATTAACTCAAACAGCAGCAGTACCCGCTCAGGGGTAGTAAATATATAACAGAAAATACCCGATCAATTTTGATATGCCATATCTGCACATTTCTGAAAATTATTTCTCATCAGTGACACTAGTGGCAGAAAATAGAAGCTATACTTTGCCATTATCTATAAATATTTCTCTCTCTTGAACTTATTCACGGGTATAAAACGTCATGGTTTACCGATTAATGTTAATACTTTTTCTGTATGGATTATCTCACATTAACTACATAGATATGTGTTTACTGACGGATTAACTTGACCGGGTAAACCGTGTTAACGTACACTTTTAAATAAATGTTTTATAGTGAGTACATCCGAGGCAATAATTGAATAAGTAAATAAAGTGATAGTCCCGTATGTAGATAGTGTGCGCGAGGAACTTGACTCTCCGCTTAAGTGCAAAGCTTTCTGTGTATTTAATGTATACAAAGAGGGGAGGAACTTATGTCTCTTTTAGGTCGTATCAGTATTCGCGTGGCAAATATCCCGGCAGCATGTACTGACCAGTTACAACCTTTGGATTGAATACCCAACAACGTATATAAATCTCACTTGAAATCCGAGTTTCAAACATATTACAAGGGTGAAATCCAACGTCAATTGAAGACCATTCATATATTTCTGATGTAAACATTGACCATAGATTGTCCAATTTAAAACAACTCCATGCTTCATGGTTTGTATCTACCATTGACAAATTATCTGCCAATAGGTCAATGATACAAAAGGCGTTTACTCTGGCCGGTATTTAATTTTTGTTAACAAAAGGTGACTACTTACTTACTATCATATACTGTTATATCAAGGCAACAGATAAATTATGAGTCATTGTTGCTTACATTACCTAATCGCCGCTTATCAAAATATTTGATGTTTACTTTTTCAATAAAGTTGTAACTATTACTCAATTATTGTTTTATATTTTAAATAAAGTGAAAGCTACATGGAAATATTCACTTGGTATTTAATTTTGCGGTATAATGCAAAACCGTGAACATAGTGATATTAAATCACAAGTGAATAAAACAACTATACAGTATGAAGTCGCATTTCAATTATATGTCCTTGACCATTGAAGCCATGACCCTGAAAGGTAAATCAAAACGATCATAATACCAACACCTACAATATCCTATTATATATGCCTCTACAAAAAGTTAATAGTGTTCAAGGTTATTAACAATTTAAGTCGTCCTTATAGCTATGACCTTGACCTTTGAACATATGACCTTGAACCATATATCAAAATGATCATGTCAACACCTATAATATTTTAATATGCATGTCTATACAAAAATAATAGTTTTCAAGATAATTAACCATTTTAGTCTTCTTATGCTGCTATGGCCTTGACCATTGAATGTATGACCTTAAAAACAAAATGATTTTCATGTCAATACCTTAAATATTTTGATATAAATGTCTACAAAAATAATAGTTTTTAAGATAAATAAAAAATTTCAGTCTTTTTATGCTGCTATGACCTTGACCCTTGCATGTATGACTTTGAACCATTTACCAAAATGATTGTCATGTTAATACCCACAATATTCTAATATATATTCCTATACAAAACGTTAATAGTTCTCAACATAATTAACATTTTCAGTCTTTTGCTGGTGTTACCTTAACCTTTGTATTTGTGACCTTGAACCATGTATCAATACCTACGATATTCTAGTATGCATGCCTATACAAAACAGTTAATAGATTCCAAGAAATATTGACAAATATTTTAGCAATTTCCCCATTTTGAGCGGCTAGAAAGTTTGCTAAATGGTACATTGTCTGACAGCACAAAGTACTGCCTACTGAGTTATAAATACCCTCGGGGAGTGTTACTGCACCAGCATTGGTAGTAAATATATAACACAAATACCAGCCAAATTTTGCTGTACCAATCTGAAAGAACATACATACCAGTCCTTGTCCATATCACAATCCCAAAAACAAAGTAAAAACTTTGAAAACTGAAATTAGCAATACACTTAAACTTCCATCAAGGATGTGGGGGCGGGTGCTCCGGAAGGGTAAGCATCTTCTGTCTAGCTAGCTACAGCCGTCACGTGCTAGTCAATTTTAGCATGAAAGGAACAAAGATCTATGGTAAGTCAAATATATTCAGTATAAGTTTCGATACAGTGACTACATACTTATCAACAATATTATGATGACGGCCATAAAACTTTTTAAGGACCTTGATTAGCCTAGGCTTGCAATATCGTTGCGTCAACAATTTAATTGTAAGCAGTTTGCTTCGTTGCAGAAAGTCCTCATAGTGGGAACAAGCTCTACCGTACCGTCTTAACTGTAAAACATATACACAATACGTAGGAGAAGCAGGGATATTACTGCAAAGAAACGGAAAGTTGACAATAGAAAAATTGAAGTCATCACGTTTGTCGTAAAGATGACATAAGAATGTTATAAATGAAATAACTAAGGCATATCCCATGTACATTCAGAGAAGATTTTATTATCCCCTTTTATGGGACCGCAAGGGCACATATCTTCTTCATTTGTGCAAATCTGAAAGGTCTTCGCCTAGGCATGAGTGTTACTAAGTTTCGTTACATTTGGCACTAAAGTTTTGGAGCAGAAGATTAAAGTTTATACACGACGGAGGAACATAGCTATAGCTCATCATTAGCTTTTTCTCCGTAAAACTAAATACAGATTGGAACAAGCCAGTGAAAATCAACATGCTCTCCATTAAAGATATTTTGAAAACTACCTTATTTTATTGTTTGATATTCAAAGTGTGACTAATGGAAAGGTATGCGCCGATACTGAATTTGGTTAAAATCAATGTTTAGAGGGTTTCCCAATATAGCCTCTAACATATAGCCCACTATATTAATACTTAATAAACTCTTGTGTTAACAATTGCCTGCGTTGTGTATTGAATATACGTAGGGATTATTATGTCTCACGTTCTGAGTTAGAATCCTCAAATAACCATTTAATTTTCATCTTTTCTTTATATAAAATGTATATTTTACGGCTTTTTGTCTTTTTTATCTTACTTTGTGTAGGAATTGAAATGCGACATTATTTCTGTCATAAAATACAATAAAACATATGATGTATATAACGACATTACAGTACAATTAAATGTCACTTATCATTTCACGTGTTTCGTGTACGTTAAACACGCACTAATAAACAAATTGCCAAAACATTACAACTGTTCTAAGTGTAATCGCTGCACGAAATCAGACCACAGACGAAAAGTTGGGGTAGGTTTGATATGTGATTATCTCACTAGCTAAAAGAGAAAGATCATGAGTCTGCAGTTGCTCGTATAGACTTACCCATTTTTGTGCTGCGGCAAATTAAATGTCATTTGCTTTATTTGCAAAGAACAAGTTTTCCACAGACATTTTCGTCAAACAAAGTATCCTTGTTCCATTTGGTGTTCACATATACTGTAATCATTTATCTGGATAAAATATAAAAACCTTCAGTAGTTGCTGACGCTTAAAAAACGAAAAATGTGTCATTAAGTTTACATACAACGGAAATCATCGAATTATAATACAATCTCCGAATAAGAATCCTTGACAGTAAATTGATTTCGATGATCCAAATGACATTTAAATTTCTGATGATGGCTATTATAGATTGACTGGGCTAAGCACTCAGCAATCTGATAATCTTGTAACAAAGGTTATCATTTACGTCCACAGCACTAAGGATCTAAAATGTTTGCGTTATATTAGACTGCTCTTAACAGAGCAGTCCAATAAAGTCTTAGCAACATTATGAGGTCTGAATAATGCTTCACGTATGTCAAGTATATCTCTGTAGCACGCGTGGCTGTAACAAGAGACTTTATGCATCTAAGGGTTGGCTTTGGTCATATGAGTAGACAATGTGACAAGCTATGGACAGATTCGGAAGACGAAAGCAAGATTAAGACACCAGAAGGAGTTTTACATATTGATATTAAAGATATCAATGAATTCTTTGCAGAGGAGGGTAAGGCTATGTCTAAAATGTTTGATACACTAGCGAATGAAATCAATGTTTGCTTTGGAGAAAGAACAAAACAGAAAAAATTGACAAACAAATATGTTAGTCCAGATACCTAAACATCTAAAAGTTCCAAAACTGAATGATATTTTATGGGACAACACAAAACATTTTTTTCAAAGGAGAGCTGTTCAGTTATCTAAATTGCAAAGTATTATGTAAGGCTTCGATATCAATCATAGACAAAGCACAATCAATTCACGAAAACAGACGCAAGCAGCTCAGTTGAAATGACAACAAACTGTTTAAGAATTTGTTTAATAGATGCACGAAATCACTTTAACAGACATCAATCATATAATCAGGGACCAGTTTTGCCGACATTTTTTGTACGAGTATGTTTAAAAGAAGAAAGTTATAACGTTTTAAAATCAAGATATCACTCATATATTTTTTGTTTTAAATCCACTCTCAGCTAATCGTTTCAAATAAACATTATCTTTCCCGTCCAACTCCACAGCGAGTCATCTCAAACTAAATGGCGCCCTTGTCATTTACGACCTACAAAAAATACAGTATTTCAGCAAATTGCGTATTGAAAAAGATTTATTATTCAAACTCCAAATTCTAATTTTAGCAGTTAATTGTCCTTTCGAGAACGGAATCAGCTGATCGAATATTGTGTAATGTTTATTTTATACGGAATTTTAACACCAAAATTAATTAGAGCGGGAAAGAAAATCCAGAATAATTTATTCCCTATTATACTATTATTTAAAATTGGATTTTTTAAAACTTGATTTACTTCAATGAATTTTTTTTATGAATTTTTGTTGAATGAGTGTAATTATGTAAAATAAAATATCACACACACACACACACACACACACACACACACACTGACTTTTGATTAGAAACTCTATTATTATTAGTATTATTTTAGCTTTAGCTTCTCGGCAATGTCAGATCTATCTCGTGTCCAAGAAGAGATACCTACAAATTGCCACGGGAAGTACCTTTTATTTAAGTTGATTTTTCAGAATAAAAATTATTATTTCCAGTAGTCATTTATTTCTTTCTCTTTATTTATCTCATTAATCATTTATTACTTCATATGAAATACTGTTTTATTCCAATTTGTTCTATATTTTGTTATCAATTGTGATTTTAATTTTTCCCTGTCTTTAAATAAAGCTAGAATAATTGATACTTAGATTCAAATTTCTACATATACAATTATGAAATTGCCACCTGGCAAAATTATATTGACTGTTTGAGAAAACAAATCATAAAATCAAGGCAATTTAAAAAATTAATTTGATTATTTCTTGTACCAATATGTTATATATATATATATATATATATATATATATATATATATATATATATATATATATATATATATATTATTGCGTTATATCTTAATATTATACTCTCTCTCTGTCTCTGCAAATGTTATGTTGTGTCTATTTTTCTTTCCAGTGGATGAATTTGGATCTGAAGTTTTTGGCCTGTTGGACAACCTAAATGATATACTGTCAGGGAATGTGCAACCTCCTGAGTTACAACTGACATATAATGTTTACCACTTAATACATGAAGGGCTGCAATATATGAACTACAGCATTCAGAATATACTTCCAAAGATTCTAAAACTGAATGACAACAACATAATTTTGCCAGCAAAAATTAGCAACCTAACAAGAAAATTGAAGAAGTACATGGCATCAGACAGAGACAAATATATATTAATTGATTCATTATACACCAGTCTACAAAAGGATTTTCCGGCAGATTTTGCATCTAATGGAGTATCATATGATGACCTTATAAACAAATCAATACCTAAATTTAAATGTCCGCTTCAGCTGACCAATGCAGATGTATGATATAGATGTAAAGATTACTTTACTGCAAGTCCTTGCCATGGTCACATGCCGAGTATTGGATCTGCAAGCTGATGCAAGTCCCCCCTGAGCAGTCAATTCCCCATGAATATCTACGACAACAGTGGAATGATTTACATTCAAAATTGTACAAATTGAAGACATCAAGTAAATGGGGAAGTGATAAAAAGTTGAACACATTATTGAGTGAGAGCTACACATTACAACAGCCTAGATCAGATAATCATCAAGGACAACAAGTCACAAAACACATGGAAAAAACAACAAAAATCAATATAGACAAATTCAGAAATTAAAGAGTTGAACTTGTTCATGCTTATACAAAGATATATGACACTGACAGTCTTGTGACATTTGATCAAAATATTCCAACAGAAGACGGCGGTTCTGAGTGGGAACAAACTTTATAAGCCTGCCACAAAGTCAGTGAAAACAGTGATTCAGAGGAGGAACCCGAAGAAAATGCAAATGTTGAATCTTCTCCTTGTGAACCTAAACTTACTCTGACTGACATTGTTGAATTTAGCAACAAGTTAAAACATTACGCGGCCATCAAAGACGAGAAATTCCTTGTGATTTCCCATGAACTTCAGTCACTTAGTGAAATTATTCTTGTGAAACAGCGTTGTGAGAAGAACAGATGACTTTAGATTCTTCCTTTATGCAAACTGAACAGTAATGCATGGATATTTATAAAGTGATCAGTGATTAAATTCATAATTAATTGATGGAATAATAAAAATTTATTATTCAATCGTTTTATTTTGATTACATTTGTACCAGTGCTCATTCATGTGTGCGAAAAAAATAGTTACTACAAACTGTATACGATTATTTCGCTTGGAAAACTTTGTGAATGACATCAATTAAGGTGCTTATCTCATTCACGTGACTTTTAACCATGTCAATGTATGATACTGTGTTGGGTTGCCTATTTACCTGAAAAAATGTTTATAAATGTTTGTTTTTTCTGTTTCTATTTAAAGTATGTATCCCGCAATGTTTCACTTATATGGGCGTGGTCAAGGAAAATAAAATACTACAAAAGTACTGTTAGCAGGGCCCGATCATGTTAGACGATAAGAACTACGTATTACTACGATGAGGATGTTTGCACATTGTTTCATTGTTAAATTTGTTTAAGATAAAAATAAAATATAAATAACATTTAAAATATCATTTTACACGATGTAAGAGTGAGAAAACACGATCGCATGCACACACATGAATATACTATTGTAATAGCCATATCCGGTATCTGACTAAATTCTGACCTGATAACGGACTGGAATGAACCGAATGCGAATCCGTTTTTAAACTTCTGAAAACCGACACCTCTGTAAACCGACCAAAATGACCGGTCCCGTGGAGTGTCGGTTTACGGAAGTTTCACTGTAATAGTGTATTAGATTCAACAGATGTAATAATAAAAATAAAACAAACATACCAGTCCTTGTCCATATCACAATCCCAAAAACAAAGTAAAAACTTTGCAAACTGGCAAAATAGGTGATACACGTGAACTTCCATCAAGGAAGTGAGGCCGGGTGCTCCGGAAGGGTAAGCACCTCCTGTTTAGCTAGCTACACCCGTCACGTGTAAGTCAATTTTGAGAATGAAAGGAACAAAAACCTATGGTAAGTCAAATATATCCAGTATAAGTTGGGATACAGTGACTACATACTTATCAACAATATTGTGATGACGGCCATAAAACTTTTTAAGGGCCCTGATTAGCCTAGACTTGCAGTATCCTTGTGTCAACAATTTGATTGTAAGTAATTTGCTTCGTTGCAGAAAGTTCCCATAGTGGGAACAAGCTCTACCGTACCGTATTAACTGTGAAACATACACACCATACGCAGGAGAAGCAGGGATATTACTGCAAAGAAACGGAAAGTTGACAATAGAAAAATTGAAGTCATCACGTTTGTCGTATAGCTTCAGATGTAATCTTTCATGGGTGTCATAATTGAGGTATAAGTCCAAATATGAAGCAGAACATGGAGAATCTGTCGTGTCTTTTATTTCAAGCTCACTTGGATAGATGACATTCACATATTCTCCAAATTTGTGATTATTTAGAGAAAGAACGTCATCTATATATCTGTATGTGTAGTTGAATGATTTAGCGACAGTCTTTTTTCCAGATTTGACAAGGTTCTGTAAAAATTCTAATTCATATGAATAAAGAAACAAATCAGCAAGTAAAGGTGCACAGTTTGTGCCCATTGGTATACCGAATGTTTGTTGAAATGAGTTAATACTAGAAAATATCTGTAAAAAACTGTCAAAATGTTGTACAGTCAGTGATGAGAAATCTTATGAATATTGAGATTGATAAATTACCAAAAAAGTATCTTTCTTCTATACTTGCAATTCAGGTCCATGTTCTTTCTTAAACTCAGGCAACTATGCTAAGGCATACAAACAACTGTCTCCACTTAGACGAAACAAAGAAAAGATTAACCAAATACACAGGGTTTCAAATTTCCACAGAGGAAGGCTTATTTTCTCTTAGTCACCAAGTAATGGCTGCAGGAGATGCTGCTAGTAATCTAAGGGCCACCAATGAAGCCTTTGCTGAGTTAGCTGAGTCCATTGTAGATAATGATGGTGATAATAATGAGACAGCAGCAAGGTTAAAATGCAGTGTTAAAAGTGTCATGACTGATAGACATAGTAAATAAAAGCAATTTAAGTTGCCGGAAAATGAAAAGCTAGAATCATTGAATGTTTTGAAATCCTAATATGACTCCTGAAGAGAAAGATTCAGTTTCTTCTGTAAATGCCTTGCACTGTGATTTACATACATGCATTCTGCCAAACATGGTTTCAGTAGCATTAACAGGGATGCAAAAGTTTGAGAAAAAACATGGGGTTGTACTAGCTTCATTTACTAAGACAAATTCAGCAGCAAATGATTTAATTTATGAATGTGCCAAAGCTTTCATTCAAACCACTGGTTGCTAAAATCAGGAGATGCAGCTGACTTTAAGGATTTTTTTATCTTGCATTGGTGAAAAAAATCACATTGTCACATTTTTGCATAACAGGTTCAATGTTCTGTTTATAGATGGTGGGTCAGTATATTATCACAAAGGACCACATTAGTAATCATTAAAATCAGGAGGGTTCATTCTTGATTCCATTCTTAACAGACTAAACAATAATTTAGTCATAGCAGAATGCAGGGTCTTGGGAATTTCTGATAAGCTTATCTGTGGACCACTTTGGAGGTTGTTAAAAATGAAAATATAATATATTTTGGTATGAACAGGTATTGGCAGATTTTAGTAGAGGAAGTGTCAGAGTTATCCACAAATGCAAGGTCTCTATTATCAGATGAGTGTGTTTTTCCAGATATTGTTCAGCTAGACAAAGACTGTATATATGAAAACTTGTTTGAGTCAGCAAGTGAACTTGATGAACTTACAGTATATGTCCTTCAGGAAATTTGTTCTGCAATGCAATTAAGCCCATGTTACTTCGGAAACTTGCCGATCAGCTACCTGGTGGATGCATGTACATACCAATCCCAGTGTTAATTGAACAGTGTGCATCTGCTCCAAACACTAACGGTATATCGGAGGCAGACTTCTCATCACTAGACAGGATTGAAAGAAATTATCCTCGGAAAGGTAGGTCTACACAGTCTGGCAAAATTACATAATCTGTCAATAAAACAAGTTCTTTCATTTAGAATCTTTCAAAAGAAAAAAAATTCAAAATTGCTGGGAAAGTTGCAAAAAGAAGGGTGGAGTATGATAAATCTATGAAAAATCAGGTAAGGCAGGAGAGAATTGATGCACAACGTAGTATACAAGCAAAAGAAATAAAAAGAAGAAATGCAACTGAATATGTGAATAAACTGAAAGAACAAATGAAGAATGAGGGTATTTGGGTAAGTGAAGAAATGGCAGATAAAAAAATAGAGATAAGGCACAATCAAAAAATGTTAGAGATCTGATAAGAAATCAAATTGTGTTCCATTCTAAGGTACTAAAATCAACAATACCATCAAAATCCCTCCTAAAATTTCATTAAAATAAAGTAAATATTAATAACAACACAATTTTCTCAAACTTGAAATCAATTATACATGTATCTGCAAATTACTCATCAGGCATCCCAAAAATGGTATCTAATATTAATTGCAAAATTATACCAATGTGCTTAACAAAAGAAACCCAAAGGACCCTGGCTACATCCTAGTCATAGTAACACCTCAGATACACAAGTGACTAAAACAGAAACATTTGAGTAAAGCCACTGCAATACCATAGCTTTTGTTGATGGGTGGTATCCAGGTATGTGTATTGAAATACTCAAAAATAAATTGGTAAACATTCAGTTCCTGCATTCAGCTGGAAAATACTTTAAATGGCCTGATAAGACTGATATCAGCCAGTCATTTCTGCGGGTATTCTAGCAGAAATCTCCTAATGTCCGATTGCAAATGGAAGAATATGGTCTGTTAACGATAAAAGAGCTATTGACATACTTTATGCAAATTGATGTCCTAAAGTTCTCAACTTTTTACCTTTGATTAAGCTGTAGAATAATAATTTGATACACATAGCTGGATTTTCAATTTAAAGTTCAACAATACTAGTATTCATACATATTATATACACAGTGTATACCTAAAACACTTTGTCTCAGGTCAAGTCCGAGTTTGTGAAGCCGGTTTCACCAGTAGTGGCTTAACTCAGATGTCTTTGTATGATATTTATATCTAACATTTTAACAACGTGAATTGAAATTGTTTAAGCAACAGTTTACAAAAAAAAAAAACCAAACAAAAAAAAAAAAAAAAAAAAACAAAAAAAACAAAAACAAAAACAAAAAACCAAAAACCAAAAAACATAAATTGACACATAATTTGTCATGGACCATGACGTCATAATAAGTAGTCGCACTTAACCAATGTTATATCACTACAGTCTGGTGATACAAAGTTATGTTATACATGTCTGATAAAACTTGTAAGTGGAAAAACCCAGTATTATGTTAGGTTGTGTGAAAACAATTATCTTCATATGGAATTAAAATTATTTCTCTACTGATTTTACTTTGTGATTTTTACTAGTTTATTAAACACCTTTTGTCAAATATATACGACAATACGTCACTGCTGTCAGACCCATGTGCAGAAAGTCGTGGGTTTGATCCCCAGCCACGACATACTAAAGTTGTAAAAAATGGCCCAGTAGTTTTTGAGTTGATGAAAATGTGAGTAACAGATGAACAGACATGCAAACACACGCACACACAGGGGTATACAGGTATTCTTGGCTATGCCTTTCAGCCAGGTGAGCTAAAATAAGTTATTTCTGTAGTTCATCGGCACAAATTGATTAGTGAAAAAACTGGCTGACTTAATTTTGGAATAATGAACTAGGCTGTATTTACTGTTTGGTGTATTAGCACCTAAAGCTTGGCCTTTGTCTGCTGTAGACAATACAGTCCAGATACCCTATGCACCCCTCATCAAGGATACCAAAAATTTTTACCCTTGTTTTAATTTTTCCAAATACTCTTTTTACGAATCTGACTTCTCTATCAAACCATAAGCTGAAATGGCTGTTTCGGCCATATTGGAACGGCAATCTTGAAGTTGTTATTATGTGCAGGGATACTTTTCCTGTGATTTCAGTAGACCAACATACTAACTTTCCATAATTGATGTTATTATTAATCACACTAAAATTTGGTGTTTCTTATCAAATGATTAAAACACTAAAAATGACCGTTTTACCATATGCTTAAATTGCTGTTTCGGCCATATTGAATTTGTTATTATGTGCAGGGATACTTTTTCCTATGATTGCAGTAGACCAACATACTAAATTTCCATAAATGATGTTATTATTAATCACACTGAAACTTGGTTGATGAAAACACTAAAAATGACCGTTTTGCAATATGCTTAAATTGCTGTTTCGGTCATATTGGAGCGGTCATCTTGGAATTTGTAATACTGACCTGAATAATTCTTTAAGTGATTTGTGCAGGTTTATATACCTCCTTTTCATAAATGATATCAAAATGGATTATATGTCTGTCTTTTTAATGGATATGATTCAGTGATGAAAAATTTAAAAAAATGCATTTTTATCCTGAAAATATAGTGGTGCCGCTGAAAAAAAAGAATAAGAGTCAATTTTGTCCTATTTTACACAGCTGTGTATTTTCAATTGTCCATGAACTATTAATGTTTTGTATTCAATTCAATGAAGTCAAGCTGGATATTACATTTTGAAAAATTTAAGTTGATTGGATAAAAAAATATTAAAATATAAGCATCTGAATTTAAAAGAATTAAGGATTTTGAAATATTTTGGCTAAAAATTCCAGTTTTTTTCCCAAAAATATACGAAATATGCAAATTTGAGATTTTATAACTTTTATTGTTTCCCAACCGATTTTCATAATTTTTTTTGTGTTTGCTTATCTCAGTTCCGTTCAGCTCTATAATGTTGCATCACAAATTTCCATGTTAGTGTAATGCTGTAAATATACAAAAGAATGTATATAATGTGTTTTGCCAAAAATAGTAACATTATTGATTTTAAATACTTTTTATTTTAAAACAACATTTTCATTTCATTATTAATCATTGAAATTAAATATTAACTTGTAATTTTTGTAACTTTAGTAGAAAAATTATATATATATATATATATTTTTTTTTATCTAACTCAAAATTTATACAAGAACTTTAGAAAGTGACAAAAATTTATAAAATTTCTTTTTCGTACTAGTTCAAAAGTTTCTAAATCAGCTTTAGTCAAGTAAAATCCTACAAGCAAACAACTGGAACTTTGAAACAAAGAACACAAAATTTCTCGACTAACTGAATGTTTGCTCAATGTAATTTTAATGTCGGCGTCCTTATCATATTTCCTTCTTAAGATTTAGAAGTGTGAGATTAAGGAATACCATTGCAGATTTAGCCTAAGAAACATCTAGTATTGTTTTTATTAGGATATAATATCAATTAGCACTATAAGCTCAGTTATGTCATATTATGTAAGAAAGTAAGAGCCTTGTATATGGTCAGCTGCGTGAACTTCACGTGAAATTGAGATTAATGATTTTTGATTACGAGAAATAAATTGTTGATTAGTCAAAAGTTTAAATTCTGAAAGCCAAAAGTACCACGTGATTAAAACCTAACTAAAAGCCAAGCATGGTCACTTGTGAATTGGCTTCAGAAGAATAAAGACTTTTAACATCATAAAATTTGTCAATGTTTAGGTTAGTCAAAATTATTTACTGAATTAATTATCGGTTTTATCATAAGTTAAAAAAAGAAGCATTAAAATTTCAATTTTGTACATTGTTATTCAAATATAAGAAATTTTACTTAACTATTAGAAATAATTTAAAATTACTATGTTAGATTTAGGCATTAACAATTTTATCTAATGTTATTCTAGTTTTCAAAGTATTTTAAAGTAAAGGCTTTGCTAAATATTTTTGATATTCTTAAAAAACTTTTAATTTAGTTTTGATATTAACTTTATTTGCTTTGTAATTTAAATTGTTTAAATTAAATTAAGGTTTAAGAAACTCGTGATTATGACGTCCAACTTGAATTCGAAGCATATTTGTCTTTAAGTTGAAATATTTACAATGTATATTTGCCTTATATGCTTCGCTTTGTTAATTCAAAGTGGGTGCTTGAACCTAAAAGATTCCGGTCAGAATTCGGAGTCGTTATCTTTCCAATTTTGAAATTATAATGTATTTGTTAACTTCCGTGTGAGCTTAGCGATACTTACAAAAATTGGTATGATGTTTGGCTTTATGTAAGTTCATTTATAAAATTTATTAGAAAACTAAAAGGTCTGGATTCTCTAGATTAAATTTAAGAGATCCAGAAACCAACAGACTGATCAGAGAGGACCCCACTCCTGACAGAGAGCCAGAGAAAGAAATTCAATAACTTGAAAACATGAATGGTGAACAACAGAGGCAATGGCAACAGGTAATAATGCCTACATCTGTCATTCAATTTCATAAATACAAAGGGTAAACAAAGCCAATTTCATGGATTAAGCAACTAACACGATGGGTCAAATTGAATAATTATACTGATATTCAAGCATGTATTGTCATTCCATTTTGTTTAGAGGGCCCAGCAAAAAATTGGTATGATGGGCTTCCTGAAGAAAGTCAGACAGATTTAAATGTAGTATTGAGACTGTTAGAAGCAAGATTTACTGTCAGTGATGATGATTTGCTGACAGCTCAAGCTATAGCTGAATCAGCATTAGAATACCTAGATAGATTAAGATTAAAAGCAACTGGAAATGATGTGCCAGAACATCTTCTGTTTAAAATAGCAAAGAAGGGATTCCACCCAAGTTTAAGGAACATTGTTATTCAAAAGGATCCCAAAACTTTTGATACACTTAAAGCTGCAGAAATTGCTGAAAAATATGTAGAAGATTCTATCCTTCATCATAAAGTGAATGCAATTTCTAGTTCGAATGATGAAATATTCGAAAACACAATAGAAAAATGTTGTGTAAGAAAATGGAAGAGATAGGCTCAAATAATTCAAAACCTTATCAAAATTTAAATAAATCTGCTAGATTCTATCAGCAAAATAGAACAATTAGGCAAAATGTAGGTCAGTCTCGTTCAGTGTCAAATTTATGTAAATACTGTGGGTTAACTAGATGTCCTGGGATCAGGGAAAGATGTTTGGCTAGGGGCAAACAATGCAAAAGGTGTGATAGAATTGGCCACCTTCAGAGAAAATGTTTTGCTGCAAGGAAGGTCAATGGTCAAGTTAATAGGGATTAAGATAGTGCGCCCATTTTTTGACGGCTGTCTAGGAATGGGCATGGTGGCATGCATAAAAGAATGAAGTAAATTTATCAACAAAAATGCATAGGAACCAAATACAATTCCCCAATTTGAAAAAAAATATTCTAAATTAATTGTGCTCAGCTAAAAAGATAATAATAATAATAATAATAGTGCATATGCAAGCCTGAAAAATAAAACAAGCTATAGTAAATTAATGCTAAAAAATGATCTTAATATAAGTTGCAAAAACATGGCATTTCACAATTACTTGAAATGTAACTATTTCTAATTACTGAGAACCATAGTTAATAAATTGCAACGTATATTTTTAACTAGTCAAAGTCATAAGAATTATTTCATTAATTAGGGCTAGAATTAATGTGCTAGAATGCAAACCGGTTTACATTCAAACGTGGCTTTAACAAGTTTAAAATTTATTTTTGTAGGGAATCAAACAAGGCCTTTGGTCAAATCTTGTTCGGACGCCAAAATGCAGCCCATATTAAGATTCACCTACGGTATAGTGTTTGATCCTATTGCTCAAGTACATTTTGGGCAGGATGTATGGTCAGAAACATTCCATATCAAGTTGCCTATCAAGCATGCCTATACTGTTATACCAAAATGCCAGTTAATGAATAAATGTGAAAGCCACAATAAAGTAATTGACTTAATAAATAATTTGCAGCAAGATATTGTACATAAGCTTAATAACACGATAAAACACTCTCATCCCAACAAAATTAAGCACACAATGCAAAAAGCCAAATCTAAAAGAGCAATATTAGGTTTTATTGGAAGTTTGTCAAAACTTTATTTGGAGCTGCCACCGTGGGTGGTGTAAATATTTTAGCACAGCATATTAATGATTTAACATCTCGAGCAATATTGTTGACCAAAGCTTTAGCTCAGCATTCAAATCATGAATCATCATGTATGTCCTCAGTAGATGCTAGAATATCTAGAATTGTATCACAAATTGCTGAAAATCATAATCAAAATTTTTTTTTTTCAAAATTCCATTTCTGACAAATTGAAATTTCTTCAACAATCGTTTATTAATATTACAGCAACTTATTTAAGAACAGTCAATACAGCCACTAATGTAAATGATAAATTGTACAATTTACAGCAAGGCATTTTCGATCTTGTTGAAGGCAAATTATCTCCCTTATCAAACAAAAAGTACTGTCAAAACCAATAAAAGAAATACAAAGTATTTTAAATCGGCAATATCATGGATTTTATTTAACTTCAACAGATCCTTATTACTATTATTCTTCAAACAATTTTTTGTTTTCTAGAAAACGTAACAATATTTTAGTCCTTATAAAAATACCAAATGCCTATAAACAGATGTTGAAATTTCAGTTATACAAAATCATATCTTTGCCTGTTCCAATTGTTGATTCTAACCATGCTAGTAAAATTGTAAATGTTGAAAGTTATAATCTTTTTAAAACATTGACAAATGATGATATTGTTAAATGTTCAGGAGATAAAAATATGCATTGTCCAATAACAACAAATATTCAATTTACATCTTCCACTTGCTTGCCATCTTTATTAGCCAAGGATGTAAAGTCTATAACAAAGTCATGTGAATTTAGGTTTCTCCCTAATGAAATTTCTTCTCATGTCATGAAATTGAAAAACTCAGTGATACTTGTTTATAAAACTCCAAAATTATTTTTCAATTGTAATGGGAAAGAACTTGTAAAACCATAATATGTATTTTCCCGCTTTTTTAACACAGTGTAAAACTTCTGATAATATTACAACTTGTTTACTGTAATTTTAGCACTAATACAACTACTTTTTCAGTGCAGATATATTATCTAACATAAATGGTAGCACCACTTTTGATCAAATATTGAATGTAGATATACCAAATTTCAAAATTTACAATCATTCATCTTCATCATTTTTGGTGGATGACAAAAGTAGCCATTTAAATCTAACAAAAATGGCACAAACTGCTAAAAATGATGGCATTATCTTTCACCAGTTAACTGAACCTCTTCTTGAAGGTAAAATAAATATCAATACTTTATGGCCAGATTTAAATTGTTACTTAGGCTAATTTTTAACTGCAGTTGCTGGTATAACCTTTGTATATTGTATTTGGTCATTTTTCAAAATTAGAGCTTTGACTACAACATTACTGGTTCTTGAAAGAACATCACATGTAAAAGCTGTTGCATTACCTTCCCTTATTTACAAAATTGAGACAACTCTTGCAAATGAAAGGAAACAAACTATATTTGATGAAATAACTTTAAGTCATTTATTAATAGCTATAACTGGAATTTTATTGACTTGTTTGTTCATTTTATGCATTTTTAAGTTTAAGAAATCATCCCATGTCACTCAATTGTTGTTAGAAATCACATTGTATCTGCATGTATAACTATTCCCTTAATCAAATTGTCACTTTGTCTTTCATTGACAACATTGAATTAATTGGTTATTAAGATCTAAGCTCATTATTACTTGGCAGGAGTTCACAGTCACAAATAAATTAACTCAAAAATCACTTTCCATTTCAAATGAAGTTACACTGTCCATCATTCAGACAATTAAACTAAAAGATAACATTTCCATACCTTACTCTGCTTATTTTTTACTTGCTCATCAAAGTTTTTATAAAAATTTAAAACATTAAATTGTATTCTTACAATTCCTTACCAATACTCTTTGAGATAAAAAAAATCTCATATTTCTACATCAACAACATATGAAAAACTTTCGAATAAGTTATTGTATTCAGTGGTTGATATTCAGGTGTAACGAAAATAATATTCAAGGATTCATTCAACGGATATTCAAGTGAAAGTTTTGTGTTTAAAAAAAGATAATGCATGTATGTACAGGATTGTTCAATGGATACTCTAATGAAGGATTTGTGTGTAAAAAAAATACATGCATGCACAGGATTATTCAGTGGACGTTCAAGTGTTATAACAAGGATACATACAATAGTTATTCAATGGATATTACTCATGTTCAAGTGGATTTGTGTTACATTGTAGACTTTATTTGAGACAATGGACATGCCAACAACTGGATATTTGGACATTCACATTGTGCTGATATATATCAACATTAAATTCAATATTTGACTTTAAATGTGTCATTTTATCATCTTTATGAACTTTTATTTACTATTGATTATTTTATTACATACATTGCTGTTGATGTGAACACAGATGATTCAATAAGCATCTCAAATATGACTTGAAGACAACACTTGTCACACAAAGTCTGACACCCAAATCATCAGAATTTCATCAGAAAGTGTACATAATGTAGAGATTTTGTTTACTTTTTTTTATTTCTTTTGATTTTAAATTGTTTATTCTCAGATATCAGATATACAGCAAACATATTGCATCAAGTAAAAAAAGAAAAAACACATACTAACACATCTTAGATAATATATGTGGTTGTTATCTATATAGACAGACATATAGTAAATTTTTATTAGTATTCTTTTTTCTTCTTCCAAACGTTTGGGACCAAAGTATTTAAGCGGAGGGATAATTATTATGCTGTAAATTTAAAATATAATGTATATAATGTGTTTTGCCAAAAATAGTAACATTATTGATTTTAAATTCTTTTTATTTTAAAACAAAATTTTATTTTATTTTTAATCATTGAAATTAAATATTAACTTGTAATTTTTGAAACTTTACTAGAAAAATTATATATAATTTGTTTTTTTTTTATCTAATTTAAAATTCATACATAATCTTTAGAAAGTGACAAAAATTTATATAATTTCTTCTTCGCACTACTTCAAAAGTTTTTAAATCAGCTTTAGTCAAGTAAAATCTTAAAAGCAAACAACTGAAACTTTGAAACAAAGAGCACCAAATTTCTCGACTAACTGAAAGTTTGCTTTATGTAATTTTAATGTCGGCGTCCTTATCATATTTCCTTCTCAAGATTTAGAAGTGTGAGATTAAGGAATACCATTGCAGATTTAGCCTAAGAAATATCTAGTATTGTTTTTATAAGGATATAATATAAATTAGCACTCTTAGCTCAGTTATGTCATATTATGTAAGAAAATAAGAGCCTTGTACATGGTCAGCTGCGTGAACTCTACGTGAAATTAAGATTAATGAATTTTGATTACGAGAAATAAATTGTTGAGTAGTCAAAAGTTTAACTCCTGAAAGCCAAAAATACCACGTGATTAAAACCGACGCGCGGAATTAAAAGGCAAGTGTGGTCACTTGTATATTGGCTTTAGAAGAATAAAGATTTTTAACTTCATAAATTTGTCAATTTTTTTGGTAAGTCAAAACTATTTACTAAATTGATTATAAGTTTTATCATAAGTGAAAAAAAGAAACAATTAAAATTAAATTTTGTATACTGTTATTCAAATATAACAAATTTTACTTAAACTTTTGAAATTAGGGACTTCCGGTGGCGCTACGAGACGTGATGGACGTCTTTCTTTGACTCTGTGTTATGCACGATTTTTTATATCCTCACTATGCACTAGACCTGAATGGCAACCAAATCAAAACTACAATCTGATACCACTTCCATCAGACGATATTTAACTAGAAGTAATCAAGGTTAAACGTTTCGTTAGAAATGAAAAAGGCGCGGGGGGTGGGGGTGGATAATAAAAAAATGGCGGCGCCCATGGTGAGTGATCATGGCAGCGATAATTCTGACACCTGAGCCCAAGCCGAGAGACAAAACACATAGTTTATCAGTCCCCCCAGTACTCCAGGTAGTTATAATGTAACTGAAATCTCAAATAAAGATCTGGCTGACCTTATTCTAAAACTTGAGGGTAACTGTCGTCAAGATTTGACGCTCTTAAAAAAAGATGGAGGAAAAATACGATAAGAAGTTACATGTAACGACTCAGAAAGTTGAATTTTCGTTTAATGCTAAGTTGAAAAGCGAGATAAAAAGTTTGAACAAAAAGTAGCAAACTGTGAAAAGTCGATGAGCAAGTCTGTAAGTGAAACGGCTCAAGGACTTCAGCTAAACACAGAAAATGAAATTAAGGCACTTAAGGAAAAAGTTTTGGATTGTGAAAAGTCATTGTATGTGTTCGCATCAACATATGATGAAGTCATCAAAATTGCTACTGAGAAAGATGGTATTTGTGATGAATTAGAGGACCGTGTGTGTTGTGTTGAAAATAATATCGTATATCAGGGCCAAGAAGTAGGAAATATAATCTTATGTATGGAGTACCCGAGCAAGAAAATGAGAAATCGGATGTTACCGACCATATTATTCGAAAAGTGTAGCGTGATGACCTTGATATATCACAGGATAGACTCGATCTTATTAGTATTTTCAACGTTCATATGATCCCCAGGGCTCCAGCCAATAAATACATGAATATATACAAAGCCCATAATCATAAAATTTACAAGGATGTCCGATAGAAACTTTGTTCTTAAAAACTCATCGAATATAGGACGTGACCGTAAAATATCCATAAGAACAGACCTACCTTAAAATTTTAAAGTGAGACGTTCAAAAATAGCCCAGTTCACATATACACTGAAGAGGGATAAGGGTCTGAAAACAGCTTTGAGAATCGCAGATGTCTGGTTGGAGGTTCGTAGGAGTAATTCAGATAGGCGGGAGAAATACCAGGGAATTCCCGTTTAAAGTGACTTTTAGTTCTACTTTACTGTAGAAGTGAAGAGTTGACACTGTAAATGATAATTGTTTTTGTTATAATTACTATACATAGCCTTTATGCATTTTTCACCTAATATACCGTAAGTTGTAAATACTTTTCATTTGTTTATTATGTGGAAAACTAATTTATTGACAGTCTCTCACCCTACAGTATTTCATGTATGCATGAAATAGCGTTTATATACATTTACATGATATGTGAATTTTAAAGTTGACACAGTCTATCCCAGTCTTATTTATGCTTGGTTAGATAGTGTTATAATTTATAAGTTGTTATCTGTGTCATACAAGAATATTTCAGAAAGTGCATAAGTACATTATCTATACTCTTAACTGTAGATTGCCTACCAAAAGTGAAATGTATTTTTTATTGCTTTGTCTGTGTTTGTGTTTGTATTTAAGATATGAGTGGAATGAGAGTGGTTGTGACTATCAAGCTGAATTAATGCCTGAGTTTAGATCACTAGTGTTATACTCTGCTAAATACATTGTACATGAATTTTTTGTGATTTATATAATAAATGAGTAATGTTTTGAAAATTATATCCCTCCGTTGTAGAGGGCTAGAAAATCACAAAAAAATAAAAGATGTGTAAGTATTAAAGAGATAAAAATAGCTCGATTTATTATATACAAGATACACATTTTAGTAACTAATGCTAACTTTGTAAGGACACAGTGGGGTTTATATTATTCGGTAAGTCCTGGCACTACTGACTCGAGGAGTTGCTACATTATTTAACAATAATTTCGAATATAAGTTGAAGAAAGATAATAAGGATGAAATCGGTAATTTTTTGGCTCTTTCTTTAGAAAATGCTTCATTCAATATTACTTTAATCAATATCTATGGACCAAATAATGAGTCAACAGAATTTTTGATACACAAGACGAAATATCATCTTTAAGCTAGCTTAAAGATGGCTCTAGCTTAAAGATGGCTTAAAAATGTCTTTAAGCCATCTTTAAGCTATCTTTAAGCGGCTTAAAGATGTCTTTAAGCCATCTTTAAGTTTGGCTTAAAGATGGCTTAATGGCACTGAAATTTTAAGCCATCTTTAAGCACGGATAAATTATTATTGGTAGAAATGAATATTTATTGCTTAATTAATTACTTTATTTATTTAAGACGTAAAAAAATATTTGTTTTTTATTTAAAAAAAAATATACAAAATGATATTTTTAAAATATTTTTTTAGATGTTTTATTTTCTTTCCTGTATATTTTCAAATGTTTTTTTTTTAATTTTTTTTTGTATTTAAAAAAATTATACAAAATGTTCTATTAATATTTCATTTACTTTCCTGTATATTTTTTTTACATGAAAAAAATTTTTTCATTATTTATTATATTATTTTTATTATTATTTATTTATATATTTTGTCATCATTCTCTATACTAATTACATCATAACTCAATGTATTACATCTTACCTATAACACTTGTCCTGAGTGGGGCTGGAACCCGCTATCTTTAGATTGCCAGGCACTGCATCCTTATCCATTAGGCCATGGGGTAGGATGTATATACAGTGACAAATGATTTATATAAACCTAAGGAAATATGATCATGTGACCATTTCTTAAAAACCTCAAATTGTGAATAGAAAATATGCAAGTTTATGTAACTTTTCTCCATTTTTAATATTTTATTTTATATATTATGATAATTTTTATTAATTTTATAGCATAAATTAATCAATCTTTTATTCTAAAGAAAAATAAATCATTCATATATCAAAGGAAGGCAGGAATGTCAAACCCCACCTGTAATATACTTATTTATCTGACTGGCAAAATCAGTTAGTTAGATTGCAAATTCAACAAATAGTAATTATATTTAGACATTTTTATGCACTTGTAGAATCTTATCTAAGTACACTTCTGTTGTTAAAATTGATTTATTCATTTTTGATACAGAAAAAAGTTATTGAGACTATTTTGGAAATTGAATTTGTTTATAATTGAAAATTCTAATTTAGTTTTTCATTGAAATTAATAATAATATTAGATGCACAGATACTTTTCAAGACAAATAAAAATATTAAACAAATTAGATATTAATATATTGAATAACCAATCTCTAATAAGGAAGAAAAAAAAACGAATGAAGCAAAATAAACTCGATGTTTTATGAGAGCAAAGATTGTGAATTAATCAGGGATAGCTTTTACGGAGAGAGAGATAGAGAGGGGGGTTATGCCCTGTCAAATTATAAGTTTCTACGCTTCTCTCGGGGGGTTATTACGGGGATAGAATAAACTGAAATGCCCATGGAAAACCATCGACATTTTTAATGCCGTCATAATATAATCTTTGTGATATTTCATTTACAAAATTCATAAATTTATAATATAACATCGATGGAATTTAAATCTTGTGCAGACAGAAAAAACCTTGGCGAAGAGAGAAAGAGAGAGAGAGAGAGACAGAGAGATATCTGTATAATGGGATACCGAAATATAAATATATAAAGAAACAGCAGTAAAATAATATTTATAAATAGCTTATAAGCTATAGATTGATATTTGTGTAAAAATGTGTCCTCGAATTATCATCAAATTTATATGAAGCGATTGTTGAATAATAACTTGAAGTAGTAATTACTTGAAGTATTTTGTTTTCGAGAGAAATTGCAGATTTATAAAAAGTTCGAGAATCAATCATCCATGAATAATACACTTAAAAGTTATCCCATCAAACAAATCACTTATTACCGACCTTTACAAGGTACACTACACCTATCATCTTTAGTCCTATATGTTAATTAATTAATACTTTAGTACTTCTGGCACAGAATTAACAAATACTTCGGCTAGATAAAAAACGTTTGATCATTCATTCATTCATCTATCCATCTATCATTTCATTATTTATGTCATTATTTTTCTAACCATTTATTTATTTATTTATCCATCTATCCATTCGTTCAACCATCCATCCATCGTATCTGGTTATGATTTATTTAATCGCTTATCTATTCTTTATTTATTTAAATAAATTATTAATTTACTAAATCCAACGACATGTCGTTGCTTAATTCATCTATTAATTCATTTTATTTATTTATTTATTTATTAAACCAACTATCTTTTCTTTTCTTTCCTTCCTTCTCTCCTTTTTTCTTTATTTTCCTTCTCTTTCTTTATTGATTTATCCATCCATCCATCAATTCACAGACTATCATTTATTTATTTATTTATTTATTTATTCATCCATTCATGCATTTAACCATCCATCCATCCGTTATATATTTATTTAACAATTTATTCGTCTTTTATTTATTTAATTATATTATTTATTTATACTACAGTATATTTATGTAGGTGTGATGTCGCATCTGCATATTCAATTCTGATGTAGTCGATCTTTCAGCCTGACGAGTCTCTCTTGTAATGTTCTGTATTTCCGTTTTTTTTGGATGCGAGTACCTCCAGCCGCGTGTTGGATAATACTGATCTAAGTTGCTGTGCCAGCCTTCAAGATGGTTTTTAGTACGTGGACCTTCTGTTTCGTAATGGTTCCATAAGCTACGGTCACTTTCTACCCAATGTTCAGTAACATAGTCACAAAAAGACGTTATATCGGGGACATTATTGGCATCATCAATAGCTTGTAGTGCATTGAACGAAACATTCTCTACTTCTTGCATCGGAACAAGAAGAAGAACTGCAGTGCTGATTTGGAGTTCCTCGCGTGGGCTGGTGAACACTGTTCAAAGCGACACTTGGCCTCCATAATACTTGGGTATCACGATTAAAATAATAACAATGTTATTTGGCTGATGAACACTGTTCAGAATGTCTATTGGTCTCATTACAATAATAATAATGATAATAATCTTTTACTTATTATTTTTACATAATTATCAATTATCATAATTTATAAGTTAATGCTATAATGATATAATATTAATAACAATTAATAATAATAATATTTTTTACATTTTAATTTTATATATATATATATATATATATATATATATATATATATATATATATATATATATATATATAATTATCAATTATCATAATTTAAAAGTGAATGCTAGAATAATAATAATAATAATAATATTTTACATTTTAATTTTTTGTATTACATGTATTTTTATATTATTATCAATTATAATAATTTATAAGTTAATGGTTTTTAAATTTAATTTTTTTTGTATTTCATTCATGGCTTTTAACTTAAAAAAAATCCAGGTAAATTAAACACAGAATAAGGAAATAGACTATAATTACTAAAACAACATTTAAGACCAATGTTGATATATACCAGTAATTAAAAGTGGGAGAATCGAGAAGACCCCATTCATTCAATCAACCATCCATTCTTTTCTTCTCTCCTTTTATCTCTCTTTCTTTATTTTTTTATTAATTCATCCATCCATCCATTCAACTATCCATACTTTATTTATTAATTAATTTATTTATTATCTGTCCATTAATCCATCCATGCATGCATTCAACCATCCATCCACCCTTTAAATTTATTTAAGCATTTATCCATCTTTATTTATTTATTTATTTATTTTTATTTATTCAACCACCCACCCATTCTTTTCTTTTTCTTTCTATATCGATTGATATATCCATCCATACATCCATTTATTTAAGTATCCATCCTTTATTTATTTATTTATTTTTAAATTGAACTATGTATTATTGAATTCGTTTTTTTAATTTCTAATTATTTATTGACTTCAATAAATGTATATGATGTTTCCGAGTAAAATTGTATTTTACCGAGTCAAACAAATCACTTGTAAACTATTTACTTGCATAATAAATCAGATTCATTTTATTTTCCGTGATTTGTATAATCTGTTACTGACCAAGTACTACTTGGTAATACCTTGGTTATCAAAACAAGTTACTTACCTGTATTGTGCCATGTTTAAATATATGTCAGTGTTTGATTTTAATTCCCATTCCGATTTTTTAATAAATAAATAAATAAATAAATTATTTCTTATTAATTAATTAATTAATTAAAAATAAATAAATAAATAAATAAATTGAAAAGAAACAAACAAATTAATTAATTAATTAATTTGTTTGTTTCTTTTAATTTCAACTTTATTTTTATCGTTTATTTATTTATTTTTTACATTTTTAAAATGTAGTCTGCAATTAATTTCAGATTTCTGTTTTAAAAAAACCATTAAATGATTCATTGATTTATTTTTTAATATCATTTAATGCCATCTTTAAGCCATCTTTAAGCCAAATGGTGTAAAGGAGCTTAAAATTTCAGTGCCATTAAGCCGTCTTTAAGCCAGGCTAAAATATTGCTTAAAGATGGCAGTGCCTTTAAGCCATCTTTAAGCATCTTTACGCGCATCTTTAAGCCCGGCTTAAAGGTGCTTAAAGATGCGATTCCGTCTTGTGATAGAACTAGAAACACAATTTATGATTTTCAAGATGAGTTTGTTATTATATTTTTTTGATTGGAATTTAGTCAAAGATTTTAATTTAGATTGTTGTAATCATTCCCATTTGAATAATCCAAAAAATAGAGAGTGAACAGAAAATTTAAAGCGACAATTTGATTGATTCATGGAGAACTTATTACCCTAGTAAGAAAAGATATACCTGGTGTAGAAGTAACCCGATTAAAAAGTCCCGTTTAGTTTTTTTTTTAGTTTCTGAGAAATTATTATCATTGATAGAAAACATAGATATCCTACCAGGTTATAGATCTGATCATTCAATGATACAATTACAAATTAGAGTTTAAGCAATTGAAAGGGTTGAAGGATTATAGCGTTTTCATAACTCTCTTCTTTAAGATCCACAATATGTACAAAAAGTAAAAAATGTTATTATAGAGGTAAAAAAGGAATATTTAGTCCCTGTTTATTCATTAGATTACATCACTTATTGCGCCAATGAAAATTTACAATTTGTTATCAATGATTATTCCTTTTTTGAAGTTTTACTTATGAAAATTAGACAAATGACTTTACCCTGTTCTTCTTATAAAAAGCAGAAAATGAAGGAAAAAACTACTACAATCACAAATCAGATTAAATTTTTGCAGGAAATTGTAGATGAAACAAATAATAGTCTCTTAAATGATATTTTATGTGATTTAAAGTCTGAACTTGAAGAAATTAGGAAAATTGAAATGGAGGGTTCATTGATAAGAACACGTTCATAGTGGATTGAAGATGGTGAGAAACCTACTAAGTACTTTTGTAGTCTTGAAAAAAGAAATTTTGACAATAAAAGTGTTAAAAAGTTACAAATAGAAAATGGCGAAATCCTTGCTAATCAAAAAGACATATTACAGGGAATCAAATTTTTTAATTTAAACATTTACAGTAATAAAGATGAAAACCTTGAAGATGTGGATCTAAACTAACTTTTAGGGGATTTTAGGGTGCCTAAACTATCTGATACTGATAGGCACAAACTGGACAGAGGAATAACAAAACAAGAAGTATTTTTGGCATTAAAGCATACTAAATATGGAAAAGTCCAGGAACGGATGGTTTCACAGCAGAATTTTTAACAATTTTTGTCCGATCTGGGTGATTTTTACATAGAAGTTTATTATATAGTTTTCAAATAGGTGAATTATTTCAGTCACCAAAACTTGGAATAATTACTTTAATTCCTAAAAGTAATAAACCTTTAAAAAACTGGAGGCCCATTTCTCTCTTAAATGTAAGTTACAAAGTACTATCATGTGTCCTAGCAAACAGAATAAAATCAGTTATGAATGACATTATTCGTGAAAACCAAAAAGGTTTTATTGCTGGTCGATATATAGGCGAAAACTACTAGATTCCATTTCATTACACATGGTAGTGAGGGGTCACGTGAGATGACGCATGCGTGTCCAGATCATCGATACTGCTAGTGTCCATTGAATGGTAAAGTTGTGTTACGATAGCTATTAGGAAATATTTGGATATTTTAATGGATTTACTTTAGGATTTTTCTAATCACATTTTAACGTGTTTAAAATATATAACCTGTAACTTACCTCCTGGAAGTTAAAAGTGCAATCACTTTTCCAGGTTAGGATATAGGCACAGGACCTAATGTGTCAAAGGTGCAAATATTGCTCTTTGTGGTTTGCAACACATTAGAGTTTTATTACCTTGATAATACACAATATGTTGTCAGACGATGAGTGTGATAATATATTTGAAAAAATAATTTCTAAGGCATAATTGACAAACAAAAATGAATGTGATGATGAAAGTGTACATGCAGACGTGCAAGCCTGTACCTAGGACATCGCAAGAAGGAGTATCATCCCAGGAAATGCTACAACAAATACTACAAACACAAGTCCAACTAGGTTCAAACACTATAATACTTTAAGGTTAGTGATAATAAAAGAGTTAAAGAGACCGCATCAGCCAAGCAGTCATGCGAGGAAAATGATCTCGCGCAAGTAATTAAAAAGTTGCGCGGCTCCGATTATGGAGCGCATGATAAGAACCCAACTGCAGCATCGTCTTCAGACGGTTTTGACGCACTTTTAGACAGCCTGGATGATCCAGAATAAGAGGAGGAAGTTGAAAATGATACTTCCGAAGAATTAAATTAACTTTTAAATGAAGCTAAAGAGGTTTATGACAGTGAGGGTAAATCAAGTGACGAAATAGATAGTACTTTGGCTGAGACCATTAACGCTTCGATACGGTCAAGTGTGCAATTGTCCAAAATTAGGGAGACAAGAAATAAATATAACAAACAAAAAACTGCATTAACCTGACCACCTCAAAAGTAAATCCAGAGATATGGGCTGAAGGCACCTTACGTATGAGGTCAAATGATATAAAATTACAAAAAAAAAAAAAAAATCAAAATATGATGGTAAAAGGATTTGTAGCATTAACCCAGCTAGCCAACACATTGATTGCGCAAAAAAAAAAAAAAAAAAAAAAAAAAAATAAAAAAAAAAAGAAGAGACGCTCAACACTGTGGAAATGAGCAGAATGTCAGAATGGGGGCGGGTGCTCTCAGATTATTAACGCTTCAACATCTGAGCTTAGTAATTACAGAAAAGATGGGTTCCGCTGGTGTTTAGCTAAACTATACAGTAAACTTTGCAACTCAGACAGGAAAAGTCACTACTCATCTTTTCGGGGAAGAAAAGCTTCACACATTTTCACAGCTTCTATCCCAAATATCATAGCGTCAAAATGCTTTGTCTTAAGCACACGATTCTGTAATGGCTGTTCATACTGGATGTTTTAAAACTATTAATAGAGTTTTGAATTATTTCTATTGATCAGAGGTTTTGTTGAAGTTCTGACATTTGTAAAAAGGTTGTTTCAAGCCGGAAACCACTTAAAGCATCACGTGTTCCTTGCCAATTATTAGGGAACCTTTTGTTCGTGTTGCTATGGATATTTTAGGACCTATCTGGATTTCCCTTCGATGAAACTTCAATCCAGAAGGATCAGGACATATATGATGTCTTCGGATGACCAAAATATTGGATATATCTGTTCTGGTGAGCCATATAACAAGTTATTTAAAACAGCAGTGAAAGAGCAGTTAATGTGAATGTTTCTATGAAGTAAATAATGATATCAAAGAGAGACAATCATTTATTCTCAACAACAAATTATCTGAACGGTCCTTTGGAATGCTGGATTGCTATGCTCGTTATACGACTCAATGTCAGTATTTAAACAAATGAAGCATTGGTCATGTTTATTTTCAATAAAACAAGCGAGTGGAGTGGAGTAATGGTGTTTTACGCCCCAGTCAAGAATCTTTCACTTATTTCGAGGCGGTCAGTTCTGGGATGGTGGAGGAAACCGGAGTGCCCGGAGAAAACCACCTACCTTCGGCAAGCGAACTAACAAACTTTCTCACACTAGGATCTGTCCCGATTGAGATTCGAACCCAGGCGGTGAGAGGCACTGTGATCCGTAAGCGTGCGCTTTAGACCACTCGGCCACCGAGCCCCCCCCCCAAATAAAACAAGCGAGTGGCTAACAAATTTACCAGAGGTGTTATATATTTCAGTGCTTCTGTTCCAATCTATTAAACCTGTCGCCGATGAAACAGAATCATTCGTGAGAATGAACAACCCCCACAATGGTGGTATGGATCATTATATTCCTTTTTGGGGGTGTTAGTTCGTTTGCACTTTATAAGTATTTTCCTGGATGTATGCTACTGCGTTTAACAAAGTAAATTCTTTTATTAAGAAAATAGTCATTAAATTTGTATTACTGATTGAAAGGGAGGGGATTAACGTTTCGTTCCAACAGAAGAAAAGTTACGTTTCGTCCCAGTGAAAGTGCGCCACTAGAATCCAATTTTCAGTGTGGTGGAAAATAGTTAAATACACATTCAGCATCTGTAGAGTGAAAAGCGCACAATTTAAGAAGAGTGAATGTATCTGAGTGTTGAAAGAAAGTGAATTGACGTTTCGTCTCAACAGTAGAAAAGTTACGTTTCGCCCCTATGCAAGTGTGCCTCTAGAATCCAATAAATCTAGAAGGTTTTTATGTGCTGGAAAATAGTAATACACAATTTTCGTTTTATCAGGGTGTTGGTATCTTCGCTGCATCGTCTGTGCTAAAATGATATGAGATATCGATATTAAATTGACACGAATTTAATGAGAAACGACCACCATTAACTGTAAGTACATTCTCTTTATCATAGTTTTTAATTACTATAATTGCAGTCTTGAATAAAACAACTATTTGTGTATTTTAATACAATCATTTTTACGCAAAAAAAAAAAAAAAAAAAAAAAAAAGTAAAATAAACTTTGTTTGTCCAAAGAATTTGAACATTTTTTACATCATGTAGAAAAACGATTAAAAAATCCAAATCTGTTGAAAAAGTTTTTTTTCCATTGCGAAAAGTTTTAAGAACCTTTTTTTTTTTTTTTTAAAAAAAAATAAAAAATTATCCAGCTGAAATTTATTTTTTGTTCCAATGTTTACAATTTCACGTAATATTCACATTCAATTAAATCCAAATATTTGCGAAGCAACATCTAATATGTCTTTAATTTTTTTCTGTTTTCGTCCAGTTTTTTCATTGCGAAGCAGCATATAATATGTCTTTAATTTTTTTTATATTTTTTCGTCCAGTTTATTTTTTCTCAGAACAAGTTAGTCATGTTTCAAAGCTAGATAATCTCTAAATTATACAATATAATGAAACGTGCAAGGAACAATATTGGTCAACAAATTATGTGACAAATAATAATAATATATATAAACTTTATTTGCTTAAAGTACATAAATAATACTTGTAGCCCATACAATTTTAACAAATATTAAATGGACCACCATTTATATTTGAAAACATCCATCATACAGACAGGTATCTTTAGCAATGAGACTTTACTTTCAAGATACTCTTTAATCCCAAATTATATCCTAATACTAGCCTAATATATCTAAGTAACTTCTATTTCAAGGGAAACAACTGTCATCGTCTTTGTGTCGTTGTGTTAATATCCAAGTAGTTACGAATGCACCTACATTGTAACGATATATAATAATGAGTACCGAATGAAATTGGCGGGAATTTTTTCCGCACTGGAAAAATGGAAAGGGATAAAGAGATCGGCGGCTGCTTTGCTGCTTTGACCGAAGAAGTATCGCCTGTAAAAACATCCCGCAAAATGAACAGATACTTCAATGCGACTCAAATGGTTGGCTGACATCATGAACTAAGCGAACTTTAGAATCTGACTTGGGGATTGCACCTAATGAGCTAATATGCAGTGGTTTAGTATCACATACTACATAATTGCCATGATCCAATTCAAATTGTATTTTTTGTTCAACTTGGTTACAAAATTGATTACATGAGGAATAATTATTTCTCTCATCTGGGATAATAAACTGTTCAAAATCATCATCCATGATGTGAAAACAATGTTTTATACCATTTAAAATAAAAGCACGGTCAAAATCATCTTCTGGAAGTAGATGACACCCAACTTGTACCTGAAGACCCCCTTTTTCATTTAAAGCAATGGCTTTGTTAATCAATGAGGATGATGCAGTGCAGTCTATCACCTGTGAGCTTGTCAGTTTTTTGGATGGTCAATGGCGAAATGTTCTCTAGAAAAACCTATAAGACAAGCAGGAACTAAGCGGCAATTTAAGAAGTTACAATGACCATCATTAAACTTTCGACAGATCGTCGTCCTTGGTGAATGGGCCATGTTTCCGTTGTCTCTGCGACATCTCTGTTTTTGCATGTGCACTTGCACTGATAACTGATATAACGCTTGCACTGTTGCATTATTGGGTTTTACATTAAAAAATATTGAACTCATGTAAATTTATTTATTAGGATTTATGTTATATAACTTCTACTTTAAAATTGTTCATTTTAAACACTTGTTAATTTTTAGTTACTTCAGAATTTGGTTGTTATTTACGATATCATGACAACGTATCAATTGGTTATTCATACAAGTTTGGTTGTATGGTTTTGTAAAATCATTTAATATGATGTTTTCTGTTTTTGTATGTTTTCCCATAATGAACTCCTATTCGTGGAATTTAAATGTCATTAAATAAATCAGCGACATTTAAAAAGTGTAAATGTCGCTGAATAAACGTATGCAGTTGACACGTTGTTCCTTTATGACATTGTTAATCAAAATTTACATTCTTGTTAATGATGATTTTGTCTAATTTTTATTCTCATGAATGAGAAATAATTTGAATTGGTGCTGTGTATGTTGTTATTTGCCACATAATATTTCAAATTATATAATTACAAGCTGCGCGTGATGTCTTATTTTATCGGTCGATGTGTTCTACATTACATCATTTTGACCATTTATTTTTGTATAACTTTGCATTTTTGCCGAACTACTTTTGATGTTCTCCACGGTTGTAAGATCAGTGTTTACACTGGCGACACAATGATAACGAAAAAGTTCAACACTCACAACACTTTAAAGTATATCTTTACATTTAAACACTTTAAAGTATATCGATACATTTTTGTTATAAACAAGTACTATAAGTCCTTAAAAAGCAGATTATAAATAAGATAACATATTAAGAAAATAAGAAAAATAAAGACGAAATATAATGCTAGTCCGGAGTTAGTGTAATATTTCACAGAAAACCACCAAGATTCCCCTTTTCGAAAGAAAAAGAAAAGATTTTATTCAGCAAAAATAACTGTTAGTCCGTAATACTTACAGATATGCCTCCCATTATATGACTACCTTTGAAAGGCCTTTAGGACAACATGCCAGGGCAAGATTATGAACAAAACTTAGCATCTCAGAGTTGAAAAATTTTTTGGCTAACGTTTTTAACATGGGGTTAATAAAAAGCGTCAATGGCAGAGTACTGGTCCAAAAACTCAAAGTCAGAAAACATCATGGTTTAGGAGAATAATGTCGAAAAATAGATTTCAAAACATTCTAGATTTTTACATGTTACTGATTATAGAAGAGTTGCAAATTAATTGAATTATATATATATATATATATATATATATATATATATATATATATATATATATATATATGATTTTAAATCGTAGAAATATGTATGGACCGACAAATTATCGTCCTTGAAATGAATTGTAATGTCTTTCTTAGTAAAGTGTTGCGTTTTTATGACGGCGATTTTTCATGCAAGTACATTGTTTAATTAGTAAAGGTTTATTTTCGTTTAATTAGTAAAGGTTCATTTTCATGTCCCTTTAGATGATCAGATTCAAACGCTTAGACATGCCGTGTGCTACAAGTGTTAAAAGAAAATTAGTGTCCACAGCACATTAATGTACATTGATATATCATGAGGAGTTAACTATACAAAACGTTTTTATACATGGTTGAAAACAATTTATTTTGTTTTCTAAAGTCTGCTAACAATTATAATCAGTGCTTCAGCTTTTTTTGAAAAAGCAGGTGCCCAAGAGGCCCATTCTGTGCAGGAATGAGGGAACCTTTTTGAAAGTTACGGGCCAATAGTTTTTTAATTGTTAATTATAACAATGCATAATGTATTTTGAATGGTTTAAAAATGACCGCTACAACAGAAACAACCAATAAAGTTATGCATTTAAAACATGAACACTTTTTCACAAATTAACCATAAACAAATGCACTGGCACTCAATTTGAGTACAATGAAAACTAAACATGCGGAACTAATTGATAAATTATTTGTTTTTGAGGGTTTTTTAATCTGTTTGCAGCTATAAATGCTTCAGGGATAAGATTTCTTGTTTAACATTTTTGATGAAAGGAACGTGTGTTATTAAATGTGTTAGACAATAATTACGATATATGGATAACAGTTGGCAATTCAGGATATTTCACGCGTTTTCTCATGTTTTCACTTTGTTTTTGGGATTGTGCTTTAGACAAGGACTGGTATGTTTGTGTTTTATTTATATATATTTTAGGATAGTCTTAACTCAGTAGACAGTATTTTGTACTTTTAGAAAATGTACCATGAAGGAAAATTCTCAGTCGTCTAAATTTTTAAACTTAACTAACCCTGGGATTTGTTCCCTTATGGAAAGTATTTCTTAGCTATCATAGTTTCGTTTAAGCCATCAATTGATTGTGTTCACGGATGTATTGCTTGTACTGTTGCACCGTGGCGCCATAGCCCATCATTGTGCACCGTTAGCCCGGGCTTGTTGTGCATACTGTAGAGAATCCCTACGATAAAATCACGAGTGCCCCACGTGTTTCTGGAAAAATGTGTTACGTTCAGAAAGCTACTCTGCATGTGCGTTTTTTAGATTAATTGGATGCGCTAATTGGCTTTCCTATGCTTTCCACGTTCTTTTCTTTTTTTAATCAATGGCTTCGTCTTCATTAACTGCTTTGACTACTTTCCCACGGTCCGGATCATGTTTGTTGTCCTTTTTAATTGCTTTGGCCGTTTATATTTTCAGTATGTTTGGTGACCAATCTGGTGACCTTGACAACTTACTTTGTGCACTATTAAACATTTATGTTTTTAGCTGTTGTCTTTTTGGAATTGGTTTGACCTTTTTTTACGCTCCGGAGTACTTCCAGTAACAATTGCTTTGGTCTGTTTTGTCTTGCTTTCTTAGTGGCTGAAATCGTAACGATAATTCTGCTCTGATACAACACTCTCCGTGTGGTCGCTGGTACAGCCTATTTCTATGGCTGTAACGGGACCATAGTTATCAGTTACTGTTGGTGGCGTTTCGTTGAAATCAGCGTCTATATGATCTTCTATATTATAACTTTATTTCCTCACTGCAGAGTAAACACCTCAATTTTACCTGGGACCAAAAAATAATGCTATACGTCAAGGTTTTTGTCAGCGATATTCTAACTCTTATATAACACAAAAATGAATACATTCAATGTAACAGAAATATCATCGCTATCTCTTTTTTAGCTCACCTAAGCACAAAGTGCTCATGTGAGCTATTGGTATCAATAGAGGCAGTCCGTCCGTCCGTCCTTCCGTCAACAATTGCTTCAAACGACTTCTCAGAAACTTCTGTCTGGTCTCATTTTGTTTAAACTTGGTCAAAAGCATCTATAGAACATTGCCTTTAAGATTTATGTTTTTGGTTGCCATAGCTACCAAATGTGGGTCACAATGACCCAAATAGTTAAAAACCTAAAAAAACTTTGTTCTCCAAAACCAGTTCACTGAGATAAAATCTGATGTGATATTTGGCATCTACGGCATCTTATATACCAAGTTTGTGAATTTCAATAATTATTGTGAAAAATTAGGTAACGCGTTTTTGTATAGTACTTTTGTATAGTACAAATAGTACTTTTTTACAAAAATTAAAATAATGAATAAATTTAGGTAAATTCTTTTTCCAAACATCATTTTCTTATGTGAAGAAACATATGTTTGAAAACCTAAAAAAATTTTCTTCTCCAAAACGACTTCACTGAGATAAAATCTGATGTGATATTTGTCATCTGAAGCATCTTATAAACCAAGTTTGTGAATTCCAACAATTTTGTGAAAAATTAGGTTACGTGTTTTTGCGTTTATTTTTTATACATTGTAAATAGTACTTTTTTTTCCAAACATCATTTTCTTATGTGAAGAAACATATGTTTAACAATTTTCATAATACAAGTCTCTTTTTTCGACCTTTTTCGTTTTCAACTCATTCTAGCAACCAAAGGGTCGAGAGTTTTTAATCTTTAATCTTTTTAATTTTTATTTTTTTTAATTTCTGAATTTTATGACTTACAATGGTGCATGGAAGAGATGTTTTTTTACTTTTAAGTGAATTATTATTTTTGAAATACATGTGATACTGATATGTAGATAAAGCTAAAACCTTGAACTCTTTTTGTTTTGTTTACAAAATTATTGTTATGTGACATTATTGAAATTAATTGAACAATGTGTCAATTCTGTAAAGTCTTAAATCCGGATCTGAAAATTGCTCATGTCAGCTTTTGTTATGGATAGGAACTCTGCCATCCATCCATACATCCATCAAAAGACTTCTTCTCAGACACTACTGGTCACATTTCATCCATATTAGTCAATAGCACCTTTAGACCATTGCCATTCTCATTTGTGTTTCTGGTCGCTTGGCTACCAAAAGTAGGTCACAGTGACCTATATAGCTAAAAACCAAAACAATAAAAATAATGTTATCTGAAACCACTTCTATTGAGGCAACATGTTATGACTAGCAAGGTATTATCAAGACATACCAGTTACATTTAAACTCAGGTGAGCAAATTAGGGCCATCTTGGGCCTCTTGTTTCTAAATTGAAATATACAAAAGTAGTATTAGGAGATATAACAAACAAATTTTTTTAGAAAGAAATTTTGATTGACTAAATTTTAGCAGATTATGCGAATAAGATGCTGATTTTTCTCCATTGTTTCTATAAGTTTCGGTGGTATTTTTCTGGTTATTTTAGTCATTAAATACAACTTGTTAAATTTTTGGTAGTTATTTTTCTAATTTAAAGCTGCATTAAGTTGTTCAATTTTCTAATTTTTTTTGATTTTCTAAAAATATATTTTTTTTTAAAAAGAAATAACTACTAATCATGATCCGTGAGATTCATTTTCTTAAATTTCATTCCTTTTAGCTGTAAATAAACCGAATCCTCTGACCGGTTGGTCAATGTTTACCGATGATTATTATGAGCTTGGAGCATGCGCACGGATGTACGGAAAACCCATGAATCGAAGGTGAAACATCACAAATTGCATTAGTTGTCCGTCATTAATATCCAGATGTATTTGAAATGGTGTTATGTATCCTTTAGTTAGTCACAAATGTCAATTTCAACGAATTTCTGTGTTTAATTTATCGCATTTCACCGTTTTGAAAGTTATGTTTAAATGACCCGGTTTTTTTCATGACGTAACCAAGTTCCTTTATTAGATCCCACATGCTACAGTACAGGCCTGTCGAAAGTTAAACACTTTAGTGACGAATTAGTGCCGACTCGGCAGCATCTCCGCCCCTTGGTAGTTATGTCTCGGCCAATTGTAATCTACAGCTCGACACCTTTTCGGCAGCTACTGTCTATCGCTCGGCTGTTTTTCGGCCACTTTTCTACTACTCGGCACTTTTTCGGCTGCTCGGCACCTTTTGGGCCGCTCGCCTCCTCGGCACTTTTTCGGCCACTCGACTCCTCGGCACTTTTTTGGCCACTCGACCCATCGATCGTTAGCTAGAAAACATCAGTTCACTAAACATGTCTGCAGTAATGCATATATCGCCATATTTTAAAGAAAATCGTAAGGTTATCTAACTCTGGAGTAAGTCAAAGAGAGATCAGTAGGAAAATTAGTAGAGAAGATAATATTCATATATCAACAGTGTCAGTGAGCAAGTTCCTGCAGCGTTGGATGACAGGTGTGGGAGTCTGGTCGATCTTTGTCTTGGTACCGAGAAGGCGTTGAAAGTCGTCTATTGAAGCCAGGTATCTGATGAGGACTGGTGATTAACAGATAAGGATTATGATTATGATGTTACCTATATATATATAGGTACATTTAATGACTAAATCAAAACTGCGATGGCAGAAGTCCAGTTTTTTGTTTTTAAAATCCCGCTTCATAATTGAATACAAAAGATTTATGCAATTATGGAAAAAAATCACATGTATTTTTTCCACCGTCCATTTATTCAATGGTTATTTATTTATCTATTTATTGGATTTTATTCTTATTTTTTAAATTATTATAATTATTATTTATTTATTTAATTTGCACTTAAAGTATATATCATTACTGAATGATATATATTATTATTATTATTATATATACAATTTAGCTCTCTCGGATGTAAATTTCTCGACCACTCGTTAGCTAGTGGCTGAGACTCGGCTACCGAGAGGCCAAATGAACTGCCGAGCCGTGAAGAGTTCAAAGTGCCGAGGAGCAGAATTAGTTGCCAAGACTTGGCTACCGAGTAGCCGAGCTGTGGACATCTCCAGTTGCGGAGGGACCGAGAGTTAACAAATTTTCGGCCACTTGTTTTCTACAGCTCGGCCCCTCGGCAGTCGAGTCTTGGCTCCTTTTCGTCAGCCCAGTTTTTAACTTTCGACAGGTCTGTACCTCACATCTCGCTGGGAAATTATTGTTGTTTCTGTATTTATTCGAGCTTTTATTGTTGAACCAAATGTAACATTGTTCATAAGGAACATCATTAATTTGATAAGCACCGTTTTATTTTTTTCGTTGGAAAACTTTATACAGCTTTAAATAGTTGACTCAGTTTGATTTTATGTGTTTTTTGTCATTTGCAGCGGACTGTAATAATAGGGAAAATATCAGGAAAAGCTAAATTGCCAGTTCAGACCATCGTTACTTCTATAAAGATTCACAACAAAATTTTAAACAACTAAAAAAACACAACAGTCAAGCTTACTGATATTTTTGACTATATTAATAATTTATCATACTGCACTGTTACTTCCTGCAATTCTTAAAATTGCAAAACCTGAAAAATTTTGATTACAGATACACATTTTACAAGCAATTTTACTTCTAAGAAGTACACTTTACGGAGCCACGATGATCTGTAAATCTTCCAATGTTGTATATGGAATAGAGTGTAATTTATGTGGACTCGCAGGGTTTTCCCTCAGTTTTTGAACCTAGGGGACATGTGTCCCCTTACAATACAAAGATGAGGGACAAATAAATTTTTTGGGGGACAAATTCACATAAGTTAATCAATGTGTAATTTTGATTGCTGCATTAGTAGTTGACATGCAAAAAGAAGTGGAACTTGGAAGAAAAGCTGACCCGAGTAAGACAGATTTATCTGAACAGCCACCTTCTGAAATTGATAACATTTTAATGATGAAGTTGAACAACACTGATCAAAGATTTAGATTTATTTTACATAAGCAGAACTACATGTATATATATATATATATATATATATATATATATATATATATATATATATATATATATATATATATATATATATATACATATATATATATAATAAAACAATAAAAAATACTGTTATCTGACAGTTTAGTTGTCCTAAAGTCACTTAAAATATAAAAACATAGGGAAAACTGAAACTTCAAATTCAATCATTTAAAATATGTCATGAAGTGTTCAGGTCCTGCAGACTGAGTTACTGACTAGAATGTTTATAGCTACACTGGCATTTAAGCCATATCAAACAGCTATTGGATTTATTTTAGTATGTTTTTCATTGCACCAAATGCAGCAGTTGCTGCCAGAAAGTTGATATCAACAGTATCTCTTGAAGCTATTGCTTCTCTATGGGATTTGAAAGAATCATGTCTGGAAAGGGTTGAGGTCCGAAAATGTTGCATTCACTTACGAAGGGGTTTTGTTTATTTGTTTGCACCCAAAAATCGCACCTCATCAATCCCTTAACCTTTACTAAATGTTAACCACTTGTAATTTTCAAACCAAGAACTTCTGAAACTACGGTTTTGTTTTGGCTCAGAAGGACCGGCAGCACTTTCAGAATCTTGTTTTTTACAGTCAGAACTATCACTGGTCTTACGTTTGTGTGATTTTGGATCAAAAATGCTGAACAATTTCTGGGAAGACATCACGATACTTCGCGCAGACGATCAAAGAAAATAATAACTATACGAGTTACCTCGCTTTGAATACTCAATCCAATACTTCAGTTTAGTAAAACACGAAAACGGACAGGAGGGAAAAAATTCCGGATCTCCCGTTTGATCAAAGTTGCGCCATTACGGGCGCATTTGAAAAATTATTACGGGACATTTATGAAAAAATGCGCCAAAACGCATGTTTTTGTGCGGCAAGAAAACCCTGGACTCGTATATTTGGGCGAAACCAGAGGTAGACTAAATGCGCGAATGAATGGTCACCGGTTTAAAATAGATAATTATGGTAACCAACATTTATTGCTGTCATTGAAAGTGAGAATTTTGGAAAAAATATACCAAATAAATAGTCCTATTTTGAGTACACCACTCCGATTACAACGGGAAAATTACTGGATTAGAGAACTAGGCCCTGCCTCACCATATGGATGCAATTATAAAATTGATGGAGTAGGAAACCTTTCTAGCCAAGGTTGTAAGAATGTTAATGTTTTATACCTGTTCAACAAAACTATAAGTAATAAAACAAGTCATGATCATCGAAGTTACAACAAACCCAATATCCATGATGTTAGATTTTCTAATCTTTTACCGTTCCTTCAGAAACTTCTTGAATACACCATATTCGAAACAAACTGTACTCTTTACCACTTTCCAGTTTTAGTCAGTTACAAGAAGAATGCATATACAAAACTTCTACAGATTTTAATACAGCAGAGTTTAAACTTAACGGTATCATCATGGATATTGCATTTAAAAGGTTATTTAACCTGCTCAGGAACACAATATACAGAACGACACCCGTCGCCAATTTCTTAAATATCATTATGCAAACAAGGGCATAGATGCTATTAATATTTCTAATATACTACTTAATAAACTAGTACAATCTAAAGTCCCTGTGTATTTCAAATATAACTCGTCACTACTAGTTTCCAACTCATACAATAGACCCATTACATCTAAAATTTTCTACTGTAAACAACTTTACAGTGCCTAAACTTCCATTACTTTACTCTACCTACCTGCTCTTGCTCAGCGTCCCCATATATTTATAACCAGTTGGGCATGTAGTTACAGGTGATCTCAATATAAATGAGGATACTAAATTAAGATGTCTTCTTTCAAAAGGCCCTAAATACAGGGAGGCTCAACCTTTTACTTGGGGACAGAATTTCAAAATTATTATGGATTCTGTTAAAGAGTATGCTAGAGGTTGGGCTACTTAGAAGGCGTAGAGCTTGATACCTTATCCGCAATAAGAAATTTTATAAAGTCAAGGATTGCCAAACTTAAAGGGTCTGCGGTTACTAAACCTTCTTAAGTGCTAAGGGACCCTAAAAATTTCTGCAATCCTCACGGACATACATAACAGCTAATAAAGCTTCTAACAACATTATTTTCGTTTGTTAGAAATTCTATGTTGAATGTCTTATTAGGGAGAGCTCGGTTTAGATAGTATATCGGAGAATCATACTTATACCAAAACTAATTTTACCAAAGATGAAGTTCTTTCCAATCAAAGGGGAGTCCTTGATTCTTTTGGTATCTATTTAAAACAGGAAGAACTTGACCAGCCTTACTTGTATTTGATTACAAAACGTTACAAAAATTCATATTTATAATTCGTCTATTCTACGTCTGGCATCAACAAAATCTGGATTTTCAAAACTTCTAAAGAACTACTTGACCATCTTGTTTCTAATACTCTTTCTTCGGTAAAAAGTATAAAAGCTTTTGATTTCTACCCTTTACACCACTATCCCTCATACTAAATCATTCTTTTGCAAAAACAGTAAACCAAGATATAATTATTTAGTGCTCAACAGGGATTCTGGTTATTTGTAAAACACCATACAGACTGCAGTACTACAAAAATATACTGGATACCATTACATTAGCATTTTTGATAGACAACATATTTGTTGTGTTTTACAATATTATTTTTTTAACAAACAATAGGTATATTAATTGGCACAAACTGTGCACCTGTGCTTGCTGATTTCTTTTTTAATTCATATGAATCATAATTTTTTACAGAACCTAGTCAAATCTGGAGAAAAGACACGGTAAATCATTCATCTTTACAGATATAAAGATTACGTTGTACTCTAAATAATTCCAAATTTGGAGATTATGTTTATATCATCTATCCAAGTGAGCTTGAAATAAAGACACGACGGATTCTTCATGTTCTGCTTCATATTTGGGCTTGTTTCTTAATTATGACACCCACGAAAGGTTACATCTGAAGCTATACGACAAACTTTCATTTTTTTACTGTAATATCTCTGCTTCTCCTTCGTATGTTGTATATGTTTCACAGTATATGATACACTATAAGTATCCACTCTGCCCATTGCCTTGTGCGCACTGCAGAGGTAAAAATTTCTGCTACTTAACCTATAGCCAGTGACGTCACGATATAAGTAAAGCATTTTGACCGAGACGTAAAACCCTAATAAATTTATAAAGGAACAAATAGAGACGGTTAACTTATTAATTTATTGCTTTATTTTAAACTAATTCTTGATATACTTCCTGAAAATTACACTGAACGTAGTTTCTCATTTTTCATATACCTAACGCCATGAAAAAACCGAAATTCGATTTTAGTGTTATTTTAGCATTCAACATAACACATACTTTTGTAGTAACAAATAATTAGCATAATAATACATATATGATATCTCACAATATAATTTAAAACAAACTATGATACAAATGTTTCAATACATTATTTACACTAAGATTACATTAAATGTTGAATAAAACACAAACAAAAGTCCATGTCAAAATCACAGTTTCCCAAAAATGTAAAAACGTTCAGAGAGAGAGAGAGAGAGAGAGCACAATCTCGTCTTAATATCCAGCCTTTATTGCCAGAAATTGTTTCCATAACCTTGACAAATTATCAGTCCTTTTTTCTCGTTGCGATAGATTTTCGAATATTTGTATCGAATAATATTTAATTATTATCATTTTGATAATATATTGATGATCATTAAAAGACAACATTTTAATTAAGCACCTAAATGTAAAGAATGAAATATTTGACTACTGTAATAATCAAAATTTTAAACGATTTGCGATGATATAAATATTCATTATTATAACTGACGAAAATATTGTTTTTGAGGAACCATACATTCATTATCTGTAAAAAAAATGAATAATGTCAAATTATAGTTTTGTCGTGTTGTTCACAAAAAAAATCAATTATGTGCTTTATTTTAATCAACAAGAAATCATTAGTACCAAGAATATTATGTATGATTCTATATTGGAAGCAATGTAACTTTGTTATAGGTAGAGGGTTTAAGATGTTTGTATATTTTATTCAAGTTTTCATCCGTTAAGTCATTGAATTGTCTCATTTTTAATCTTGAAAATCTTTTTAAAAGGTTGATATCCCCATCCTTACACAAGTTATTATCTTGTTCATTATTAAACGTTACATAGAATAATACTAATACTAATTATTGGGTCATCCTAAAAGGAAAGCGAAAGGCTTTGTGGTTCTATGTACATGTTAACTTTTACAAGTAAATATCTCTTCCCCATAAGATGTAGCTCCCGGCTCTTTCGAAACACTTAATCAAACGGGTGGTTAAACCCCTTACATTCTATAGTAAACCTGCTATTAATCAATATTGACCAATTAAAATACACCAGCTGATTGTAGCTTCAAATAATTTTTTAAACCAAACCACAAAACTTTATTCTTTGTTGTGTCGTTAATGAAAAAGTTAACCTAGCCTTAATTTAGTAAAAATATGAGGTTTTGATGTGTTTGTCAAACCTTGTGATACAGCCCTTTTGTCCTTCCCTATTAAACCTTTAGTGAAAGCACAACTTTAATGGTTAAAAAATCTACCCTAAACGAGATTACGTCTAAAAGAAATCCAGCAGACAAAAAAGTTACCTGTTTAAGAAAAATATCGAGTACTGAAAACATACCAAAAGCAATAGGTCTTCCAACTAATAAGATGAAAGACTTCAAAAAACGTTGGATCTGAATGAAAATGGATAATTATCTAGTATTCTAGTATAAAAAAGAAGAGATTATTTGCATTCCAAAAAATCCCAATGTTGCTTTCGAATGGCGTTTATAAAATTTATTCTGTTGTAAAAGCAAATAGAATTCAACCTTATTTGGAGGTAATTATTAAAAATATCAAAAATCGTTCATGTAATAATAATAAAACACAAACATACCAGTCCATGTCCGAATCACAATCCCATTAATGATAATTATATTACAAATAATAACTTTAATTTTTTTCTTGTGACGGACACATATTAATTTCCAATATGATTTAATCTTCATAGACTATCTACCTCTAATAAAAGCTAAAAACTGAAAACATTTTATTCTCAATTTATTCGAAATATCATTCAAAAACTGTTAAATAGTACACGTGGATCAAACGATATGTATAAGACACTAAAATACAATTCGTCCAAACCAGTTTTAAGGTTAAAATGGTTAAAGTAAATGATTAAATGAATTAAAACTGAAACAGAATATACAAAAACATCTATAACTACTTTCTTAAACCAAATTATTAGTATGAAGGATTTCCAAAGTTTTGTTTTGTTTTTCCCTATTCCTATTGCATGTGAAAACTTGTCAAACCATTGTAAAAAGCCCACTATCATTTCGGGGTATCTTAATTTTAAACAAAGACAAATCTGAATGCGATTTTTGCTCAATACTTAGCAAGGTAGCTAAAACAATACAACATCCCATTAATATTGAATTCATGTTTCGGTCGAGCTACTGAATTTTCTCTTTTCTATTAATAATCATGCATAGCAGACCTCTGTATCCCACTCTTCTTCTTAAGAATTGTTTGTCCTCAGTTTGAGTCTGCCCTTCGTTTTTCCTTGAAGGTAATTTTAGTAAGTAGCACGACAAATTTGGGCAACCGTCAGAATATTTTTCTTCGTTCTTGACTGCTGAAGTTTAGTGATTATGACTTATGAAGTTGAGTGATTGTGACTCCCAATGTAAGATAAAATGATAAATAAAACCAGTCTGCCCCTACCCATATGTAACGGTTACGACTAGGCTATTTACAAATCATCGATAAACATATGACACAATAATCCATAAACATTCATGCTGCATGTAATTCCCATATATGAAAAGCACGCCAGACCAAAAGAATTATTTCTTTTCCATTTTTCTATTTATAATGATTAGATTTTCAGATTAATGTGAATCTAGTTACTGTTTAACAGTCGTACCGTCTTCCCAGAAACATTTGGAACCTTAAAATTCACTTAATAAAAAGACAATGCAACTGATGAATAAGAAATTATTATGATAGTTTCAATCATATATGAACATTACAGATCATTATAGGAAAACATTTAAATATAATATGAATGCAAATATAAGAATCACTGGTAATGAAACTTTCAAAAAAAATATGTGGATAAATTATAATATGAATAATATATGATTTCATATTGGAATATATGGTTTTGAAATTTTTCCGTAGGAATACGTTTGAACAAAACATTACATGGCATCAATCAATGAAATTAAATGACGTTTTTAAGTAAGCCATTTTGTGGGTTAAAATCTTCGATGAAACGGATGTTAGTAAATACAAGTCGTTTACAAAGAACAAAAATCACATCCGAAAACTGTCACTTATACCTGTGCAATTTCTCTATTAAACTTGAATTTACGTTAAACTATATATATATATATATATATATATATATATATATATATATATATATATATATATATATATATATATGTATATATGAACCGGCGGTTCATGTTCTTTATGGTTTTTCGACAAATGACGTCTTTTCGTTTCGCTTGTTTAGATCTCCTGTAAAAATAAATTAAGTATTTTATTAACGTTTTACACGATTCTGTCAATAGAATATTGTATTTAAAAATGTTGGTTTTAACAATCTAGAGGCAAATAGTTTATGCACATCTAAATACGTAAGGCATAATTTTAAACCCTTTTAAGCAAACATTGTATGTATGCTAGCACGTGGTTTTCTATTCTGGTACCTCACAGGAGAAAAATGAAACACCTTGCATTAGATGGGATTACCAAAATCAATATTTTATGAAAATATAAAACGAATATCGTTCAAGTTGCAACAGCCTAATGCTTTTCAAGAAAAAGTCTACAAAGATTAAAATTAAAAATAAACTTTAACGTTTTTGTAAAAATTATTGTAAAAACTGTGAATAGAGAATCTGTATCATGCGTTCTTCTCTGGTCCAGTTTATGACCGAATAACCTGCAATCTCATAAACAGCTGACGAAATGTAACAAATATCAAAAATTAATGTGCTGCATTATAATTTTTGCACAAAGACGACTATAACAACCGGTAATCATTGTTATAGCATGTTAGTAGCATGCTAGAATATATTTAGCCTCTGACCACGTGCTATTAATTTTTAAGCTTTGGAAGTGACATAACGTTGTATTGAATTTGAATTTCCATTTCGGTGATGAATTGATTTTGTTTAGAATTTGCAACATTTCACACAGACAAAATAGAACATTTGTTTATGAAAAATGAACAACAGATTACAAATAATTAGTAGATTTTATAGCAGGTAATAAGACATATTTAACTATGTTTCAACATTTTAAAATAAGTTTTAGTTTTTTGAGAATACTAGCATTAAAAATATAGCTTCAAATTTACATTCTCAAACAAACATTTATTGACCAAAAACGGTCACCAGAAGCAATATGACGACCTATACTTTATGTTTAGCAGTAGTGCAAGCGGTACCATAAGGGTGACTTTAGACATGTTAAAAACCCACCGTTCAATAGTAAGACAAGTAGTAATAGAACAAAGTATTACTAATTTTGTTTGTATAATACCAAGTCAGATTACAATGCATAAGGGGCGAACAAAGTGTACCAGAGTATATCCTTCTTCTGTATAAAAGTGATATAAATAAAGCATTTTCAAGAGCGCTAACGTTCTGAAGTTTTAATATCAACTTCCAAAAAATTATGTGTTATTACCCTTTTCTTTGATGCTTACAATAACGGAAGGATGAATTGTATAAAAGTAAACTTACACTCTGACTACCTAATATCCCGTGTGTATAACAAATAATTGATTACGATAATCAATATCCATGTTGCTGTTGGCAAAACAAATGAATAAATGCCTCTACTGTCTGAAAATACATGAATATATTAAAATTAAGTGAAGATTTCAAAAGCGTTTAAACTGAAATGAAGTTAAGTGTCGCAAGTAAAAATTGCGTCAGTAGAAAAAAAACATGTATAAAGTGATTAAAATGATTAATTTTTTAATATTATAGTTTACTTAATTTAATTGCTGAAATTATTCGATTGTCTAAATACTTGTTACATTTGTTTTGCTGAAGACATTTATACGTGTGTGAGAAAGACAAATGTTGCAAAACTGTCTAATTCTACAATGACATTTTATCTCTTTATCCAGATTTTTAGGAATATGTGAATACCAATTTTCTTAGTGTGTTGAAAAATGAACGTCTGATTATCCATGTTCTTCTTTGTATTTCATTTATATCTCAATTAAAACACTCAGGAAAGGCTCAATTATTTGCGATTAGCGGGCGTAGCTAGCTGGACAGGAGATGGTTACCCTTCTGACGCACCCGGCTCAAGTTACAATACCTTACAAACTGAAATTAGATTGCTAATGCGACCTGGGTGTATAAAAGATCTTATCATATGTTTATAAGAAATTGAACATATCACACAAGTTATAACATTTACCATGGACCGAGTGTAAAATCTCAAAATGAATATTTTATATATATATATATATATATATATATATATATATATATATATATATATATATATATATATATATATAAAATATATGAATTTAGGGTTACGTTCAATATTTTTAGGGTTATGTTCAATATTTTAATAACGAAACATTCGTCCCACAAAATAACTAAATTCTATAAAAGTTAAGAAAACGCAAATGTCAGGCTATAAAAATATAAGTATTTTATAAATTTTATAAGAAAAATGAAAACAATTGAATGTTAGCCATAGCCTTTGGGTTCACAGATGTGTTTTACACAAGAATAAAAAGTGTATTATCATTTTATTTTGAATGATTTATCTCTTACCTGTAACATGTGTTGGAAACATTAATATCAGAAATATTGGTGACATTAAGATCCACCATTTTAAAACTTTAATTCTTTTCTTCGTGGGGTTTTCTAAAATCGAAATGCAAAAAAACAAGTTCTTTGTATTTGTGTTTATTTTGAAGGCAAGTATACAGACCAGTGATAAACAATTATAGCATTGTGTAGCAAAAACATAAATAGTAAACTATATTTACTATTATATCATAATTCTCAAAACAAAAATATTTTTGTTTTCAGTTTCCATTGCAAATGCCACTTGCTTCGTTGTTAGGTTTTGTCATGACGAACATTATGGCAGTATTCTTTTTTTTATCTGTTATCTAATATTTCTGAAAGAAAAGGTTACAACATCTACATTTTCGACAAAATTCACATTTCAGTCACAACTCTCATATATTATCATATAGTTGCGAAAGTTTGAAAAATCTTGTCATGGTTGACAATTGTGCTTTTTATTATTTCATTTATCTCTAACAGTTTATCAGAAAATAGTTTTATATTTTGCCTACGTATTGTTGTTATCTATTATTATCTAGTAAACAGTAATAAACTACTAAAATCACAAAAATACCGTATTTCTGGGACAATGATTAAAAAGCAATTGTGCAATCATTATCAAATCTGATGAGGCATTAGATCTTGTTATGCGGTTTACCATCAAAACCAAAATATCATTAAATGTCGTTAGAAAAACTTATTGATACCAAACGGTCATAGGTTAAAAAGTTGTTTGTGACCTTGGCCTAACTTTAAAAGATAATTCTTGTGGTCCTTAATTGTGAAGACAATCCATTAGCCAAATAGTTGAAAAAAAATCTAAAGTTCCAAAATTATATCAATCCAAATCCAGCTAAGGAATTGCTTTGCGTGAGGGAACAATCCTAAATTTCAAATAAATTAAAAAAATTTAGACGGCTGAAAATTTTGCTAAATGGTATATTTTCTGATAGCAAAAAGTGCTGCCTACTGGGTTAGGGATACCCTCGGTAAGTTTTACACACACACACACACAAACACACACACACACACACACACACACACACATATATATATATAATATCTCACTTAAAACTTTTTAATAGATTCAATTATCCCCAGATCCAAGTTAGTTAGCGAGGGATATAGAAATGGCTACTCTCCGTTTGTCCGTCCGTAGTGAAATGTTAGTTTGTTCGTTAAAGTTTAACAAACACTTAGAAATTCTTGTGATTTTTTTTTCATTTTAATTTAGAGAAAATATTATTCTAATCTACTGATTAATCTATTTTAATTAAATTATTTGTTTTTGCATAATTTCTTGCTCAACAATAAACAATAACACATGTTAAAGTTTGATACATATATTAAAGAAATTTTTATTAAGAATTTTATACCAAAAATGATTAAAGGTTTTTACTTCAAATATGTTCACATATTTCTCTTGTAAAATTGTATTTTAATACCTGCTGTTACAATATTTCATATTAGAAATGCACATTTTAAATGCAAAAATGTAAATTTTGAGAAAATAAACTTGCCTATTTTATAATTTACGATTTTCTGTTGAAAATATTTACATCATTGTAAGTGATTCGGTATTATTTGGGGTAAACAGTCACTTTGTAATAGTAAATAGTGATTTTGAGAAAATTCGTTGCGGCTATTATCAATTTACTGTTAACTTTGTTTAAGGAGTTTCTTTATATTAATTGGATATTTCGGTGTAAGATTTTGTTTTTCTGAAAATATGCATTTTGTAAAAAGCAAAAATACTTTTTTTAAAATAAGGATAATGATGATAATTCAAATGCTGCTACTGATAATAGACGATTCCTGATGATAATGATGTTAAATCTTCTTGGATGATGATGATAATGATAACCAGTACTTGATGATTGTATACAAAGGAAAATACCTGTAATGAATATCATGAAATGAGCAAAATTAATCATATATATGGGTAATTACATATTACATTGGTACATATATTTTTCCATTAATAGTATATTATATGTGGAAGGTTTAATCAACTAATTGTCTATTTGCTTATTATGATGATGATGATGATGATGAAACTTGTTCTTGATAATTTTCATACCTGTAATAGATAGTATAAAGTTAGCAAAAGAAATATATAATAGTATGTATTAACTAACAAATTAGTCTCTTTCATTATTTCCTGTTTTTTCAGAATGATATAAGATATAATATTATTACATATGCATTTGTACCTAAATACCTAACAATCAAATTTGTTTTCGATTAATACCAATTCCCCCCGTCCAAAAATACACGAGAAAGAGAATAAAGTTTTATCCATGTGTTACTGATGAAAAATGATTTTATTGTTCATTTCAATATTGTAACATCACGCAATGTATCATTTTGACATTAAATGTAAACTTTCAAGCCACCCGAGATGTCAAAACCTTAGAAAAACCATCTTTACCGTACATGTTTTTTTTATCAAATAAGTCCAAAAATACACGAGAAAGAGAATAAAGTTTTATCCATGTGTTACTGATGAAAAATGATTTTATTGTTTATTTCAATATTGTAACATCACGCAATGTATCATTTTGACATTAAATGTAAACTTTCAAGCCACCCGAGATGTCAAAACCTTAGAAAAACCATCTTTACCGTACATGTTTTTTTTATAAACATTAGTAAAAGACTGAAGGTTACGAGCGATGTAAGAATGTTATAGGTAGGTATTTTGTGCTTTACTGTATATAACTGTTGGAGAGGTCGATGATAACAATTTAACTCATAAGGCATTAAAATTTTAAAAAAATAAAAAAATTAATAAAAAAGAATTGGAAAATGGTGAACGATTATTGATAATCTTAAGGCCTTAGAGAAGCAAATGTCAATCAGATATTTATGCCCTCATCGGGTTCAGAGAGGGATATGTTTTAAGAATATTGCACCCCTGGGTCACCTTCGTCTAATTGTCGCAACGCCATGAACAAATTTGAATTGCCCCGACCCATACATACTTTTGACCAAGTACCATTGAGGCATGTCTGGCTTTTTCGAAGGGGAAGTCGAAAATAGGTTATAACGGCGTACAAACGCACGCATTCTTGTGATGCATATGAGTATAAAAGTTTTGACCATGGGCAGGTACTGAATGTTATGACAAACGTTTATCCAATGAAATTAAGGTTTCCCAGCTTTTTTTTATACCATACCTTTTAATTAACAATGAATCATGTGAATAAAGTATGTATTTTTTGTATATGTATTTTAAGTCTTGTTCAGATCCGACCAGGATTTTTGCCCCGATCTCCCAAAAAACGAGGCGAGAACTCCGGTATTGGTTTGAAAAAAGGTAGTAACTTTTCTTTTGTCAAACACTCGGCTTTTAAAATGAAAGTCATAGGGCCATTTAGAGAAGACTAAAAACCTTACCCGTGTCGACAGGCGAGACACGCAAAAGAAAAGTCCCTACACACTGCCCAAAGCCCACTGCAAAGGTCCAAATTTCTGCCACTTCACCCATAGCTGGTGACATCTTTAGAAAAGTGCAGTATTCTTGACTGGGACGTGAAACCTCATTGACTTCAATCAAATGATTTTGTGATTAATATAACATGGTTATGTGATTTGAAAAAAATTTGGAAAATATTTTGTTAAATTTTTATTTTTGCGAAAAGAAAATCATTCATTGAACGTATGGTATAAATTCATCCTAGTTATTTAGTCTCATCCCCAATGAACATTTGATTCAGTGGTAGTCTTTGGAAATATGCTTTAAGCACCAAAACAGTGAAATACAATAATTGGATTTCGTTTTGCTTCTTTAAATTAATATATATGTATTTGTAAAATAATCATTTACTTTTTATTATATTCAATAATTAAGTTAATAAATTAGAATTCCATGTTTTCGATGTTTTAGCAACATCATGTTATGTATTTGTGGGCTTGTTAATCACATCAAATAAAACACAACTATACCATTCCGTGTCCAAACCTCAACTCCTCCCCCCCAAATAAATAAATACTTGCTAATTCAGTGTACTATCACCACGAAGATTTGGTTGGGTGCTTCGAGAGAGTAAGAAGCTCCTGTCTTGCTACTACAGACGTGCAAAACCAAATTTGAGAATGAAAGGAACATGGAACTATAGAAAGTAAGATATATTCAGTATAAATTTGGAACAAGCGACTTTATATTTATCAAAAATATTGTGATATTTTAACGTCCTTTTAACTTTTTAGGGGCCCTGGTTAGCCTAGGCTTGTAATATCCTGTCAAATCAATTTCTGTATATTTATCTGGCATATTAACGCAAAATATGTTACCTCTCCTTCTTTCCTCCACAAAAAGAGACTTATAAATCTTGTAATAATCAGATGGCGATAAGATATGAAGACAAAAGAATCCACACACTAAATTATAACAGTATGCAGCAATCCACATCAAGTTGAATGCAAAATCCATTGATTTCTCTGACAAAAAGAATAATTATATAGTTGTACTAAAAATTGAACAAAAATATTTTTAGCTTAGGACATGATCGTTCTAGAAGACTAGATATGAGAATTCTCGAGCATTTAATAAAATGATTAAAATGTAACGTCGTCTTATATATGTTTGTTTGAAAACAATCACCATAAATTCCTAAAAATTGATTCGCTGAACACACAGTCACTTTTTCTGTTCCGAAATAGAAACAATTTTATATGATTTGATAATGAGAGGCGATTCTAGCATTGTAGAATCATAATATACATGTAGTATGTAGTAAATAAGGTTTCATTTAAATTAAAATTAAAAGATGTGTAAGTAGTTTGGAGTACTACTGCGGATAACAATCAGAACAATACTTGATCACCGCGTTGATACTTTTAATCGTATTTCATAAATGTCCAATAAAGTTTTGGGAGTACAACTGCGAATAAAAACAATGACATCTTCCAGAATATCTAAGTCTTAAGAAAAATTGAAAATAAATCCTTGATAAATAATTGGCGTATCTTGTCACTCTTAAAACATTTCGAAGGGTGAATTGTTATTTGTTTGGAACACTACTTTTGATGATGTAGACTTGACAGGCTTTCTTTTAAAAGAAATCAATAATAATCAAAAGATTTGATATAACTTAAAACATAGTTTTTGAGGATGTCATTTCCAGTTTCCAGTTCCAAAGTAGTCAATTTAAGTTCACTAGTTTCAATTAAAGTGCTATCAACATCATACAAGCATTTTAAATACAATATCTTTAATAAAACCTACCGAGAGAAAAAAGAAAGTTTTAACTTATATTTTGTATTAATCATTTAAATTACTAAAATATAATAAGATTTTTTCCCTACCATTTCGATAAGCTAAGTAATAAACATTGATAGGTGCTGTTCCATAATCTTTTTCCTGATCAAAACAGCCGTAATATCCTTCATCATCTTCTTCAAAATCATTTATAACAAGATATGATATCATATTTTTATCTGTCGTAATATAGCGCCGTGAAGATTCCTTCAAAGCGTTAGAATTGTACTTCCACCTAACGTTGAATTTGACCGGATCACATGGAAGTTTGATTCTCTCCCGATCTTTTGCGTGTATAAAGGTCGTTGGTAAATCTGAAATTTATCAACAATATAAAGAATACAATCTTTGCATATAATATTTGTTTAAGTTTGTTTTACAAAAAAATGTTTATTAATGATTTGACTTCATTAAGCAGAAGAATTCAAGAATCGTTTCATGGTTTTCTTTATATAAATAAAAAGATTTCCTGTTTATATAAAAGGTGTTAAAATATGTGCATTTTTATATATTGTGTATTTATGTATTTTGATTTTGGAATTGACTGAAAAATCTGTATAAGCTTCTTACATTATATTGCAAAGTGCTTACCAAACTATTGTTAGCTTGTCACAAAGCAAGATTTGCGGCTTTATTATGACCTTTCGTATTAATTGTAAAGTCATGGGTAAGAAGACAATAAAGGGCTAATATCTACATACCAATAACCTCTTTAAGGAATTCGATGACAAAAAATTATGAGGCAAAATGAAAGCGTTAAAACATCGTTTGATCTATTTTTCTGTATATAACAGGACACCTTATTGGTATGAATAAAATCTAACTGATTATTAGGCATATAATCTTAATAACAAATCCTTGGAGATATTTTACGCCGACCAACGAATGCAAAGCATACTTATGAATTATTTGAGGCGGGAACCATTATACTGTTTTACAGTATATAGGTCATTTGGTAGTTAGTTTTGTATTAGCTTGATTATTTATTTAATATTAATTTAACCTGATCTGTATAAAACAATAAAACAATGCAGCGAAATACCGTTTCTTTTTGGTTTAAAAACAGCTATAAGTTGATAAATAACCAAGTCTTTTACAACAGTGTTTTCCTTCTCGAGTTGACAGACGTATCTTCCGATGTTAGAGGTTTGGATATTTGCAATATGTAAATTTCCATTTATTCCTATTCTTGTTTTCCCATCATTATCAGTTAGTAATTTGTCATTGAACTTCCATATAATTTTATCATCTTTTGAATACAAATTACAACCAATTGTAAGTGATTGACCTTCCTCTGCCGACAGATTTACTACTTCCGGTTTGATTTCTAAAAAAACACAGATACTTTAGTAGTTAATAAAATCAGTCTCCAGTCTGATTTTAGAGTTAAAATTGTGTATATGAAATATTATAGCAATACCTTCATTTAAAAAAGCCTTTATTGCAATTCTTGACGTATTGAAATGAACTGAAAAACACAAGAACGTAGTACCTCAACCAAGTGGTACATAGATATATCTAACAACAAAATAATTATTAAAGAAGTTACAATAATAAGAAGAAAATTTAAAATTAAATAGTCGGGGAAAAGCTGTACACAAAAAAGCATTGTCGATTTATAAATTAAATATACTTAGGTACTTATTCAATATGTAACTAATGTGTGTGTGTGTGTGTGTGTGTGTGTGTGTGCTTGCGTGTGCACTTGCCCGAATTATTTTTCCTTTGTGTGATGTGGTATACATTAATGTATGAACTATTAATGGTATAACTCCCACCAATTAGTGACACTGAACACATATATCGTCCAACAGAGGATGAATCTATGTCATTCAATTGCAGAAACCGTTTTGAAGATCCTTTTTCAGAAAGCTCAATATCATTCTTGAACCATTTTGTTTTAAACACATTCTGATCCGCTTCAATATCACATATTAATGTCAAATGTTGATCTTTGTAGGGTGCAAGGTAAACCGTAGGGTAATATTCCTTTTGGCTTGTCTGAAAATATTTAATATCATCATTAATAATTAAATTTAAGGGTTCTAGATTTTAAAAGAAGAAGTTCCATTTTAATTGCTTAGTCTTATAGACCCTTCTGATAAATCACGAAACCAAGCGGGAGAGTTTTTGCCGATTGAAGAACGTAACGTCATTCAGGGATATCTTTGACAGTAATGATAAGGAAGAAAATTGATATTTACATCCATTTAAAGTTGAAATTTAGAATGGAATATTTGAAATAAATTGTACCATTTCATACATTATTTTAATATTTTTTTTTTTTAAAAAATCGGTGAATTCGGAAATTTAGGTAAAATTTAAAACATTGCTCGACTAGAAAAATTCCTCCACAGGCCAGTCTATCGGAATCAACAAGGGATGATAATAACTGATATATATGTATGAAATTGCCTCGGTCCTAGCTAATGACCTAATAACCTAATGAATGAATCAAGGTGTGTTATCAGTGAATATCTATTTTACCTGGTAAATTAGCACAACACGAAATATCATTTTAAGTTAGATTTAAATTACTTTTAAGTTGTTTAAAAAGTACCTGTAAATACTTTCGACCTAAGCATAAATGAACGTTTTTTGCATTGGACTTTTCAGCCCTATTTAAGCCTTCGTTAAGCTTTTTCAATCACTGAAAGTTTACCAATTGATTCGGTGATGAAATTTCCATGATAAATCGCGACTGTCCAATGATTGAAATTGTTATATTGTTGTCATTTGGTTTATATGGTCATTTAGTGTCACATGGTTTGTGATATGGTCATTTAAAGCATCATGGTTAATGATACGATCATTCAGATAACATGGTTTATGATATGACATTTTTGAGTCATATGGTTTATGATGACATTTTGAGTCGTATGATCAATTTGTGTTATGGTTCATGATATGGCCATTGAGTGCAACATGGTTTATATTATTGTCATTTAGTGTCATTTGATTTATGAGCTGGTCATTTAGTATCACATGATTAATGATATGACATTTTTTAGTCACATGGTTTTTGATATGGAAATTAAGCGTACATGGTTTATGATATGGTCATTTAGTGCCACATGGTTGATTATATGACTATTTGAGTCATATGGTTTATGATTTGATTATTTGGTTCGACATGGTTTATAATATTGCCATTTTGAGTCACAAGGTTTATGATGTGGTCATTTTCATGCACATGGTTTATGATATTGCTATTTTGAGTCACATGGTTTATGATATGGTTAATTCGGGTCACACGGTTTATTTTATGGCCATTTTGAGACACAGTTTATGATATGGTCAGGTTTAGTCACGTTTTATGATATGGTCTTTTTTGCCCCACATGGTTTTTTATCTGTTAATTTTAGTCGCATTGTTTAATATGATTATTTGGGTCATATGGCTTATGATTTAGTGATATTGAGTCATATTGGTGAATTATATCGCCATGGTATATCACATGGTTTATTAATCATCATTTTGAATTAAATTGTTAAAACTTTGTTCTTTTTGAGTCACATGGCTTTAATATTGTCATTTTGAGTACATCATTAATAGTATAAGTCAAATATTGCCATAACATTTTTGATATTATCATTTTCTCGCATGGTTTATGATATGGCAATTTTAAGTCATATGGTTTATGATATGGTCATTACAGTCCGATGGTTTATGATATAGCCATTTGTTGCCACATGGTTTTTGATATGATTAGATACATTCATAATGATATAATGCTTTCGAGTCGCATGGTTTATATTATTAATTATAATATGGCCATTAGGTTTCAAATGGTTTATGATATGCCTATTTAGTGTACATGGTTTATAAAATGGTCATTTAGTGTCACATGTTTTATATGATCATTTAGTATCACATGGTTTATGATATGGTCATTTAGTGTCACATGGTTCATGATATGGTCAATTAATACGCATTGGTTTATGATGTGGTCATTAAGTGTCACATGGTGTTTTAAATGCTCATTGAACACATAGTTTATGGAATGGTATATTTATGCCAATTGGTTTGTGAAATGTGATTAAGTTTATGATTTGACTATTTTTTTGTATATGGATTATGATATGGCCATATAATGCTACACTGTTTATGATAGACATTGCACACAACGTGCATCACTACTGTCATTCCACTGCAAAGTGAACATATCTATTATTGCACCTATAAGGGAGCCGCTGTCAGTTTTACATAACATAATCTTTTACTGAGTACAAATTTCACATTCAATCAAACATTCATTTGTCTTTCGTCTTTTGCAAATTTCAGTACTTTATTATTTTTTAAAAAATACACATGTAAATAAATAATACAAATATCAGTTACATTTTGATGTGCCAGATGTGCACAAAACAGTTTAAAATTATTGAATCTAAAGTTCCAATATTATATAATCCAGCTAAGGAATGCTTTGTACAAGGTAACAAACCTTAAGTTTAAATAAGTTTAAAAATTGAAGACGGACGAAAATTTTGATGTAACTTGATCAATTTTTATTCATGAAGAATTAATAATATATAAAAGGAAGGCAGGAATATCAAACTTTACGTGTTATATACTTATATATCTGACCAGAAAAATCGGTTGATTACATTGTATAATCAACAAAACGTTATTGTTAGACTTTATATGCACACATAAGGGTGTAAGTTTATTGCTTTTACACCATATTAGAAAGAGACAGACAAGGAGAGAGAGCATTTGTAGAGGTGTTGTTATCGGTAGAAAAACTCCCGGTGCTTATGCGATTTTTCAGTTTAAATTAACAACAAATCATCGCCTAATTCATATCATAATTTTTGATTTTTCAAAAGAACAAGATATTTCTGTAATATAAGTATATGCGTCTACCAGGGATACTTTTTATTTAGCATCACCGATGCAAGATCTTTTAAAAAATGTCCATGGACTTAAAATTTTAAACTACCTACGGAAAATCAATTTGTTTAATAAAATATAGTTTTTATGGTATGTTTTCCAGTTTTTTTTTTATAAAAAACGTATCTGTGATATAACTGGTTTTTATCAGCTAAGTATTATTTTTTAAATCTTATCTTATTTAATTTATTTCTGATCAAAATTTATATATTTTAATTTTTAACATTTTCTAGACGCAAATAGCTGCAATAATGATGCTGTGGCTCTAAACAAAAACTCACTCACTCACTCACTATGAATATAAATGGTCAAGAACCCGACCGCATAGTATGAGGTATGTGATACAAAAAGTGAAGTGTTTAAATAAGCAAAGCTGACAACATTTATTTGTTATCAACTACATCTACTTTGATGAAGTAGAAAACTGAAATACAGGAGACAACCTAAATATGGCTACCATATTAGGTTTTGCAGAATTGAATTATTCGACTCCAGTACGCGAGGTCAAGATTTTTTATGAATGTGTAAGTGACCAGTTTAAGGATAGTAAAGGATTTGCCTGAGAATGGTATTGAAGGAAGACGGAGTGGTAATTTGATGTTTGCACCCGCAAAAACCATCAAGCCATTGAAACTCTCTCAGTTTTGGGATTGAGAAAAAAAACCAGAATGCTCACACACTTGATTACGCGCAGAGAGAAAGAGAGACATCTCGAGGTCTCTACAACGGTATATCTAAATCTAAACATTTGTAAGAATAGAAAAATATTTACAATAATTATATATAGCTTACCATTTGTGTATAAGAGTGTCTAAGAATTATCATTAGCTACATTTATAATATCATTTATAATCTAGAAAAGAATAAACTATATAGTTTCTAGTGCCAAGTAGCAAAGGAAACACTTAAGAGCAATGTTCCTTAAAGAAGACTTGTAAAACGACAAGTTCTAGCCCAGTTTAATTCATGAACACGATTTTCTCACTACCCGCTTCAGGTTTTGAACTTTCAATTAAGGAAATCGAAAGGGTAATAAAGGTATGTTTAACATGTTGAAAAAGGATAAGGATACAGTATTCTTATTCCTGTCGTGAAGTTTTACTTTTTTTATATTTTGTTTTGTTATAAATTTTTATTTAAATTTTTTATTTTAATGCTTAACAATAAGCACAATTTTTGACAATTTTTTATGTAACACGTGCTCACTTTACTTTACCCGTTATCAAATTTTCGGCCCCTAGTTTCACTTATAAGGAGTGAATTTCCCAAATGTACACTAATGACACAATAAAATTAAACAAATCTTTTTTCGTAATTCTTTTACTTAAAGTATTTTTTCTATTTCTATTGTGAGTAAAGCTGCAGTTATATATATATATATATATATATATATATATATATATATATATATATATATATATATATATATACATTGTATATATAAACCCTGAAAATCAATCATCCATGACTTACATTTTACTTGTCGGTATTTTATCAAACAGATCACTTATAACAGATCTTAACAAGGTACATTACACCTTTCATCTTTATTCTTGTCTATTATTTAATTCATTTAGTAAGTAATACTGGCACAGGATGAACATTTACCTAGGTTACAACACACGTCAATAACCAGTACCGAGCCATTTAGGATAATATGATAATGATTGATATTCATTGATTAGTTCTTACGTTTTTTCTTTCATCGATTAATTCTCGTATATTTGTTCAATAACTTTTTCTTTATTTTCCATGCATCCTATCTTAACTGTATTACGGTAATTATAAATATGAGATAAAAATTTGGAACTTGTGTAATGCCTCTGTCTGTGCTCAACTGGAGGACAAGTTGCATCTCAATTTATTGCATCAGCAGCCTTCGTGGAGGCTGCAAGAAGTTGATATGTTAAAACTTTAAGCTACTTCACTTAGGGACCTTCAATACAAAATATGGTCCCATTTGTTTTAGTTAAATGGCCATCTGTCTACTTTATATATATCAAATTTGAACAAAAGTGCTGTTAATAAACCTGTCATTTACCAATTATCGCGAGAAGTTTATTTATAAAATTTGAACCTCCCAACTCAAATATGGTTCCGATCGACCTTGTAATTTCAAAAGAGAAGATGAAAGTTCACGCACAGACGTACACACGCTTCACCATGCCATAAGCTTAACTGGCTAAAGCCAGTTGAGCTTATAAATATATAAATAAATGTAAAAATATTTATGTTATAAAATTCCTGAAATCAAACACCGAAATAATTATTTCTATAATAAATATTTGATTAAAAATAACAATCCCTGTATATTCATCGTAATGCTTTAAAGCATACATTACCATACACAGTAGTTTAGCAGAAGATAGTTATCCTCCACCATATGTGCAAAGCCATCGTCCACTGTGGAGTTGTTTGTTCAATTTAAGAATAAGCAAAGTAACATTGTTTGTTGTCCGAGTCTGGTATTAAACGAAAACTATTATTCAATGATTTACACGATTCTCCGTCTTGACATGTAGCTACCAATACATCAGGTGGGTGAAAAAAACTGACCGGGCTTTTAAAATCCGGTACTTACATACGATTGAACATTGCTGTCCGGCGATATTTGTGGAACAAATTTCTATTCTGTTTCGAAAAATTTCTAGTGAAATAAAAAAAAGTATTTTTTAATTATATTACAAATATGTGTATATATTTTGTTACATATTAACTTAAATGCTCTCAAAAGATGTTGCAGAAGAAATACCATTCATTTTAATAATAACTTTACATAACAACAAAAGCGTAGCTATTGTAGGTTCACTGTAGATGAACATTTTACAGGAAAATCTTTCACTAAAAATCATGTCGGATAATTAATACTTAATACTTTATCTTTTGAGTTTTACTTCTCTTTATGTTTTTGTCATACATGCAATTTATCAAACTATGGTGTTAGTTACTATAAACAATTTAAATTAATTTGCGATTATATACAACCACTAGAAAGCGTCTAGTCATTAGTAACATATAGCACTTTGTGTCACAATTAATAATTGATTAAAGTTAAAGATCTTCAAGTTAAATCCTTGATGAAAAATTTGATTTAAAAATTTTGTTGCATAGACCAAGCTTCTAAGAACTTCCATTCTTTTAAAATCTATTTCATATATATATATATATATATATATATATATATATATATATATATATATATATATATATATATATATATTATATATATATAGAGAGAGAGAGAGAGAGAGAGAGAGTGAGAGAGAGAGACTTACTGTTATCCATTGCACAAGATGATACAATTATTGAGATGTAAACTGCACCTAGCAACCACTTCCAACTCATGATAGCTGACACAATAGATTAACGAAGCATGCGATTAAATTTTACAATAGACTTAAATCTGCATTAAGTTTTCTATGAAAAAAAATAAAATTTCGCTTGTCTAATTAATGATGTTCCTAATGAACAATGTTTCATTTTGTTCAACGATAAAAGCTCGAATAAATATAGAAATAACAGTTATTTCCAAGCGAGATGAAAGTTGAAGCCTGTGGGATCTAATATTAGAATATGGTTACGTCATAAAAAACGGGGTCATTTGAACACAAATTACTAAAAAATATAAAAATATCATACAAATTCATTAAATTTGTCATTTGTGACTTTGTAAATATATAACACAAATACCAGTTGATTTTAGATGTGCCAGATGTGCACATTTCGGAAATTCATTCCTCATCAGTGACACTAAGACCGAAAAGTTTGATAATAAAAAACATAAGCCAAACAGTTGCAAATTTACGAATCTAAAGTTCCAAAATGTTATAAATCCAAATCCAGCTAAGGAATGCTTTGCAATAAGGGAACAAACCTTAGTTTTAAACAAATTTTAGAATTTAAGGCAGCTGAAAATTTGGTTAAATGGTAAATTTTCTGACAGCACAAAGTACTGCCTACTGAGTTATGGATACCCTCGGGGAGTTTTACTCCACCAGCAGCGGTACCCGCTCAGGGGTAGTAAATATATAACACAAATACCAGTTGATTTTAGATGTGCCAGATGTGCACATTTCGGAAATTCATTCCTCATCAGTGACACTAAGACCGAAAAGTTTGATAATAAAAAACATAAGCCAAACAGTTGCAAATTTACGAATCTAAAGTTCCAAAATGTTATAAATCCAAATCCAGCTAAGGAATGCTTTGCAATAAGGGATACGTAACACCACTGCGATTAAATTTGGATATTAATGACGGACAATTAATACAATTTATCAGGTGTCACCTTCGATTCATTGGATTTCCCGTACATCCGTGCCCATTTTCCAAGCAAATAATAATCAACGTTAAACATTGACCAATCCGTTAGATGATTCTCTTTATTTATGAAATTTTAGAAGATGAATCTCACGGATCGTAATTAGAAGTTATCCATTTTAAAAAATATAATTTTAGAACAAAAAAAATCAGAAAATCGAAAAACTTAATGCAGCTTTAAGAACTTGAAGCAACATCCAGTAAATTTCAACTTTTCGTTGTTAGTGACTATAGATAACATCAATGAAATTTAAAGGCAACGATTACGGTTGTTTTTGATACTTTAGTCACAAGATTATCGATGTAAATTTTGGTTGTCGATCTCACTTTTAATTAAAGGCATTGAAACGTTAACGTAAGAGAGATATTTTCAAACAATAATTAAAATAATTTTCTATCTATATTTACAAATATCTAGTTGTAGTTACTAGATAATCTTTTTGAAGTGGAAATGTGCCAACAGATACCGTACGACACCCGTACTTTAAACATTTATTATGAAATAAATTGGGTAAATAGATTTTTTACATAATATGTCTTATTTCTATTTAATTAGTTAAAATGTTTCGGCGATTTTACAAAACACGTTTAAATGTTTTTTTTTTTTTTTTTAATAATATCAATGTTTTATACAGTGGCTATTATGACATTAGGTTTAAAGACATGTCTTTATTTACTTATTTTTATTTTAAAAACATCATTAAATAATATTTGAAAAAAATAGAATACTATATTTTATAACAGCTAAAACGAATAAGTGAATATTATAAGAGATATAATTTACACAAAAACATGTTTAAATTAACTTACCGAGTTATGTAAACAGAATATACTTACACTGGTGTTTGTCTCTCAATAAAGGAAGTCGAATGATTTAAACACTTATCAAGGTAAGTTTGCTACTGTTCCTTTAACAATTACAACCTCCTATATCGAATTTTTTTTCATATAAATACGATCTTGTCGGTTATGATGGAAGTGTACTTTATATATATAATGATCTCTCTCTAAATATAAGTTGATGTAATCATTCAACACAAATAAAAGTTGTTGTTAATCCTGAATATATAACCGTGTACTCCCAATAACTTATGTTACTGTATTGTAAATCTTATTATTTTCGGTACGTACCTGAAATATTAAGTTCCGCTACACCAAACTTGTAAAGGTGTATATCACCAAAGATAAAAATAGATAATGGTCTATTTATAGGTATAGAATTTCCCAAAAAATAAATAAATAATTTAAAATAAATAAATAAATTAATTAATAAATGAATAAATGAAAAAAACATTTTACTCAAAAATTTTGATTAAACCTTTTCTTTAATAAATAAATTGAGATAAATTGTAAATGAATTGTGAATCTTTTTAACATTTCCGGTACGTACCTGAAAAGTCGCTGTAGCGTGAGATCTGTCAGTCTTATGAGAAATACAAACACGCATGCGCAATATTAAGGATCTTTTCCGGTATGAGAAATGGTATTCGGAAGACGGTGAAATGTAGACTTTCATCTTTTCCAATGAAGAAATATATGCATTTTTTCCATTTACCTACCCTGACAGCTGTGTAAACTGTTTGGGTTTGTTTCATTCATCAATAAAACTTATTAAATGTTTTTTTTTTTTTATCTATTTTGAAAAAAAAAATTAGATTTTGTTTATATTGCTCAATAATTGATTCAGTCATGGAGAATAATTTAAATTAATTTTAACATTTCAAAACATTAATAAGTATACTCATCTCTTAAATTGTTATAACTAATTACCACTTTTGGCTGATAATGAAATTTTTATTCCTGAAACTTTATTCTATAAACCATGTATTTTTAAAATTTAATCTTTTTTTTAAATAGTATGAATATAAATCACAATGTTTTGTTTCTTCCTTTTTTCAATCTAATTCATAATAACAATATCTATAAATACAATTGAGGATACTGTAGATATGCCAATATATTTTGAATTTCACAGTTAGGTATTTTGGGTGTCACTTTCAAAAATTTTGTTGCATTGCTTCAAATTCTAACACCTTTTTCCTACCTAACAGACAACATGGGTAGAATTTAGGATGTCACACAATTGCTTTACAAATACAAAAGTTTTTTTTGTATATTAGTCATGTAAAAAAAATACATCTCTGAATTAGCAAGTTTATTCTGTTATTTAAAAACAAGAGCCAATGAAAAGTCTTAAATTATTGATAGGTGTATGAAAATGTTGGTGATTCAAGAATATTGATTCATTCTTTAACATGGAGTTAAATGAGTACCAACAGTTTGTGAGATTTATATCCTCTAACTATAGGATATATCCTGATGAACTTACGGATAATTCATCAAAAGCAGCAAGAAATAAAAGAGAATATTTCAAAGCAAAGGCGAAAAAGTTTTTTTTGCAAGGTAATAAGAAAATATCCCCAATATAGGATTGTAAGATTTCTGGAAAGCCATCATGTACAAATTTCACTATTAGTTATTAATAATCCATTTATCAAAATGAACAAAATTCTTTTTTTATTTTATCATATTTTATTTCATTTTTATTTTTTTAGAATTTTCAATAAATTTTTCTCATTCATACATTTAAAAAAAGCATCATTTTAATTAAAAAACATTGGATATGTGTAAAGATTTTGTCACAATTAAGTATTGTCCAGGAAGCACTATTCACAGTGTCATCCACCATCTATAAATAACAACTTTTCTAAAATTTTACATTGGACATGATTTTTAGCTCACCTGAGGCAGACCCTCCGTCGTCTGTCCGTCCATCCGTCAGTCAACAATTGCTTCAAACGACATCTTCTCACAAACTTCTGGTCACATTTTGTTCAAACTTGGTCAAAAGCATCTATAAAACATTGCCTTTCAGATTTGTGTTTTTGGTTGCCATAGCTACCAAATGTAGGTCCTACATAGTTGACGCGTTTTTGCGTTTATTTTTTATACATGTAAATACTAGTACTTTTTTACCAAAATTACAATAATGAATAAATTTAGGTGAATTCTTTTTCCAAACATCATTTTCTTATGTTAAGAAACATATGTTTGACAATTTTTATGAAAATCTGTAAAGTACAAGTCGCTTTTTTCTACCTTTTTCATTTTCAATTCTAGCAACCCAAGGGTCGAGGGTTCAAATCCCAGTGAGGCCAATCTTTTTCTTTTCTTTTTCCTTTTTTTTTATTTCTTAATTAAATTTTAATGACTTACAATGGTGCATGGAAGAGATTTTATGAATTTTAACATTTTAGGTTGCCATAGCTACCAAATGTAGGTCCTACATAGTTGACAACCTAAATAAAATCTTCTCCTCCAAAACCACTTCACTGAGATAAAATCTGATGTGATATTTGGCATCTCAAGCATCTTATATACTAAGTTTGTGAATTTCAATAATTTTTGTGAAAAATTAGGTTACGCGTTCTTGCGTTTATTTTAATACATTGTAAATAGTACTTTTTTACCAAAATTGCAATAATGAATAAATTTAGGTGAATTCTTTTTCCAAACATCATTTTCTTATGTGAAGAAACATATGTTTGACAATTTTCATGAAATTCTGTAAAACAAAAGTCGCTTTTTTTTGACCTTTTCCATTTTCAATTCTAGCAACCCAAGGGTCAAGGGTTCAAATCCCAGTGAGGCCATTCTTTTTCCTTTCTTTTTTTTCTTTCTTTCTTTTTTTTTTGAATTTCTGAATTTTATGACTTACAATGGTGCATGGAAGAGATTTTATGAATTTTTACTTTTTAGTGTAATTATATTTGAAATACATGTGATACTGATGATATGTAGATATAAAGCATAACCTGCTGTAGAGTCCACCTCTATATAAAGTCCACCTGTCTTTAGCAACCCGTCTGAAGTATCCCAAATGGATTTTACTATATAATGAACCTCTATATAAAGTCCACCTGTCTAATGTGAATAAAGTCCACCCTTTTCAGTCCCAAATGACTCCAGAACCTGTCTATAAAGTCCACTTCTTTAATATAATTTTTGATTAAATTTTATAATTTCCCAAATTTTTTGCTGTATATATCAACCACATTTCTTTGATACTCTGATGTATGAAGATTGGCAATAAATAATTTTAATATAAATTATTGATAACACTAAATACAATGTATTAACTTACATATTATAAAAATATACTGTAGTAAAGACTAAAGTATCAACTGATATTATGTAAAATTTTGAAGAAAAATATGAAGTCATACTTATCATGCCAACAACTGAAGCCATCAGATATAAAGGTAGAAATATCCATTGTTATCTATTATGTTTTATATAATTGTTTAATTTGTGACAACTTTGCTGCTACTTATAACAACAAAGACACGATTAGTCAAGTGTATATAATAGGAAGAGTTTAACCAAATAATCTTTTCTGGTATACAGTTTATCAAATTTAAAAAGTTTGGGTTTTTTTAAAATAATTGTTTCTGAATAATCTGTTTTTTAAAAAATAAAATGAAAATAACTTTATTAATGTATATATTAATAAGTTTTTAATAGGTACTGCATATTTTCACTTTTTTAACTATTTTAAACACTGTATGATTACTCGTACATATAAGGGACCCTCTATATTAAGACCACCTGTCTATTAAGTCCACTTTTGCTCAGTCCCCTAGGTGGATTTTATACACAGGTTATACTGTAGTTATAAAACCTTGAAATATTTTTTTTTTGTTTTACAAAATCATTGTTATGTGACATAATTTAAACTAATTGAATAATTTGTTTTAAATAATTTGTAGTTGACTTTTACAATTTTTAAAAAAATATTTTAATTAATGTGTCAAATCTGTAAAGTCTTAAACCGGATCTGAAAATTGCTCATGTGAGCTTTTGTTATGGATAGGCACTCTGCCATCCATCCATCAAAAGACTTCTTCTCAGACACTACTGGTCACATTTCATTCATATTAGTCAATAGCATCTAAAGACCATTGCCATTCAAATTTGTGTTTCTGTTTGCTATGGGTACCAAAAGTAGGTCACAGTGATCTACATAGCTAAAAACCAAAACAATAAAAATAATGATCCCTAAAACCACTTCTATTGAGGCAACATGTTATGACTTACCAGGTATTATCAAGACATAACAGTTACATTTAAACTCAGGTGAGCAAATTAGGACCATCTTGGACCTCTTGTTTTAATTTGTTGCTTCAATATTTTAATAAGAATTAAACTATTTTATATAATAGGGGCAGTCAGCATGACGTCGAAATACCTGCCATCTTAAGCTTGGATTGGGGTACAAACGTCGTAATCAGTTATGTCAAGCGTGTCACAAAGTAAAATAAAGCCTAATTTCAGTCGCTGTTAGGTACTATCTTGTGTAATCATCATCACAGCCGAGTCTAATATATCACCGGTGAACAAAATATTGACGATTTGGCTTGCACATTACAAATTTAAGTTATTGTAGGTTGCTATTTGCCCATATATTAATGTCCCAAGAAGTAATTCACTTCCATTCGCATTAAAAGTGGCCAGGCATATAATATAGCAAAGTTTATTTTCTTAAACTCTCTTCAAATGAAAAAAAATTAACTTTTTTCATAGTTTTATTTTATCTTTAACACTATCAAACTTTTTGAGTTAGCTGGGTGGTTTTGTGTCAGTGAAAAGGTCATAGATTGATGTTTTTACAGTGACATGCTCATCATTATTCTCAGTTTTTGACGCTAACTATGTGCCAACACAAAATTGCAGGGGGCTAAAGTTGGTGTCGAGCAAAAATACATTTGCTATTGCTCAAAGTAGCCATTCAATAAGTGTTATACTAAGGAATCGTGTGCCTGTCTGCTGCAAACATATCAGTGTTGGGTTTCTCTGTTTTTCTAATAAAAAATAATTTACAATGGATCACAATGGATAACAAAGGATCACAAATGATCACTAAAAAGGGTTTTATATGTACAACGGATCATCGTATATGTTAAGATTTATCAACTCTCGTATTGATAATGACTTAGAACTCCTGGGAAACGGAACTTCTGGGGATAAATGGTGTTCATTGTCAAACTAGAACGGCAAGTCATGGCCGCCATTGTTTCTTTGACAGCAAGGGAAATAACTCTGGCTTGAGTCTTCTTCCAATGTATTCGATGAATAAAATTGTCAAAAATTTATACACAAACATAGATGGCATTAGAAACTTGCCACATACATGTAAAATTTTATTATATACAAAATAAATTTTAAATTCAAAAATTGGCACCAGGATAGTCTCAGAGTAAATACCATATGTATTTTGGAACTTAATAACATTTACCTTAACAGTCACAAAAATTTAAAGATGTTTCTATATATAAAATTGCATTATTCCCAACACAAATATTAATGAGATATAATGCATTTAATAGCTATCTAATTTAGTGGTGTTCCTCACTATATTGATAAGCAAGTAAAGTTAAAACATAAATAATCCTCCTTAAAAATGGCTGCTGTGGGGTTTAAATTTACATTATGGATAAAAGTTGTACCAAATTCAGTCTTTTCTAATAAGTGTGATCCAAAAATTTCCAATGTGGTAAATCATGTGGTCTGACTGACATTTCTAATGACTTAATGGATATTTTTATGGGTCTTAATATTTTCTGCTAAAAATTCCCACTACTTTAAACATTAAGACCTGCTTTCTAATGGCTAAATAGATGCATTTTAATAGATTTTACTTGTTTTCTACCAAAAAAACCAACTACTATCATATTTTGCCACCTGGCTTTTATTTCTAATGACTGGATGTTTTTAAATCGGATTTACTGTTTTTCTGCTAAAATTCCCACTAAGATCAACATTGTGTCCTGGCTGACATTTCTCATAGCCACATAGATGAATTTTAATGGCTTTTACTTTTTCTCTTCCAAAAATTCTCACTACGGTCACTTATGTGGCCTGGCTGACAATTCTAATGGATTTTGTAGATGTGTTTTAATGGGATTTACAGCTTTTCTCTTAAAAAACTCCACTAGGGTCACTTATGTGGCCTGGCTTATATTTCTAATGGCTAGATAGATGAATTTTAATGGATTTTACCGTTTTTCCTCACTTTGGTCAACATTCCAGGCTGACTGACAAATCTAATAGATAAAGTACACGTGTTTGAATTTACTGTTTTTCTGCTAAAATTCCAACTAAGATCAACATTGCGTCCTGGCTGACATTTCTAATTGCCAAATAGATGCGTTTTTGAAGGCTTTTACTGTTTTTCTGCTAAAAATGCCCACTACGGTCACTTATGTGGCCTGGCTGACATTTCTAAAGGCTAGATAGATAAATCTTAATGGCTTTTACTTTTTTTCTTTCAAAAATCCTCACCGTGGTCAACATTGCAGCCTGGCTGACAATTCTAATGGATAACGTAGACGTGTTTTAATTGAACTTACTGTTTTTCTGCTATAATTACCACTAAGATCAACATTGTGTCCTGGCTGACATTTCTCATGGCTACATAGATGAATTTTAATGGCTTTTACTTTTTGTCTTCCATAAAATCCTCACTATGGTCAACATTGCAACTGGCTGACAAATCTAATGGCTAAATAGATGCGTTTTAATTGGATTTACCGTTTTTCTGCTAAAATTCCCACTTAGATAAACATTATGTCCTGGCTGACATTTCTAATGGCCAAATAGATGCGTGTTAATGGCTTTTACTGTTTTTCTGTTAAAATTGCCACAGCAGTCAACATTGCAGCCTGGAAGACAATTCTAATGGATTCTGCAGATGCGTTTTAATTGGATTTACAGCTTTTCTTCTACAAAAACTCCACTAAGGTCACTTATGTGGCCTGGCTGATATTTCTAATGGCTAGATAGATGAATTTTAATGGCTTTTACCGTTTTTCTGCCAAAAGTTTCCTCCAGAGTCAAGATTGTGGATCGGCTGACATTTCTAATGACTAAATAGATGCATTTTAATGGCTTTTACATTTTTCTTTTTTCTTCTTTCAAAAATCCTCACTTTGGTCAACATTGCAGCATGGCTGACAAATCTAATGGATAAAGTACACGTGTTTGAAATTACTGTTTTTCTGCTAAAATTCCAACTAAGATCAACATTGTGTCCTGGCTGACATTTATAATGGCCAAATAGATGCGTTTTGAAGGCTTTTACATTTTTGTTTTTTTTTCTTCCAAAAATCCTCACTATGGTCAACATTGCAGCCTGACTGACAAATCTAATGGATAAAGTACACGTGTTTGTGTCCTGGCTGACATTTCTAATGGCCAAAAGATGCGTTTTTATGGCCTTTCCTGTTTTTCTGCTAAAAATTCCCACTACAGTCACTAATGTGGCCTGGCTGACATTTCTAATGGCTACATAGATGAATTTTAATGGGTTTTACTGTTTTTCTGTTATAATTTTCCACTATGGTCAACATTGCAGCCAGGCTGACAAATCTAATGGCTAAATGGATGCGTTTTAATTGCATTTACAGCTTTTCTTCTAAAAAACTCAAATATGTGTGTTTTTATGGCTTTTACATCTTTCTTTCTTTTTCTTCCAAAAATTCTCACTATGGTCAACATTGCAGCCTGACTGACAAATCTAATGGATAAAGTACACGTGTTTTAATTGGAATTACTGTTTTTCTGCTAAAATTCTCATTAAGATTAACTTTGTGTCCTGGCTGACATTTCTAATGGCCAAAAGATGCGTTTTTAAGGCCTTTCCTGTTTTTCTGCTAAAAATTCCCACTACAGTCACTTATGTGGCCTGGCTGACATTTCTAATGGCTACATAGATGAATTTTAATGGCTTTTACTGTTTTTCTGTTATAAATTTCCACTATGGTCAACATTGCAGCCAGGCTGACAAATCTAATGGCTAAATAGATGCGTTTTAATTGCATTTACAGCTTTTCTTCTAAAAAACTCCACTTAGGTCACATATGTGGCCTGGCTGACATTTCTAAAGGCCAAATAGATGCGTTTTGAAGGCTTTTACTGTTTTTCTGCTAAAAATTCCCACTACGGTCACTTATGTGGTCTGGCTGACATTTTTAATGGCCAAATAGATGCGCATTAATGCCTTTTACATTAAGTAAAAATCCTCACTATGGTCAACATTGCAGCCTGGCTGACAATTCGTATGGATAACGTAGACGTGTTTTAATTGAATTTACTGTTTCTCTGCTATAATTCCCACTAAGATCAACATTGTGTCCTGGCTGACATTTCTCATGGCTACATAGATGAATTTTAATGGCTTTTACTTTTTATCTTCCAAAAATGCTCACTATGGTCAACATTGCAGGCTGACTGACAAATCTAATGGATAAAGTAGACGTGTTTTAATTGAATTTACTGTTTTTCTGCTAAAATTCCCAATAAGATCAACATTGTGTCCTGGCTGACATTTCTAATGGCCAAATAGATGCGTTTTGAAGGCTTTCACTGTTTTTCTGCAAAAAATTCCCACTACGGTCACTTATGTGGCCTGGCTGACATTTCTAATGGCTACATAGATGAATTTTAATGGCTTTCACTTTTTTTCTTTCAAAAATCCACACTATGGTCAACATTGCAGCCTGGCTGACAATTCTAATGGATAACGTAGACGTGTTTTAATTGAATTTACTGTTTTTCTACTAAAATTCCCACTAAGATCAACATTGTGTCCTGGCTGACATTTCTAATGGCTACATAGATGAATTTAAATGGCTTTTATTTTTTGTCTTCAAAAAAATCCTCACTATGGTCAACATCGCAGCTGGCTGACATTTCTAATGGCCAAATAGATGCGTGTTAATGGCTTTTACTGTTTTTCTGTTAAAAATTGCAACAACAGTCAACATTACTGCCAGGAAGACAATTCTTATGGATTTTGCAGATGCGTTTTAATTGGATTTACAGCTTTTCTTCTAAAAAACTCCACTAAGGTCACTTATGCGGCCTGGCTGATATTTCTAATGGCTAGATAGATGAATTTTAATGGCTTTTATCGTTTTTCTGCCAAAAGTTTCCTCTATAGTCAAGATTGTGGCCTGGTTGACATTTCTAATGGCCAAATAGATGCATTTTAATGGCTTTTACATTTTTCTTTTTTCTCCTTTCAAAAATCCTCACTATGGTCAACATTGCAGCCTGACTGACAAATCTAATGGATAAAGTACACGTGTTTGAATTTACTGTTTTTCTGCTAAAATTCCCACTAAGATCAACATTGTGTCCTGGCTGACATTTCTAATGGCCAAATAGATGCGTTTTGAAGGCTTTTACTGTTTTTCTGCAAAAAATTCCCACTACGGTCACTTATGTGGCCTGGCTGACATTTCTAATGGCTACATAGATGAATTTTAATGGCTTTTACTGTTTTTCTGTTAAAAATTCCCACTGTGGTCAACACTGCAGCCAGGCTGACAAATCTAATGGCTTAATAGATGCGTTTTAATTGGATTTACAGCCTTTCTTCTAAAAAAATCCACTTAGGTCAGATATGTGGCCTGGTTGACATTTCTAATGGCCAAATAGAATTGTTTTTATGGCTTTTACATTTTTCTTTTTTTTCTTCCAAAAATCCTCACTATGGTCAACATTGCAGCCTGACTGACAAATCTTATGGATAAAGTACACGTGTTTTAATTGGATTTACTGTTTTTCTGCTAAAATTCCCATTAAGATCAACATTGTGTCCTGGCTGACATTTCTATTGGCCAAAAGATGCGTTTTTATGGCTTTTACTGTTTTTCTACTAAAAATATCCACTATGGTCACTTATGTGGCCTGGCTGACATTTTAATGGCTACATAGATGAATTTTAATGGCTTTTACTGTTTTTCTGTTAAAAATTCCCACTATGGTCAACATTGCAGCCAGGCTGACAAATCTAATGGGTAAATAGATGCGTTTTAATTGGATTTACAGCTTTTCTTCTAAAAAAAACTCCACTTAGGTCACATATGTGGCCTGGCTGACATTTCTAATGGCCAAATAGATGTGTTTTTATGGCTTTTACTGTTTTTCTGCTAAAAATTCCCACTACGGTCACTTATGTGGTCTGGCTGACATTTCTAATGGCCAAATAGATGCGTGTTAATGGCTTTTACTTTTTTTCCCCCAAACATCCTCACTTTGGTCAACATTGCAGCTTGGCTGACAAATCTAATATCTAAATAGATGCGTTTTAATTCGATTTATAGCTTTTCTTCTAAAAACCTCCACTTAGGTCACATATGTGGCCTGGCTGACATTTCTAATGACCAAATAGATGTGTTTTTATGGCTTTTACTGTTTTTCTACTAAGAATATCCACTATGGTCACTTATGTGGCTTGGCTGACATTTTTAATGGCTAGATAGATGAATTTTAATGGGTTTTACTTTTTCTTCTTTCAAAAATCCTCACTATGGTCAACATTGCAGCCTGGTTGACAAATCTATTGGATAAAGTAGATGAATTTTAATGGCTTTTACCGTTTTTCTGCCAAAATTCCCCCCACAGTCAAGATTATGGCTCAGCTGACATTTCTAATGACTAAATAGATGAATTTCAATGGCTTTTACTTTTTTTTTCTTCCAAAAATCCTCACTATGGTCAACATTGCAGCCTGACTGACAAATCTAATGGATAAAGTACACGTGTTTTAATTGGATTTACTGTTTTTCTAATAAAATTCCCATTTAGATCAACATTGTGTCGTGGCTGACATTTCTAATGGCCAAATAGATGCGTTTGTATGACCTTTCCTGTTTTTCTGCTAAAAATTCCCACTACGGTCACTTATGTGGCCTGGCTTACATTTCTAATGGCTACGTAGATGAATTTTAATGGCTTTTACTGTTTTTCTGTTAAAAATTCCCACTGTTGTCAACACTGCAGCCAGGCTGACAAATCTAATGGCTTAATAGATGCGTTTTAATTGGATTTACAGCTTTTCTTCTAAAAAAATCCACTTAGGTCAGATATTTGGCCTGGTTGACATTTCTAATGGCCAAATAGATGTGTTTTTATGGCTTTTACATTTTTCTTTTTTTTCTTCCAAAAATCCTCACTATGGTCAACATTGCAGCCTGACTGACAAATCTTATGGATAAAGTACACGTGTTTTAATTGGATTTACTGTTTTTCTGCTAAAATTCCCATTAAGATCAACAATGTGTCCTGGCTGACATTTCTAATGGCCAAAAGATGCGTTTTTATGGCCTTTCCTGTTTTTCTGCTAAAAATTCCCACTACAGTCACTTATGTGGCCTGGCTGACATTTTAATGGCTACATAGATGAATTTTAATGGCTTTTACTGTTTTTCTGTTAAAAATTCCCACTATGGTCAACATTGCAGCCAGGCTGACAAATCTAATGGGTAAATAGATGCGTTTTAATTGGATTTACAGCTTTTCTTCTAAAAAAAACTCCACTTAGGTCACATATGTGGCCTGGCTGACATTTCTAATGGCCAAATAGATGTTTTTTTATGGCTTTTACTGTTTTTCTGCTAAAAATTCCCACTACGGTCACTTATGTGGTCTGGCTGACATTTCTAATGACCAAATAGATGCGTGTTAATGCCTTTTACTTTTTTTTCTCCCAAACATCCTCACTTTGGTCAACATTGCAGCTTGGCTGACAAATCTAATATCTAAATAGATGCGTTTTAATTCGATTTATAGCTTTTCTTCTAAAAACCTCCACTTAAGTCACATATGTGGCCTGGCTGACATTTCTCATGGCTACATAGATGAATTTTAATGGCTTTTACTTTTTGTCTTCAAAAAAATCCTCGCTATAGTCAACATCGCAGCTGGCTGACAAATCTAATGGCTAAATAGATGCGTTTTAATTGGATTTACCGTTTTTCTGCTAAAATTCCCACTTAGATAAACATTATGTCCTGGCTGACATTTCTAATGGCCAAATAGATGCGTGTTAATGGCTTTTACTGTTTTTCTGTTAAAAATTGCAACAACAGTCAACATTGCAGCCAGGAAGACAATTCTAATGGATTTTGCAGATGCGTTTTAATTGGATTTACAGCTTTTCTTCTAAAAACTCCACTAAGGTCACTTATGTGGCCTGGCTGATATTTTTAATGGCTAGATAGATGTATTTTAATGGCTTTTACCGTTTTTCTGCCAAGATTCCCCCCACAGTCAAGATTATGGCTCAGCTGAGATTTCTAATGACTAAATAGATGAATTTCAATGGCTTTTACTTTTTTTTTCTTCCAAAAATCCTCACTATGGTCAACATTGCAGCCTGACTGACAAATCTAATGGATAAAGTACACGTGTTTTAATTGGATTGACTGTTTTTCTAATAAAATTCCCATTTGATCAACATTGTGTTGTGGCTGACATTTCTAATGGCCAAATAGATGCGTTTTTATGACCTTTCCTGTTTTTCTGCTAAAAATTCCCACTATGGTCACTTATGTGGCCTGGCTGACATTTTGAATGGCTACGTAGATGAATTTTAATGGCTTTTACTGTTTTTCTGTTAAAAATTCCCACTGTGGTCAACACTGCAGCCAGGCTGACAAATCTAATGGCTAAATGGATGCGTTTTAATTGGATTTACAGCTTTTCTTCTAAAAAAATCCACTTAGGTCACATATGTGGCCTGGCTGACATTTCTATGGCCAAATAGATGCGTTTTGAAGGCTTTTACTGTTTTTCTGCTAAAAATTCCCACTACGGTCACTTATGTGGTCTGGCTGACATTTTTAATGGCCAAATAGATGCGCATTAATGCCTTTTACATTGAGTAAAAATCCTCACTATGGTCAACATTGCAGCCTGGCTGACAATTCTTATGGATAACGTAGACGTGTTTTAATTGAATTTACTGTTTTTCTGCTATAATTCCCACTAAGATCAACATTGTGTCCTGGCTGACATTTCTCATGGCTACATTGATGAATTTTAATGGCTTTTCCTTTTTTCTTCCAAAAATCCTCACTATGGTCAACATTGCAGGCTGACTGACAAATCTAATGGATAAAGTACACGTGTTTTAATTGGATTTACTGTTTTTCTGCTAAAATTCCCATTAAGATCAACATTGTGTCCTGGCTGACATTTCTATTGGCCAAAAGATGCGTTTTTATGGCTTTTACTGTTTTTCTACTAAAAATATCCACTATGGTCACTTATGTGGCCTGGCTGACATTTTAATGGCTACATAGATGAATTTTAATGGCTTTTACTGTTTTTCTGTTAAAAATTCCCACTATGGTCAACATTGCAGCCAGGCTGACAAATCTAATGGGTAAATAGATGCGTTTTAATTGGATTTACAGCTTTTCTTCTAAAAAAAACTCCACTTAGGTCACATATGTGGCCTGGCTGACATTTCTAATGGCCAAATAGATGTGTTTTTATGGCTTTTACTGTTTTTCTGCTAAAAATTCCCACTACGGTCACTTATGTGGTCTGGCTGACATTTCTAATGGCCAAATAGATGCGTGTTAATGGCTTTTACTTTTTTTCCCCCAAACATCCTCACTTTGGTCAACATTGCAGCTTGGCTGACAAATCTAATATCTAAATAGATGCGTTTTAATTCGATTTATAGCTTTTCTTCTAAAAACCTCCACTTAGGTCACATATGTGGCCTGGCTGACATTTCTAATGACCAAATAGATGTGTTTTTATGGCTTTTACTGTTTTTCTACTAAGAATATCCACTATGGTCACTTATGTGGCTTGGCTGACATTTTTAATGGCTAGATAGATGAATTTTAATGGGTTTTACTTTTTCTTCTTTCAAAAATCCTCACTATGGTCAACATTGCAGCCTGGTTGACAAATCTATTGGATAAAGTAGATGAATTTTAATGGCTTTTACCGTTTTTCTGCCAAAATTCCCCCCACAGTCAAGATTATGGCTCAGCTGACATTTCTAATGACTAAATAGATGAATTTCAATGGCTTTTACTTTTTTTTTCTTCCAAAAATCCTCACTATGGTCAACATTGCAGCCTGACTGACAAATCTAATGGATAAAGTACACGTGTTTTAATTGGATTTACTGTTTTTCTAATAAAATTCCCATTTAGATCAACATTGTGTCGTGGCTGACATTTCTAATGGCCAAATAGATGCGTTTGTATGACCTTTCCTGTTTTTCTGCTAAAAATTCCCACTACGGTCACTTATGTGGCCTGGCTTACATTTCTAATGGCTACGTAGATGAATTTTAATGGCTTTTACTGTTTTTCTGTTAAAAATTCCCACTGTTGTCAACACTGCAGCCAGGCTGACAAATCTAATGGCTTAATAGATGCGTTTTAATTGGATTTACAGCTTTTCTTCTAAAAAAATCCACTTAGGTCAGATATTTGGCCTGGTTGACATTTCTAATGGCCAAATAGATGTGTTTTTATGGCTTTTACATTTTTCTTTTTTTTCTTCCAAAAATCCTCACTATGGTCAACATTGCAGCCTGACTGACAAATCTTATGGATAAAGTACACGTGTTTTAATTGGATTTACTGTTTTTCTGCTAAAATTCCCATTAAGATCAACAATGTGTCCTGGCTGACATTTCTAATGGCCAAAAGATGCGTTTTTATGGCCTTTCCTGTTTTTCTGCTAAAAATTCCCACTACAGTCACTTATGTGGCCTGGCTGACATTTTAATGGCTACATAGATGAATTTTAATGGCTTTTACTGTTTTTCTGTTAAAAATTCCCACTATGGTCAACATTGCAGCCAGGCTGACAAATCTAATGGGTAAATAGATGCGTTTTAATTGGATTTACAGCTTTTCTTCTAAAAAAAACTCCACTTAGGTCACATATGTGGCCTGGCTGACATTTCTAATGGCCAAATAGATGTTTTTTTATGGCTTTTACTGTTTTTCTGCTAAAAATTCCCACTACGGTCACTTATGTGGTCTGGCTGACATTTCTAATGACCAAATAGATGCGTGTTAATGCCTTTTACTTTTTTTTCTCCCAAACATCCTCACTTTGGTCAACATTGCAGCTTGGCTGACAAATCTAATATCTAAATAGATGCGTTTTAATTCGATTTATAGCTTTTCTTCTAAAAACCTCCACTTAAGTCACATATGTGGCCTGGCTGACATTTCTCATGGCTACATAGATGAATTTTAATGGCTTTTACTTTTTGTCTTCAAAAAAATCCTCGCTATAGTCAACATCGCAGCTGGCTGACAAATCTAATGGCTAAATAGATGCGTTTTAATTGGATTTACCGTTTTTCTGCTAAAATTCCCACTTAGATAAACATTATGTCCTGGCTGACATTTCTAATGGCCAAATAGATGCGTGTTAATGGCTTTTACTGTTTTTCTGTTAAAAATTGCAACAACAGTCAACATTGCAGCCAGGAAGACAATTCTAATGGATTTTGCAGATGCGTTTTAATTGGATTTACAGCTTTTCTTCTAAAAACTCCACTAAGGTCACTTATGTGGCCTGGCTGATATTTTTAATGGCTAGATAGATGTATTTTAATGGCTTTTACCGTTTTTCTGCCAAGATTCCCCCCACAGTCAAGATTATGGCTCAGCTGAGATTTCTAATGACTAAATAGATGAATTTCAATGGCTTTTACTTTTTTTTTCTTCCAAAAATCCTCACTATGGTCAACATTGCAGCCTGACTGACAAATCTAATGGATAAAGTACACGTGTTTTAATTGGATTGACTGTTTTTCTAATAAAATTCCCATTTGATCAACATTGTGTTGTGGCTGACATTTCTAATGGCCAAATAGATGCGTTTTTATGACCTTTCCTGTTTTTCTGCTAAAAATTCCCACTATGGTCACTTATGTGGCCTGGCTGACATTTTGAATGGCTACGTAGATGAATTTTAATGGCTTTTACTGTTTTTCTGTTAAAAATTCCCACTGTGGTCAACACTGCAGCCAGGCTGACAAATCTAATGGCTTAATAGATGCGTTTTAATTGGATTTACAGCTTTTCTTCTAAAAAAATCCACTTACGTCAGATATGTGGCCTGGTTGACATTTCTAATGGCCAAATAGATGCGTTTGTTTGGCTTTTACATTTTTCTTTTTTTTCTTCCAAAAATCCTCACTATGGTCAACATTGCAGCCTGACTGACAAATCTTATGGATAAAGTACACGTGTTTTAATTGGATTTACTGTTTTTCTGCTAAAATTCCCATTAAGATCAACATTGTGTCCTGGCTGACATTTCTAAAGGCCAAAAGATGCGTTTTTAAGGCCTTTCCTGTTTTTCTGCTAACAATTCCCACTACAGTCACTTATGTGGCCTGGCTGACATTTCTAATGGCTACATAGATGAATTTTAATGGCTTTTACTGTTTTTCTGTTAAAAATTCCCACTATGGTCAACATTGCAGCCAGGCTGACAAATCTAATGGCTAAATGGATGCGTTTTAATTGGATTTACAGCTTTTCTTCTAAAAAAATCCACTTAGGTCACATATGTGGCCTGGCTGACATTTCTATGGCCAAATAGATGCGTTTTGAAGGCTTTTACTGTTTTTCTGCTAAAAATTCCCACTACGGTCACTTATGTGGTCTGGCTGACATTTTTAATGGCCAAATAGATGCGCATTAATGCCTTTTACATTGAGTAAAAATCCTCACTATGGTCAACATTGCAGCCTGGCTGACAATTCTTATGGATAACGTAGACGTGTTTTAATTGAATTTACTGTTTTTCTGCTATAATTCCCACTAAGATCAACATTGTGTCCTGGCTGACATTTCTCATGGCTACATTGATGAATTTTAATGGCTTTTCCTTTTTTCTTCCAAAAATCCTCACTATGGTCAACATTGCAGGCTGACTGACAAATCTAATGGATAAAGTAGACGTGTTTTAATTGAATTTACTGTTTTTCTGCTAAAATTCCAACTAAGATCAACATTGTGTCATGGCTGACATTTCTAATGGCCAAATAGATGCGTTTTTAAGGCTTTTACTGTTTTTCTGCTAAAAATTCTCACTACAGTCACTTATGTGGCCTGGCTGACATTTCTCATGAGTAGATAGATTAATTGTAATGGCTTTTACATTTTTTCTTCCAAAAATCCTCACTATGGTCAACATTGCAGCCTTGCTGACAAATCTAATGGATATAGTAGATGTGTTTTATTTGAATTTACTGTTTTTCTGTTAAATTCCCACTAAGATCAACATTGTGTCCTGGTTGACATTTCTAAAATCTAATGGATAAAGTAGACGTGTTTTATTTGAATTTACTGTTTTTCTGCTAAAATTCCCTCTAAGATCAACATTGTGTCCTGGCTGACATTTCTAATGGCCAAATAGATGCGTTTTGAAGGCTTTTCCTGTGTTTCTGCTAAAAATTCCCACAACGGTCACTTTTGTGGCCTGGCTTACATTTCTAATGGCTAGATAGATAAATTTTAATGGCTTTCACTTTTTTTCTTTCCAAAAATCCACACTATGGTCAACATTGCAGCCTGGCTGACAATTCTAATGGATAACGTAGACGTGTTTTAATTGAATTTACTGTTTTTCTACTAAAATTCCCACTAAGATCAACATTGTGTCCTGGCTGACATTTCTCATGGCTACATAGATGAATTTTAATGGCTTTTACTTTTTGTCTTCAAAAAAATCCTCGCTATAGTCAACATCGCAGCTGGCTGACAAATCTAATGGCTAAATAGATGCGTTTTAATTGGATTTACCGTTTTTCTGCTAAAATTCCCACTTAGATAAACATTATGTCCTGGCTGACATTTCTAATGGCCAAATAGATGCGTGTTAATGGCTTTTACTGTTTTTCTGTTAAAAATTGCAACAACAGTCAACATTGCAGCCAGGAAGACAATTCTAATGGATTTTGCAGATGCGTTTTAATTGGATTTACAGCTTTTTTCTAAAAAACTCCACTTACGTCAGATATGTGGCCTGGTTGACATTTCTAATGGCCAAATAGATGTGTTTTTATGGCTTTTACATTTTTCTTTTTTTTCTTCCAAAAATCCTCACTATGGTCAACATTGCAGCCTGACTGACAAATCTTATGGATAAAGTACACGTGTTTTAATTGGATTTACTGTTTTTCTGCTAAAATTCCCATTAAGATCAACATTGTGTCCTGGCTGACATTTCTAAAGGCCAAAAGATGCGTTTTTAAGGCCTTTCCTGTTTTTCTGCTAACAATTCCCACTACAGTCACTTATGTGGCCTGGCTGACATTTCTAATGGCTACATAGATGAATTTTAATGGCTTTTACTGTTTTTCTGTTAAAAATTCCCACTATGGTCAACATTGCAGCCAGGCTGACAAATCTAATGGCTAAATGGATGCGTTTTAATTGGATTTACAGCTTTTCTTCTAAAAAAAATCCACTTAGGTCACATATGTGGCCTGGCTGACATTTCTATGGCCAAATAGATGCGTTTTGAAGGCTTTTACTGTTTTTCTGCTAAAAATTCCCACTACGGTCACTTATGTGGTCTGGCTGACATTTTTAATGGCCAAATAGATGCGCATTAATGCCTTTTACATTGAGTAAAAATCCTCACTATGGTCAACATTGCAGCCTGGCTGACAATTCTTATGGATAACGTAGACGTGTTTTAATTGAATTTACTGTTTTTCTGCTATAATTCCCACTAAGCTCAACATTGTGTCCTGGCTGACATTTCTCATGGCTACATTGATGAATTTTAATGGCTTTTCCTTTTTTCTTCCAAAAATCCTCACTATGGTCAACATTGCAGGCTGACTGACAAATCTAATGGATAAAGTAGACGTGTTTTAATTGAATTTACTGTTTTTCTGCTAAAATTCCAACTAAGATCAACATTGTGTCATGGCTGACATTTCTAATGGCCAAATAGATGCGTTTTTAAGGCTTTTACTGTTTTTCTGCTAAATATTCTCACTACAGTCACTTATGTGGCCTGGCTGACATTTCTCATGAGTAGATAGATTAATTGTAATGGCTTTTACATTTTTTCTTCCAAAAATCCTCACTATGGTCAACATTGCAGCCTTGCTGACAAATCTAATGGATATAGTAGATGTGTTTTATTTGAATTTACTGTTTTTCTGTTAAATTCCCACTAAGATCAACATTGTGTCCTGGTTGACATTTCTAAAATCTAATGGATAAAGTAGACGTGTTTTATTTGAATTTACTGTTTTTCTGCTAAAATTCCCTCTAAGATCAACATTGTGTCCTGGCTGACATTTCTAATGGCCAAATAGATGCGTTTTGAAGGCTTTTCCTGTGTTTCTGCTAAAAATTCCCACAACGGTCACTTTTGTGGCCTGGCTTACATTTCTAATGGCTAGATAGATAAATTTTAATGGCTTTCACTTTTTTTCTTTCCAAAAATCCACACTATGGTCAACATTGCAGCCTGGCTGACAATTCTAATGGATAACGTAGACGTGTTTTAATTGAATTTACTGTTTTTCTACTAAAATTCCCACTAAGATCAACATTGTGTCCTGGCTGACATTTCTCATGGCTACATAGATGAATTTTAATGGCTTTTACTTTTTGTCTTCAAAAAAATCCTCGCTATAGTCAACATCGCAGCTGGCTGACAAATCTAATGGCTAAATAGATGCGTTTTAATTGGATTTACCGTTTTTCTGCTAAAATTCCCACTTAGATAAACATTATGTCCTGGCTGACATTTCTAATGGCCAAATAGATGCGTGTTAATGGCTTTTACTGTTTTTCTGTTAAAAATTGCAACAACAGTCAACATTGCAGCCAGGAAGACAATTCTAATGGATTTTGCAGATGCGTTTTAATTGGATTTACAGCTTTTCTTCTAAAAAACTCCACTAAGGTCACTTATGTGGCCTGGCTGATATTTTTAATGGCTAGATAGATGTATTTTAATGGCTTTTACCGTTTTTCTGCCAAGATTCCCCCCACAGTCAAGATTATGGCTCAGCTGAGATTTCTAATGACTAAATAGATGAATTTCAATGGCTTTTACTTTTTTTTTCTTCCAAAAATCCTCACTATGGTCAACATTGCAGCCTGACTGACAAATCTAATGGATAAAGTACACGTGTTTGAATTTACTGTTTTTTCTGCTAAAATTCCCACTAAGATCAACATTGTGTCCTGGCCGACATTTCTAATGGCCAAATAGATGCGTTTTGAAAGCTTTTACTGTTTTTCTGCTAAAAATTCCCACTACGGTCACTTATGTGGCCTGGCTTACATTTCTAATGGCTACATAGATGAATTTTAATGGCTTTTACTGTTTTTCTGTTAAAAATTCCCACTATGGTCAACATTGCAGCCAGGCTGACAAATATAATGGCTAAATAGATGCGTTTTAATTGGATTTACAGCTTTTCTTCTAAAAAAATCCACTTAGGTCACATATGTGGCCTGGCTGACATTTCTAATGGCCAAATAGATGCGTTTTGAAGGCTTTTACTGTTTTTCTGCTAAAAATTCCCACTACGGTCACTTATGTGGTCTGGCTGACATTTTTAATGGCCAAATAGATGCGCATTAATGCCTTTTACATTGAGTAAAAATCCTCACTATGGTCAACATTGCAGCCTGGCTGACAATTCTTATGGATAACGTAGACGTGTTTTAATTGAATTTACTGTTTTTCTGCTATAATTCCCACTAAGATCAACATTGTGTCCTGGCTGACATTTCTCATGGCTACATTGATGAATTTTAATGGCTTTTCCTTTTTTCTTCCAAAAATCCTCACTATGGTCAACATTGCAGGCTGACTGACAAATCTAATGGATAAAGTAGACGTGTTTTAATTGAATTTACTGTTTTTCTGCTAAAATTCCAACTAAGATCAACATTGTGTCATGGCTGACATTTCTAATGGCCAAATAGATGCGTTTTTAAGGCTTTTACTGTTTTTCTGCTAAAAATTCTCACTACAGTCACTTATGTGGCCTGGCTGACATTTCTCATGAGTAGATAGATTAATTGTAATGGCTTTTACATTTTTTCTTCCAAAAATCCTCACTATGGTCAACATTGCAGCCTTGCTGACAAATCTAATGGATATAGTAGATGTGTTTTATTTGAATTTACTGTTTTTCTGTTAAATTCCCACTAAGATCAACATTGTGTCCTGGTTGACATTTCTAAAATCTAATGGATAAAGTAGACGTGTTTTATTTGAATTTACTGTTTTTCTGCTAAAATTCCCTCTAAGATCAACATTGTGTCCTGGCTGACATTTCTAATGGCCAAATAGATGCGTTTTGAAGGCTTTTCCTGTGTTTCTGCTAAAAATTCCCACAACGGTCACTTTTGTGGCCTGGCTTACATTTCTAATGGCTAGATAGATAAATTTTAATGGCTTTCACTTTTTTTCTTTCCAAAAATCCACACTATGGTCAACATTGCAGCCTGGCTGACAATTCTAATGGATAACGTAGACGTGTTTTAATTGAATTTACTGTTTTTCTACTAAAATTCCCACTAAGATCAACATTGTGTCCTGGCTGACATTTCTCATGGCTACATAGATGAATTTTAATGGCTTTTACTTTTTGTCTTCAAAAAAATCCTCGCTATAGTCAACATCGCAGCTGGCTGACAAATCTAATGGCTAAATAGATGCGTTTTAATTGGATTTACCGTTTTTCTGCTAAAATTCCCACTTAGATAAACATTATGTCCTGGCTGACATTTCTAATGGCCAAATAGATGCGTGTTAATGGCTTTTACTGTTTTTCTGTTAAAAATTGCAACAACAGTCAACATTGCAGCCAGGAAGACAATTCTAATGGATTTTGCAGATGCGTTTTAATTGGATTTACAGCTTTTTTCTAAAAAACTCCACTTACGTCAGATATGTGGCCTGGTTGACATTTCTAATGGCCAAATAGATGTGTTTTTATGGCTTTTACATTTTTCTTTTTTTTCTTCCAAAAATCCTCACTATGGTCAACATTGCAGCCTGACTGACAAATCTTATGGATAAAGTACACGTGTTTTAATTGGATTTACTGTTTTTCTGCTAAAATTCCCATTAAGATCAACATTGTGTCCTGGCTGACATTTCTAAAGGCCAAAAGATGCGTTTTTAAGGCCTTTCCTGTTTTTCTGCTAACAATTCCCACTACAGTCACTTATGTGGCCTGGCTGACATTTCTAATGGCTACATAGATGAATTTTAATGGCTTTTACTGTTTTTCTGTTAAAAATTCCCACTATGGTCAACATTGCAGCCAGGCTGACAAATCTAATGGCTAAATGGATGCGTTTTAATTGGATTTACAGCTTTTCTTCTAAAAAAATCCACTTAGGTCACATATGTGGCCTGGCTGACATTTCTATGGCCAAATAGATGCGTTTTGAAGGCTTTTACTGTTTTTCTGCTAAAAATTCCCACTACGGTCACTTATGTGGTCTGGCTGACATTTTTAATGGCCAAATAGATGCGCATTAATGCCTTTTACATTGAGTAAAAATCCTCACTATGGTCAACATTGCAGCCTGGCTGACAATTCTTATGGATAACGTAGACGTGTTTTAATTGAATTTACTGTTTTTCTGCTATAATTCCCACTAAGCTCAACATTGTGTCCTGGCTGACATTTCTCATGGCTACATTGATGAATTTTAATGGCTTTTCCTTTTTTCTTCCAAAAATCCTCACTATGGTCAACATTGCAGGCTGACTGACAAATCTAATGGATAAAGTAGACGTGTTTTAATTGAATTTACTGTTTTTCTGCTAAAATTCCAACTAAGATCAACATTGTGTCATGGCTGACATTTCTAATGGCCAAATAGATGCGTTTTTAAGGCTTTTACTGTTTTTCTGCTAAATATTCTCACTACAGTCACTTATGTGGCCTGGCTGACATTTCTCATGAGTAGATAGATTAATTGTAATGGCTTTTACATTTTTTCTTCCAAAAATCCTCACTATGGTCAACATTGCAGCCTTGCTGACAAATCTAATGGATATAGTAGATGTGTTTTATTTGAATTTACTGTTTTTCTGTTTAATTCCCACTAAGATCAACATTGTGTCCTGGTTGACATTTCTAAAATCTAATGGATAAAGTAGACGTGTTTTATTTGAATTTACTGTTTTTCTGCTAAAATTCCCTCTAGGATCAACATTGTGTCCTGGCTGACATTTCTAATGGCCAAATAGATGCGTTTTGAAGGCTTTTCCTGTGTTTCTGCTAAAAATTCCCACAACGGTCACTTTTGTGGCCTGGCTTACATTTCTAATGGCTAGATAGATAAATTTTAATGGCTTTCACTTTTTTTCTTTCAAAAATCCACACTATGGTCAACATTGCAGCCTGGCTGACAATTCTAATGGATAACGTAGACGTGTTTTAATTGAATTTACTGTTTTTATACTAAAATTCCCACTAAGATCAACATTGTGTCCTGGCTGACATTTCTCATGGCTACATACATGAATTTTAATGGCTTTTACTTTTTGTCTTCAAAAAAATCCTCGCTATAGTCAACATCGCAGCTGGCTGACAAATCTAATGGCTAAATAGATGCGTTTTAATTGGATTTACCGTTTTTCTGCTAAAATTCCCACTTAGATAAACATTATGTCCTGGCTGACATTTCTAATGGCCAAATAGATGCGTGTTAATGGCTTTTACTGTTTTTCTGTTAAAAATTGCAACAACAGTCAACATTGCAGCCAGGAAGACAATTCTAATGGATTTTGCAGATGCGTTTTAATTGGATTTACAGCTTTTCTTCTAAAAAACTCCACTAAGGTCACTTATGTGGCCTGGCTGATATTTTTAATGGCTAGATAGATGTATTTTAATGGCTTTTACCGTTTTTCTGCCAAGATTACCCCCACAGTCAAGATTATGGCTCAGCTGAGATTTCTAATGACTAAATAGATGAATTTCAATGGCTTTTACTTTTTTTTTCTTCCAAAAGTCCTCACTATGGTCAACATTGCAGCCTGACTGATAAATCTAATGGATAAAGTACACGTGTTTGAATTTACTGTTTTTCTGCTAAAATTCCCACTAAGATCAACATTGTGTCCTGGCCGACATTTCTAATGGCCAAATAGATGCGTTTTGAAAGCTTTTACTGTTTTTCTGCTAAAAATTCCCACTACGGTCACTTATGTGGCCTGGCTGACATTTCTAATGGCTACATAGATGAATTTTAATGGCTTTTACTGTTTTTCTGTTAAAAATTCCCACTATGGTCAACATTGCAGCCAGGCTGACAAATCTAATGGCTAAATAGATGCGTTTTAATTGGATTTACAGCTTTTCTTCTAAAAAACTCCACTAAGGTCACTTATGTGGCCTGGCTGATATTTTTAATGGCTAGATAGATGTATTTTAATGGCTTTTACCGTTTTTCTGCCAAGATTCCCCCCACAGTCAAGATTATGGCTCAGCTGAGATTTCTAATGACTAAATAGATGAATTTCAATGGCTTTTACTTTTTTTTTCTTCCAAAAATCCTCACTATGGTCAACATTGCAGCCTGACTGACAAATCTAATGGATAAAGTACACGTGTTTTAATTGGATTGACTGTTTTTCTAATAAAATTCCCATTTGATCAACATTGTGTTGTGGCTGACATTTCTAATGGCCAAATAGATGCGTTTTTATGACCTTTCCTGTTTTTCTGCTAAAAATTCCCACTATGGTCACTTATGTGGCCTGGCTGACATTTTGAATGGCTACGTAGATGAATTTTAATGGCTTTTACTGTTTTTCTGTTAAAAATTCCCACTGTGGTCAACACTGCAGCCAGGCTGACAAATCTAATGGCTTAATAGATGCGTTTTAATTGGATTTACAGCTTTTCTTCTAAAAAAATCCACTTACGTCAGATATGTGGCCTGGTTGACATTTCTAATGGCCAAATAGATGTGTTTGTTTGGCTTTTACATTTTTCTTTTTTTTCTTCCAAAAATCCTCACTATGGTCAACATTGCAGCCTGACTGACAAATCTTATGGATAAAGTACACGTGTTTTAATTGGATTTACTGTTTTTCTGCTAAAATTCCCATTAAGATCAACATTGTGTCCTGGCTGACATTTCTAAAGGCCAAAAGATGCGTTTTTAAGGCCTTTCCTGTTTTTCTGCTAACAATTCCCACTACAGTCACTTATGTGGCCTGGCTGACATTTCTAATGGCTACATAGATGAATTTTAATGGCTTTTACTGTTTTTCTGTTAAAAATTCCCACTATGGTCAACATTGCAGCCAGGCTGACAAATCTAATGGCTAAATGGATGCGTTTTAATTGGATTTACAGCTTTTCTTCTAAAAAAATCCACTTAGGTCACATATGTGGCCTGGCTGACATTTCTATGGCCAAATAGATGCGTTTTGAAGGCTTTTACTGTTTTTCTGCTAAAAATTCCCACTACGGTCACTTATGTGGTCTGGCTGACATTTTTAATGGCCAAATAGATGCGCATTAATGCCTTTTACATTGAGTAAAAATCCTCACTATGGTCAACATTGCAGCCTGGCTGACAATTCTTATGGATAACGTAGACGTGTTTTAATTGAATTTACTGTTTTTCTGCTATAATTCCCACTAAGATCAACATTGTGTCCTGGCTGACATTTCTCATGGCTACATTGATGAATTTTAATGGCTTTTCCTTTTTTCTTCCAAAAATCCTCACTATGGTCAACATTGCAGGCTGACTGACAAATCTAATGGATAAAGTAGACGTGTTTTAATTGAATTTACTGTTTTTCTGCTAAAATTCCAACTAAGATCAACATTGTGTCATGGCTGACATTTCTAATGGCCAAATAGATGCGTTTTTAAGGCTTTTGCTGTTTTTCTGCTAAAAATTCTCACTACAGTCACTTATGTGGCCTGGCTGACATTTCTCATGAGTAGATAGATTAATTGTAATGGCTTTTACATTTTTTCTTCCAAAAATCCTCACTATGGTCAACATTGCAGCCTTGCTGACAAATCTAATGGATATAGTAGATGTGTTTTATTTGAATTTACTGTTTTTCTGTTAAATTCCCACTAAGATCAACATTGTGTCCTGGTTGACATTTCTAAAATCTAATGGATAAAGTAGACGTGTTTTATTTGAATTTACTGTTTTTCTGCTAAAATTCCCTCTAAGATCAACATTGTGTCCTGGCTGACATTTCTAATGGCCAAATAGATGCGTTTTGAAGGCTTTTCCTGTGTTTCTGCTAAAAATTCCAACAACGGTCACTTTTGTGGCCTGGCTTACATTTCTAATGGCTAGATAGATAAATTTTAATGGCTTTCACTTTTTTTCTTTCAAAAATCCACACTATGGTCAACATTGCAGCCTGGCTGACAATTCTAATGGATAACGTAGACGTGTTTTAATTGAATTTACTGTTTTTCTACTAAAATTCCCACTAAGATCAACATTGTGTCCTGGCTGACATTTCTCATGGCTACATAGATGAATTTTAATGGCTTTTACTTTTTGTCTTCAAAAAAATCCTCGCTATAGTCAACATCGCAGCTGGCTGACAAATCTAATGGCTAAATAGATGCGTTTTAATTGGATTTACCGTTTTTCTGCTAAAATTCCCACTTAGATAAACATTATGTCCTGGCTGACATTTCTAATGGCCAAATAGATGCGTGTTAATGGCTTTTACTGTTTTTCTGTTAAAAATTGCAACAACAGTCAACATTGCAGCCAGGAAGACAATTCTAATGGATTTTGCAGATGCGTTTTAATTGGATTTACAGCTTTTTTCTAAAAAACTCCACTTACGTCAGATATGTGGCCTGGTTGACATTTCTAATGGCCAAATAGATGTGTTTTTATGGCTTTTACATTTTTCTTTTTTTTCTTCCAAAAATCCTCACTATGGTCAACATTGCAGCCTGACTGACAAATCTTATGGATAAAGTACACGTGTTTTAATTGGATTTACTGTTTTTCTGCTAAAATTCCCATTAAGATCAACATTGTGTCCTGGCTGACATTTCTAAAGGCCAAAAGATGCGTTTTTAAGGCCTTTCCTGTTTTTCTGCTAACAATTCCCACTACAGTCACTTATGTGGCCTGGCTGACATTTCTAATGGCTACATAGATGAATTTTAATGGCTTTTACTGTTTTTCTGTTAAAAATTCCCACTATGGTCAACATTGCAGCCAGGCTGACAAATCTAATGGCTAAATGGATGCGTTTTAATTGGATTTACAGCTTTTCTTCTAAAAAAATCCACTTAGGTCACATATGTGGCCTGGCTGACATTTCTATGGCCAAATAGATGCGTTTTGAAGGCTTTTACTGTTTTTCTGCTAAAAATTCCCACTACGGTCACTTATGTGGTCTGGCTGACATTTTTAATGGCCAAATAGATGCGCATTAATGCCTTTTACATTGAGTAAAAATCCTCACTATGGTCAACATTGCAGCCTGGCTGACAATTCTTATGGATAACGTAGACGTGTTTTAATTGAATTTACTGTTTTTCTGCTATAATTCCCACTAAGCTCAACATTGTGTCCTGGCTGACATTTCTCATGGCTACATTGATGAATTTTAATGGCTTTTCCTTTTTTCTTCCAAAAATCCTCACTATGGTCAACATTGCAGGCTGACTGACAAATCTAATGGATAAAGTAGACGTGTTTTAATTGAATTTACTGTTTTTCTGCTAAAATTCCAACTAAGATCAACATTGTGTCATGGCTGACATTTCTAATGGCCAAATAGATGCGTTTTTAAGGCTTTTACTGTTTTTCTGCTAAATATTCTCACTACAGTCACTTATGTGGCCTGGCTGACATTTCTCATGAGTAGATAGATTAATTGTAATGGCTTTTACATTTTTTCTTCCAAAAATCCTCACTATGGTCAACATTGCAGCCTTGCTGACAAATCTAATGGATATAGTAGATGTGTTTTATTTGAATTTACTGTTTTTCTGTTAAATTCCCACTAAGATCAACATTGTGTCCTGGTTGACATTTCTAAAATCTAATGGATAAAGTAGACGTGTTTTATTTGAATTTACTGTTTTTCTGCTAAAATTCCCTCTAAGATCAACATTGTGTCCTGGCTGACATTTCTAATGGCCAAATAGATGCGTTTTGAAGGCTTTTCCTGTGTTTCTGCTAAAAATTCCCACAACGGTCACTTTTGTGGCCTGGCTTACATTTCTAATGGCTAGATAGATAAATTTTAATGGCTTTCACTTTTTTTCTTTCAAAAATCCACACTATGGTCAACATTGCAGCCTGGCTGACAATTCTAATGGATAACGTAGACGTGTTTTAATTGAATTTACTGTTTTTCTACTAAAATTCCCACTAAGATCAACATTGTGTCCTGGCTGACATTTCTCATGGCTACATAGATGAATTTTAATGGCTTTTACTTTTTGTCTTCAAAAAAATCCTCGCTATAGTCAACATCGCAGCTGGCTGACAAATCTAATGGCCAAATAGATGCGTTTTAATTGGATTTACCGTTTTTCTGCTAAAATTCCCACTTAGATAAACATTATGTCCTGGCTGACATTTCTAATGGCCAAATAGATGCGTGTTAATGGCTTTTACTGTTTTTCTGTTAAAAATTGCAACAACAGTCAACATTGCAGCCAGGAAGACAATTCTAATGGATTTTGCAGATGCGTTTTAATTGGATTTACAGCTTTTCTTTTAAAAAACTCCACTAAGGTCACTTATGTGGCCTGGCTGATATTTTTAATGGCTAGATAGATGTATTTTAATGGCTTTTACCGTTTTTCTGCCAAGATTCCCCCCACAGTCAAGATTATGGCTCAGCTGAGATTTCTAATGACTAAATAGATGAATTTCAATGGCTTTTACTTTTTTTTTCTTCCAAAAATCCTCACTATGGTCAACATTGCAGCCTGACTGACAAATCTAATGGATAAAGTACACGTGTTTGAATTTACTGTTTTTCTGCTAAAATTCCCACTAAGATCAACATTGTGTCCTGGCCGACATTTCTAATGGCCAAATAGATGCGTTTTGAAAGCTTTTACTGTTTTTCTGCTAAAAATTCCCACTACGGTCACTTATGTGGCCTGGCTTACATTTCTAATGGCTACATAGATGAATTTTAATGGCTTTTACTGTTTTTCTGTTAAAAATTCCCACTATGGTCAACATTGCAGCCAGGCTGACAAATATAATGGCTAAATAGATGCGTTTTAATTGGATTTACAGCTTTTCTTCTAAAAAAATCCACTTAGGTCACATATGTGGCCTGGCTGACATTTCTAATGGCCAAATAGATGCGTTTTGAAGGCTTTTACTGTTTTTCTGCTAAAAATTCCCACTACGGTCACTTATGTGGTCTGGCTGACATTTTTAATGGCCAAATAGATGCGCATTAATGCCTTTTACATTGAGTAAAAATCCTCACTATGGTCAACATTGCAGCCTGGCTGACAATTCTTATGGATAACGTAGACGTGTTTTAATTGAATTTACTGTTTTTCTGCTATAATTCCCACTAAGATCAACATTGTGTCCTGGCTGACATTTCTCATGGCTACATTGATGAATTTTAATGGCTTTTCCTTTTTTCTTCCAAAAATCCTCACTATGGTCAACATTGCAGGCTGACTGACAAATCTAATGGATATAGTAGACGTGTTTTAATTGAATTTACTGTTTTTCTGCTAAAATTCCAACTAAGATCAACATTGTGTCATGGCTGACATTTCTAATGGCCAAATAGATGCGTTTTTAAGGCTTTTACTGTTTTTCTGCTAAATATTCTCACTACAGTCACTTATGTGGCCTGGCTGACATTTCTCATGAGTAGATAGATTAATTGTAATGGCTTTTACATTTTTTCTTCCAAAAATCCTCACTATGGTCAACATTGCAGCCTTGCTGACAAATCTAATGGATATAGTAGATGTGTTTTATTTGAATTTACTGTTTTTCTGTTTAATTCCCACTAAGATCAACATTGTGTCCTGGTTGACATTTCTTAAATCTAATGGATAAAGTAGACGTGTTTTATTTGAATTTACTGTTTTTCTGCTAAAATTCCCTCTAAGATCAACATTGTGTCCTGGCTGACATTTCTAATGGCCAAATAGATGCGTTTTGAAGGCTTTTCCTGTGTTTCTGCTAAAAATTCCCACAACGGTCACTTTTGTGGCCTGGCTTACATTTCTAATGGCTAGATAGATAAATTTTAATGGCTTTCACTTTTTTTCTTTCAAAAATCCACACTATGGTCAACATTGCAGCCTGGCTGACAATTCTAATGGATAACGTAGACGTGTTTTAATTGAATTTACTGTTTTTATACTAAAATTCCCACTAAGATCAACATTGTGTCCTGGCTGACATTTCTCATGGCTACATACATGAATTTTAATGGCTTTTACTTTTTGTCTTCAAAAAAATCCTCGCTATAGTCAACATCGCAGCTGGCTGACAAATCTAATGGCTAAATAGATGCGTTTTAATTGGATTTACCGTTTTTCTGCTAAAATTCCCACTTAGATAAACATTATGTCCTGGCTGACATTTCTAATGGCCAAATAGATGCGTGTTAATGGCTTTTACTGTTTTTCTGTTAAAAATTGCAACAACAGTCAACATTGCAGCCAGGAAGACAATTCTAATGGATTTTGCAGATGCGTTTTAATTGGATTTACAGCTTTTCTTCTAAAAAACTCCACTAAGGTCACTTATGTGGCCTGGCTGATATTTTTAATGGCTAGATAGATGTATTTTAATGGCTTTTACCGTTTTTCTGCCAAGATTACCCCCACAGTCAAGATTATGGCTCAGCTGAGATTTCTAATGACTAAATAGATGAATTTCAATGGCTTTTACTTTTTTTTTCTTCCAAAAATCCTCACTATGGTCAACATTGCAGCCTGACTGATAAATCTAATGGATAAAGTACACGTGTTTGAATTTACTGTTTTTCTGCTAAAATTCCCACTAAGATAAACATTGTGTCCTGGCCGACATTTCTAATGGCCAAATAGATGCGTTTTGAAAGCTTTTACTGTTTTTCTGCTAAAAATTCCCACTACGGTCACTTATGTGGCCTGGCTGACATTTCTAATGGCTACATAGATGAATTTTAATGGCTTTTACTGTTTTTCTGTTAAAAATTCCCACTATGGTCAACATTGCAGCCAGGCTGACAAATCTAATGGCTAAATAGATGCGTTTTAATTGGATTTACAGCTTTTCTTCTAAAAAAATCCACTTAGGTCACATATGTGGCCTGGCTGACATTTCTAATGGCCAAATAGATGCGTTTTGAAGGCTTTTACTGTTTTTCTGCTAAAAATTCCCACTACGGTCACTTATGTGGTCTGGCTGACATTTTTAATGGCCAAATAGATGCGCATTAATGCCTTTTACATTGAGTAAAAATCCTCACTATGGTCAACATTGCAGCCTGGCTGACAATTCTTATGGATAACGTAGACGTGTTTTAATTGAATTTACTGTTTTTCTGCTATAATTCCCACTAAGATCAACATTGTGTCCTGGCTGACATTTCTCATGGCTACATTGATGAATTTTAATGGCTTTTCCTTTTTTCTTCCAAAAATCCTCACTATGGTCAACATTGCAGGCTGACTGACAAATCTAATGGATATAGTAGACGTGTTTTAATTGAATTTACTGTTTTTCTGCTAAAATTCCAACTAAGATCAACATTGTGTCATGGCTGACATTTCTAATGGCCAAATAGATGCGTTTTTAAGGCTTTTACTGTTTTTCTGCTAAATATTCTCACTACAGTCACTTATGTGGCCTGGCTGACATTTCTCATGAGTAGATAGATTAATTGTAATGGCTTTTACATTTTTTCTTCCAAAAATCCTCACTATGGTCAACATTGCAGCCTTGCTGACAAATCTAATGGATATAGTAGATGTGTTTTATTTGAATTTACTGTTTTTCTGTTAAATTCCCACTAAGATCAACATTGTGTCCTGGTTGACATTTCTAAAATCTAATGGATAAAGTAGACGTGTTTTATTTGAATTTACTGTTTTTCTGCTAAAATTCCCTCTAAGATCAACATTGTGTCCTGGCTGACATTTCTAATGGCCAAATAGATGCGTTTTGAAGGCTTTTCCTGTGTTTCTGCTAAAAATTCCCACAACGGTCACTTTTGTGGCCTGGCTTACATTTCTAATGGCTAGATAGATAAATTTTAATGGTTTTCACTTTTTTTTCTTTCAAAAATCCACACTATGGTCAACATTGCAGCCTGGCTGACAATTCTAATGGATAACGTAGACGTGTTTTAATTGAATTTACTGTTTTTATACTAAAATTCCCACTAAGATCAACATTGTGTCCTGGCTGACATTTCTAATGGCCAAATAGATGCGTGTTAATGGCTTTTACTGTTTTTCTGTTAAAAATTGCAACAACGGTCAACATTGCAGCCAGGAAGACAATTCTAATGGATTTTGCAGATGCGTTTTAATTGGATTTACAGCTTTTCTTCTAAAAAACTCCACTAAGGTCACTTATGTGGCCTGGCTGATATTTTTAATGGCTAGATAGATGTATTTTAATGGCTTTTACCGTTTTTCTGCCAAGATTACCCCCACAGTCAAGATTATGGCTCAGCTGAGATTTCTAATGACTAAATAGATGAATTTCAATGGCTTTTACTTTTTTTTTCTTCCAAAAATCCTCACTATGGTCAACATTGCAGCCTGACTGACAAATCTAATGGATAAAGTACACGTGTTTGAATTTACTGTTTTTCTGCTAAAATTCCCACTAAGATCAACATTGTGTCCTGGCCGACATTTCTAATGGCCAAATAGATGCGTTTTGAAAGCTTTTACTGTTTTTCTGCTAAAAATTCCCACTACGGTCACTTATGTGGCCTGGCTGACATTTCTAATGGCTATATAGATGAATTTTAATGGCTTTTACTATTTTTCTGTTAAAAATTCCCACTGTGGTCAACACTGCAGCCAGGCTGACAAATCTAATGGCTTAATAGATGCGTTTTAATTGGATTTACAGCTTTTCTTCTAAAAAAATCCACTTAGGTCAGATATGTGGCCTGGTTGACATTTCTAATGGCCAAATAGATGTGTTTTTATGGCTTTTACATTTTTCTTTTTTTTCTTCCAAAAATCCTCACTATGGTCAACATTGCAGCCTGACTGACAAATCTTATGTATAAAGTACACGTGTTTTAATTGGATTTACTGTTTTTCTGCTAAAATTCCCATTAAGATTAACATTGTGCCCTAGCTGACATTTCTAATGGCCAAAAGATTCGTTTTTATGGCTTTTACTGTTTTTCTACTAAAAATATCCACTATGGTCACTTATGTGGCCTGGCTGACATTTTAATGGCTACATAGATGAATTTTAATGGCTTTTACTGTTTTTCTGTTAAAAATTCCCACTATGGTCAACATTGCAGCTTGGCTGACAAATCTAATATCTAAATAGATGCGTTTTAATTCGATTTATAGCTTTTCTTCTAAAAACCTCCACTTAGGTCACATATGTGGCCTGGCTGACATTTCTAATGGCCAAGTAGATGTGTTTTTATGGCTTTTACTGTTTTTCTACTAAAAATATCCACTATGGTCACTTATGTGGCTTGGCTGACATTTTAAATGGCTAGATAGATGAATTTTAATGGCTTTTACTTTTTTTTCTCCCAAAGATGCTCACTATGGTCAACATTGCAGCCTGGTTGACAAATCCATTGGATAAAGTAGATGAATTTTAATGGCTTTTACCGTTTTTCTGCCAAAATTCCCCCCACAGTCAAGATTATGGCTCAGCTGAGATTTCTAATGACTAAATAGATGAATTTCAATGGCTTTTACTTTTTTTTTCTTCCAAAAATCCTCACTATGGTCAACATTGCAGCCTGACTGACAAATCTAATGGATAAAGTACACGTGTTTTAATTGGATTTACTGTTTTTCTAATAAAATTCCCATTTGATCAACATTGTGTCGTGGCTTACATTTCTAATGGCCAAATAGATGCGTTTTTATGACCTTTCCTGTTTTTCTGCTAAAAATTCCCACAACGGTCACTTATGTGGCCTGGCTGACATTTTGAATGGCTACGTAGATGAATTTTAATGGCTTTTACTGTTTTTCTGTTAAAAATTCCCACTGTGGTCAACACTGCAGCCAGGCTGACAAATCTAATGGCTTAATAGATGCGTTTTGATTGGATTTACAGCTTTTCTTCTAATAAAATCCACTTAGGTCAGATATTTGGCCTGGTTGACATTTCTAATGGCCAAATAGATGTGTTTTTATGGCTTTTACATTTTTCTTTTTTTTCTTCCAAAAATCATCACTATGGTCAACATTGCAGCCTGACTGACAAATCTTATGGATGAAGTACACGTGTTTTAATTGGATTTACTGTTTTTCTGCTAAAATTCCCATTAAGATCAACATTGTGTCCTGGCTGACATTTCTAATGGCCAAAAGATTCGTTTTTATGGCCTTTCCTGTTTTTCTGCTAAAAATTCCCACTACAGTCACTTATGTGGCCTGGCTGACATTTTAATGGCTACATAGATGAATTTTAATGGCTTTTACTGTTTTTCTGTTAAAAATTCCCACTATGGTCAACATTGCAGCCAGGCTGACAAATCTAATGGGTAAATAGATGCGTTTTAATTGGATTTACAGCTTTTCTTCTAAAAAAACTCCACTTAGGTCACATATGTGGCCTGGCTGACATTTCTAATGGCCAAATAGATGTGTTTTTATGGCTTTTACTGTTTTTCTGCTAAAAATTCCCACTACGGTCACTTATGTGGTCTGGCTGACATTTCTAATGGCCAAATAGATGCGTGTTAATGCCTTTTACTTTTTTTTCTCCCAAACATCCTCACTTTGGTCAACATTGCAGCTTGGCTGACAAATCTAATATCTAAATAGATGCGTTTTAATTCGATTTATAGCTTTTCTTCTAAAAACCTCCACTTAGGTCACATATGTGGCCTGGCTGACATTTCTAATGGCCAAGTAGATGTGTTTTTATGGCTTTTACTGTTTTTCTACTAACAATATCTACTATGGTCACCTATGTGGCTTGGCTGACATTTTAAATGGCTAGATAGATGAATTTTTATGGCTTTCACTTTTTTTTTCTCCCAAAGATGCTCACTATGGTCAACATTGCAGCCTGGTTGACAAATCCATTGGATAAAGTAGATGAATTTTAATGGCTTTTACCGTTTTTCTGCCAAGATTCCCCCCACAGTCAAGATTATGGCTCAGCTGAGATTTCTAATGACTAAATAGATGAATTTCAATGGCTTTTACTTTTTTTTTCTTCCAAAAATCCTCACTATGGTCAACATTGCAGCCTGACTGACAAATCTAATGGATAAAGTACACGTGTTTTAATTGGATTTACTGTTTTTCTGTTAAATTCCCACTAAGATCAACATTGTGTCCTGGTTGACATTTCTAAAATCTAATGGATAAAGTAGACGTGTTTTATTTGAATTTACTTTTTTTCTGCTAAAATTCCCTCTCAGATCAACATTGTGTCCTGGCTGACATTTCTAATGGCCAAATAGATGCGTTTTGAAGGCTTTTCCTGTGTTTCTGCTAAAAATTCCCACAACGGTCACTTTTGTGGCCTGGCTTACATTTCTAATGGCTAGATAGATAAATTTTAATGGCTTTCACTTTTTTTCTTTCAAAAATCCACACTATGGTCAACATTGCAGCCTGGCTGACAATTCTAATGGATAACGTAGACGTGTTTTAATTGAATTTACTGTTTTTCTACTAAAATTCCCACTAAGATCAACATTGTGTCCTGGCTGACATTTCTCATGGCTACATAGATGAATTTTAATGGCTTTTACTTTTTGTCTTCAAAAAAATCCTCGCTATAGTCAACATCGCAGCTGGCTGACAAATCTAATGGCTAAATAGATGCGTTTTAATTGGATTTACCGTTTTTCTGCTAAAATTCCCACTTAGATAAACATTATGTCCTGGCTGACATTTCTAATGGCCAAATAGATGCGTGTTAATGGCTTTTACTGTTTTTTCTGTTAAAAATTGCAACAAAAGTCAACATTGCAGCCAGGAAGACAATTCTAATGGATTTTGCAGATGCGTTTTAATTGGATTTACAGCTTTTCTTCTAAAAAACTCCACTAAGGTCACTTATGTGGCCTGGCTGATATTTTTAATGGCTAGATAGATGTATTTTAATGGCTTTTATCGTTTTTCTGCCAAAAGTTTCCTCTATAGTCAAGATTGTGGATCGGCTGACATTTCTAATGACCAAATAGATGCATTTTAATGGCTTTTACAATTTTCTTTTTTCTTCTTTCAAAAATCCTCACTATGGTCAACATTGCAGCCTGACTGACAAATCTAATGGATAAAGTACACGTGTTTGAATTTACTGTTTTTCTGCTAAAATTCCCACTAAGATCAACATTGTGTCCTGGCCGACATTTCTAATGGCCAAATAGATGCGTTTTGAAAGCTTTTACTGTTTTTCTGCTAAAAATTTCCCACTACGGTCACTTATGTGGCCTGGCTGACATTTCTAATGGCTATATAGATGAATTTTAATGGCTTTTACTATTTTTCTGTTAAAAATTCCCACTGTGGTCAACACTGCAGCCAGGCTGACAAATCTAATGGCTTAATAGATGCGTTTTAATTGGATTGACAGCTTTTCTTCTAAAAAAATCCACTTAGGTCAGATATGTGGCCTGGTTGACATTTCTAATGGCCAAATAGATTTGTTTTTATGGCTTTTACATTTTTCTTTTTTTTCTTCCAAAAATCCTCACTATGGTCAACATTGCAGCCTGACTGACAAATCTTATGTATAAAGTACACGTGTTTTAATTGGATTTACTGTTTTTCTGCTAAAATTCCCATTAAGATTAACATTGTGCCCTAGCTGACATTTCTAATGGCCAAAAGATTCGTTTTTATGGCTTTTACTGTTTTTCTACTAAAAATATCCACTATGGTCACTTATGTGGCCTGGCTGACATTTTAATGGCTACATAGATGAATTTAAATGGCTTTTACTGTTTTTCTGTTAAAAATTCCCACTATGGTCAACATTGCAGCCAGGCTGACAAATCTAATGGGTAAATAGATGCGTTTTAATTGGATTTACAGCTTTTCTTTTAAAAAAAACTCCACTTAGGTCACATATGTGGCATGGCTGACATTTGTAATGGCCAAATAGATGTGTTTTCATGGCTTTTACTGTTTTTCTGCTAAAAATTCCCACTACGGTCACTTATGTGGTCTGGCTGACATTTCTAATGGCCAAATAGATGTGTTTTTATGGCTTTTACTGTTTTTCTCCCAAACATCCTCACTTTGGTCAACATTGCAGCCTGGCTGACAAATCTAATATCTAAATAGATGCGTTTTAATACGATTTATGGCTTTTCTTCTAAAAACCTCCACTTAGGTCACATATGTGGCCTGGCTGACATTTCTAATGGCCAAATAGATGTGTTTTTATGGCTTTTACTGTTTTTCTACTAAAAATATCCACTATGGTCACTTATGTGGCTTGGCTGACATTTTAAATGGCTAGATAGATGAATGTTAATGGCTTTTACTTTTTTTCAAAAATCCTCACTATGGTCAACATTGCAGCCTGGTTGACAAATCTATTGGATAAAGTAGATGAATTTTAATGGCTTTTACCGTTTTTCTGCCAAAATTCCCCCACAGTCAAGATTATGGCTCAGCTGACATTTCTAATGACTAAATAGATGAATTTCAATGGCTTTTACTTTTTTTTTTCTTCCAAAAATCCTCACTATGGTCAACATTGCAGCCTGACTGACAAATCTAATGGATAAAGTACACGTGTTTTAATTGGATTTACTGTTTTTCTAATAAAATTCCCATTTAGATCAACATTGTGTCGTGGCTGACATTTCTAATGGCCAAATAGATGCGTTTTTATGACCTTTCCTGTTTTTCTGCTAAAAATTCCCACTACGGTCACTTATGTGGCCTGGCTGACATTTTTAATGGCTACGTAGATGAATTTAAATGGCTTTTACTGTTTTTCTGTTAAAAATTCCCACTGTGGTCAACACTGCAGCCAGGCTGACAAATCTAATGGCTTAATAGATGCGTTTTAATTGGATTTACAGCTTCCCTTCTAATAAAATCCACTTAGGTCAGATATGTGGCCTGGTTGACATTTCTAATGGCCAAATAGATGTGTATTTATGGCTTTTACATTTTTCTTTTTTTCTTCCAAAAATCCTCACTATGGTCAACATTGCAGCCTGACTGACAAATCTTATGGATAAAGTACACGTGTTTTAATTGGATTTACTGTTTTTCTGCTAAAATTCCCATTAAGATCAACATTGTGTCCTGGCTGACATTTCTAATGGCCAAAAGATGCGTCTTTATGACCTTTCCTGTTTTTCTGCTAAATATTCCCATTACAGTCACTTATGTGGCCTGGCTGACATTTTAATGGCTACATAGATGAATTTTAATGGCTTTTACTGTTTTTCTGTTAAAAATTCCCACTATGGTCAACATTGCAGCCAGGCTGACAAATCTAATGGGTAAATAGATGCGTTTTAATTGGATTTACAGCTTTTCTTCTAAAAAAACTCCACTTAGGTCACATATGTGGCCTGGCTGACATTTCTAATGGCCAAATAGATGTGTTTTTATGGCTTTTACTGTTTTTCTACTAAAAATATCCACTATGGTCACTTATGTGGCTTGGCTGACATTTTAAATGGCTAGATAGATGAATTTTAATGGCTTTTACTTTTTTTTCCAAAAATCCTCACTAAGGTCAACATTGCAGCCTGGTTGACAAATCTATTGGATAAAGTAGATGAATTTTAATGGCTTTTACCGTTTTTCTGCCAAAATTCCCCCACAGTCAAGATTATGGCTCAGCTGACATTTCTAATGACTAAATAGATGAATTTCAATGGCTTTTACTTTTTTTTTTCTTCGAAAAATCCTCACTATGGTCAACATTGCAGCCTGACTGACAAATCTAATGGATAAAGTACACGTGTTTTAATTGGATTTACTGTTTTTCTAATAAAATTCCCATTTAGATCAACATTGTGTCGTGGCTGACATTTCTAATGGCCAAATAGATGCGTTTTTATGACCTTTCCTGTTTTTCTGCTAAAAATTCCCACTACGGTCACTTATGTGGCCTGGCTGACATTTCTAATGGCTACGTAGATGAATTTAAATGGCTTTTACTGTTTTTCTGTTAAAAATTCCCACTGTGGTCAACACTGCAGCCAGGCTGACAAATCTAATGGCTTAATAGATGCGTTTTAATTGGATTTACAGCTTCCCTTCTAATAAAATCCACTTAGGTCAGATATGTGGCCTGGTTGACATTTCTAATGGCCAAATAGATGTGTATTTATGGCTTTTACATTTTTCTTTTTTTCTTCCAAAAATCCTCACTATGGTCAACATTGCAGCCTGACTGACAAATCTATTGGATAAAGTACACGTGTTTTAATTGGATTTACTGTTTTTCTGCTAAAATTCCCATTAAGATCAACATTGTGTCCTGGCTGACATTTCTAATGGCCAAAAGATGCGTTTTTATGGCTTTTACTGTTTTTCTACTAAAAATATCCACTATGGTCACTTATGTGGCCTGGCTGACATTTTAATGGCTACATAGATGAATTTTAATGGCTTTTACTGTTTTTCTGTTAAAAATTCCCACTACAGTCACTTATGTGGCCTGGCTGACATTTTAATGGCTACATAGATGAATTTTAATGGCTTTTACTGTTTTTCTGTTAAAAATTCCCACTATGGTCATCATTGCAGCCAGGCTGACAAATCTAATTGCTAAATAGATGCGTTTTAATTGGATTTACAGCTTTTCTTCTAAAAAAACTCCACTTAGGTCACATATGTGGCCTGGCTGACATTTCTAATGGCCAAATAGATGTGTTTTTATGGCTTTTACTGTTTTTCTGCTAAAAATTCCCACTACGGTCACTTATGTGGTCTGGCTGACATTTCTAATGGCCAAATAGATGCGTGTTATGCCTTTTACTTTTTTTTCTCCCAAACATCCTCACTTTGGTCAACATTGCAGCTTGGCTGACAAATCTAATATCTAAATAGATGCGTTTTAATTCGATTTATAGCTTTTCTTCTAAAAACCTCCACTTAGGTCACATATGTGGCCTGGTTGACATTTCTAATGGCCAAATAGATGTGTTTTTATGGCTTTTACTGTTTTTCTACTAAAAATATCCACTATGATCGCTTATGTGGCTTGGCTGACATTTTAAATGGCTAGATAGATGAATTTTAATGGCTTTTACTTTTTTTCTTCCAAAAATCCTCACTATGGTCAACATTGCAGCCTGGTTGACAAATCTATTGGATAAAGTAGATGAATTTTAATGGCTTTTACCGTTTTTCTGCCAAAATTCCCCCCACAGTCAAGATTATGGCTCAGCTGACATTTCTAATGACTAAATAGATGAATTTCAATGGCTTTTACTTTTTTTTTTCTTCCAAAAATCCTCACTATGGTCAACATTGCAGCCTGACTGACAAATCTAATGGATAAAGTACACGTGTTTTAATTGGATTTACTGTTTTTCTAATAAAATTCCCATTTAGATCAACATTGTGTCGTGGCTGACATTTCTAATGGCCAAATAGATGCGTTTTTATGACCTTTCCTGTTTTTCTGCTAAAAATTCCCACTACGGTCACTTATGTGGCCTGGCTGACATTTCTAATGGCTACGTAGATGAATTTAAATGGCTTTTACTGTTTTTCTGTTATAAATTCCCACTATGGTCAATATAGCAGCCAGGCTGACAAATCTAATTGCTAAATAGATGCGTTTTAATTGGATTTACAGCTTTTCTTCTGAAAAACTCCACTTAGGTCAGATATGTGGCCTGGCTGACATTTCTAATGGCCAAATAGATGTGTTTTTATGGCTTTTACTGTTTTTCTGCTAAAAATTCCCACTACGGTCACTTATGTGGCCTTGCTGACATTTCTAATGGTTACATAGATGAATTTTAATGACTTTTACTGTTTTTCTGTTATAAATTCCCACTATGGTCAACATTGTATTGAGGCTGACAAATCTAATGGCTAAATAGATGCGTATTTATTGGAGATACAGCTTTTCTTCTAAAAAAAACTCCACTTAGGTCACATATGTGGCCTGGCTGACATTTCTAATGGCCAAATAGATGTGTTTTTATGGCTTTTACTGTTTTTCTACTACAAATATCCACTATGGTCACTTATGTGGCCTTGCTGACATTTCTAATGGTTAGATAGATGAATTTTAATGGCTTTTACTGTTTTCTGTTAAAAATTCCCACTATGGTCAACATTGCAGCCTGGCTGACAATTCTAGTGGATTTTGTAGATGCGTTTTAATGGGATTTACAGCTTTTTCTAGAAAAACTCCAATAAGGTCACATATGTGGCCTGGCTGACATTTCTAATGGCTAGATAGATGAATTTTAATGGCTTTTTACTTTTTTCTTCCAAAAATCCTCACTATGGTCAACATTGCAGCCTGGTTGACAAATCTATTGGATAAAGTAGATGAATTTTAATGGCTTTTACCGTTTTTCTGCCAAAATTCCCCCACAGTCAAGATTATGGCTTAGCTGACATTTCTAATGACTAAATAGATGAATTTCAATGGCTTTTACTTTTTTTTTCTTTCAAAAATCGTCACTATGGTCAACATTGCAGCCTGACTGACGAATCTAATGGATAAAGTACACGTGTTTTAATTGGATTTCCTGTTTTTCTAATAAAATTCCCATTTAGATCAACATTGTGTCGTGGCTGACATTTCTAATGGCCAAATAGACGCGTTTTTATGACCTTTCCTGTTTTTCTGCTAAAAATTCCCACTACGGTCACTTATGTGGCCTGGCTGACATTTCTAATGGCTACGTAGATGAATTTAAATGGCTTTTACTGTTTTTCTGTTAAGAATTCCCACTATGGTGAACATTGCAGCCAGGCTGACAAATCTAATGGCTAAATAGATGCGTATTTATTGGATTTACAGCTTTTCTTCTAAAAAAAACTCCACTTAGGTCACATATGTGGCCTGGCTGACATTTCTAATGGCCAAATAGATGTGTTTTTATGGCTTTTACTGTTTTTCTACTACAAATATCCACTATGGTCACTTATGTGGCCTTCCTGACATTTCTAATGGCTAGATAGATGAATTTTAATGGCTTTTACTGTTTTCTGTTAAAAATTCCCACTATGGTCAACATTGCAGCCTGGCTGACAATTCTAGTGGATTTTGTAGATGCGTTTTAATGGGATTTACAGCTTTTTCTAGAAAAACTCCACTAAGGTCACATATGTGGCCTGGCTGACATTTCTAATGGCTAGATAGATGAATTTTAATGGCTTTTTACTTTTTTTTTCTTCCAAAAATCCTCACTATGGTCAACATTGCAGCCTGGCTGACAATTCTAATGGATAAAGTAGATGCGTTTGAATGGGATTTACGGCTTGTCTGCTAAAATTCCCTCTAAGATCCTAACATACTAACCAGGGCCGAAACTCATTTGGTTTGAGAAAGCTTAATTTTATAAAGATTTTTTATTAAATATTTGAAATAATTCAGTTTTAGAAATTTTTAGAATTTAGAAATTTGCATTGTATTGAATTAAATTTTTGTAAAACTAAAAGTAGTCATTAAAAGTATCATAACATTCTATATGACCAGATGAGTTGCAGGGTAATTTTAATACTAGTATTAAACTCATTCACTTCATTTATGTGTTCTGTTGAATTTATTAGTCATCTCTCATTAAAATATATATAATATATATAATATTATGTATTAATAAAGTACAGTGAAACCTGTTTTCAGTGATCACCGTTGGGAATAGTCTGATTTTCCTCTGACCCTACACACATATACTGTCTTACGGCTGTGTCTACACACAGCCGTAAGGCAGTCTATGTTTGTAGAGTCAGAGGAAACTCGGACTACGTTAAGAGAGCAAAAGTATCTGCTTAAGACAGGTGGTCTTTAAAAGCAGGTGACAATATTTAGAGGGCAAGTCAAAGAAAATGCTTCTTTTTCAACCTTTACAATAATAATAAAAAGATAAGGTGTGTATTAGCCTTAAAAGGAATTAAATAATAATAATTAATAATCTGCTTAATGTGATTATTCTTTGTTAGATAATAATAATAATAATAATAATAATAATAATAATAATATTTTTGATAAAAGTAGTCTGATTCAAAGACTTACAACAACCAACAAATTTATAAAAACGAAATTATTTCATAAATTATACCTAAAAATATCAATAGATTAATTTATTAATTAATAGAAGGATTAATCATTTGATTTTAATATTTCCAATTACCTGCTAAAAGTTCTTTTTTTTAAATTATTGTTGTTATCCAGCAGCCACTTATATATAAATATTATTGTTTAAGCTGCCAAAGTTTACTTGTTAACAAACTGAATTGAATTTAGTGTTAATCATGGGTTGGGTAATCAGGTAAAAAATATTTCAACTTAAAACTTCAACATGTCTATAAAGTTGAATGCTTAGTCTTGTTGAAAACAGTTTTTAAGTAACTGTGACCTTACATGGAAGTTTTATAAGGCATTTGTTTTTATGGGTCCATTTTTTATTGTGCAAGGAACCAAAATTATCTCTGTTACTTCATGAACTTTGGCTTGGTATCAAGAATATTCTTAGACTTTTATTTTTATTTTGAATGATGGTTGGTGCAAATGCTTGTAAATTATATGAAAATAATTATTTGTCAGTTTAATTTGTTTACTCTTGCAAATGCACATGAAAATAAAACTTTTGCCTAAATTTCCTGATTTACAGTATTTAATTTTACCTAAAGCAATGCAGGTTGGATTTAAAAAACTGCACACATGTAGACTGTTTCTGTGTTACATTGATAAGGATTGTTGGGTGAGAATTTTTAATTCATTTGTCAAACATTGTTCTTTTTATTGATTTTATCTATCTTGTCTATATATGATTTTTTTTTAAAAATTGCATAAACATTGTATAGAAAAAGTACAATGTAACATATTTGAACCATTATCACAGTATGATATTAGAAAGGCTGTACCCTTTGGCTCAGGTTATATAAATCTTTGACAGTACGAAATATGGGATGTGTAACCTGCTAAAAACCTATATAACATTATGCCATGTGTTGTTTTTTTAATATCAACAGGAAAGGAAATAGACTAATCATTTGTAGGCCATCTTTGTTTTATCAGATTATGTGCAATATTGACATGATCTTGAAGCAGTGATAAGATTTGTAAGTTATATAAGAATGAATCAATAATAAAAGAAAATTTATTCAAGAAAAATTGAGAACTTGTTCTTTGTCGAACAATTACAAAGTTTTTACTCACTAGAATAAAAAAAATATTTCAAGAAAAAAAACACAGTACACTGAAAACACATTCAAAATATAAAAAAAGAAAACATGTAAATATTTATTTCTTTAAAACATGCTGGAAATATTATGATATAATAGAACCACTTACATGATTATTATCCAATTTATTTATGTATGAATTTTCAAAAAGATACTGGACAAATAATGAAGAAGGAATTTAGTACTCAAACAAATTGTAAAATGACCAAATAATTTATTGTTAATGCTGAATAAATTTGTCACCATCCAAAAAGTATAGTGACATAAAATGCAGTATTATTATGTCACAGTCCCCATCTGTCTAACACCACATTTCATAGAGCCATAATGGAGTACCATGATATCATATTGACAAAAAATGGAGTAAAATGATATAATGATGACTATCAAACACTATTGGGTATAGTGACAGAGTAGAGCACCACAATGCCATAGTTTCTATTTGTCACCTACTATTAGGATAGATAGACACTGACAGGCTATAATTATGTCATACTGTCTCTTTTTTACCTGCCATCGGGTATAGTCACAAAGAGAGGGAGTATTGTGATGACCCAGTGTCTAAATGTCACCCAACTTATGGTAAAGTAACATAGAGTGAAGTAATATGATGTTGTAGTGTCATAATATTTTGGTATAGTGACATACTGTGATGGCATATTGACAATCTGTCGCATACTTTCATATATACTGACAAGTAGTGGGGTCTTGTGATTAAAAGGTTTTTTGGGTCAACAACCATCAGAGGGAGGAGTAATAAGATGTCACAATGACAATCTCTCAGGTATAGTGACAAAGAGTGAAGAAATAACATGTTGCAATGACAATGTTTCACCCACCATTAGGTATGGTGAGAAAGAGTGTAGTAATAATATGTTGCAATGACAATGTGTTACCCAACATTAGGTATAGTGACAAACAGTGAGGAAATAATATGTTGCAATGACAATGTGTCATCCAACATTGATATAGTGACAAAGAGCAAAGTAATAACATGTTGCAATGACAATGTGTCACCCAACATTAGGTATAGTGAGAAAGAGTGAAGTAAAAACATGTCACAATGACAATGTGTCACCCACCATTAGGTATAGTGACAAAGAGTGAAAAAAATAACATGTCACAATGACAATGTGTCACCCAACATTAGGTGTAGTGACAAAGAGTGAAATAATAACATGTCACAATGTCAAAGTGTCACCCAACATTAGGTATAGTGACAAAGAGTGAAACAAAATGTCACAAAGACAATGTGTCACCCATCATTAGGAATAGTGACAAATAGTGAAGTAATAACATGTCACAATGACAAAGTGTCACCCAACATTAGGTATAGTGAGAAAGAGTGAGGAAATAAGATGTTGCAATGACAATTTGTCACCCAAAATTAGGCATAATGACAAAGAAAAAAGTAACAACATGTTGTAATGACAATATGTTACACAACGTTTGGTATAGTGAGAAAGAGTGAAGTAATAACATGTTGCAATGACAATTAGTCACCTACCATTAGGTATAGTGAGAAAGAGTGAAGTAATAACATGTTGCAATGGCACCATTAGATAAAGTGCCAAAGAGTGAAGTTATAACATGTCACAATGACAATGTGTCATCCACCATTACATATAGTGACAAAGAGTGAAGTAATAACAAGTTGCAATGACAATGTCTGTTACCCAACATTAGGTATAGTGACAAAGAGTGAGAAAATAAGATGTTGCAATGCCCAAAATTAGGCATAGTGACAAAGAGGGAAGTAATAACATGTTGCAATGATAATGTGTTACCCAACATTAGGTGTAGTGACAAAGAGTGAAGTAATAACATGTTGTAATGACAATGTGTTACCCAACATTAGGTATAGTGAGAAAAGTGAAGTAATAACATGATGCAATGTCAATTTGTCACCTACCACTAGGTACAGTGACAAAGAGTGAAGTAACAACATGTTGCTTTGACAATGTTTACGCAACATTAGGTATAGTGAGAAAGAGTGAAGTAATAACATGTTGCAATGACAATGTGTCACTTACCATTAGGTATAGTGAGAAAGAGTGAAGTAATAACATGATGCAATGACAATGTGTCTACCACCATAATCCTCTGGTATAGTGATATATTAAACTTTAAGGTACTAGTATACTGACATAGAATGAATATATTTAAATATATATATATATATATATATATATATATATATATATATATATATATATATATATATATATAGTCTGTCTGTCACCCACCATTAGATCATTGACACAACAGACTACCATCAGGTGTGGTGACATAAAGTGTTATAATCTCTCACCAATCTTCCAATATAATGTCACCTACTACTTTCTCTCATTGCGAGTAGCTAAAAATTTGCTGGTACAACATTAACATTACAACCAACCAATCACTTGTATCTCTTTTTACCCAATTAAAAAATGACTGATCAACACTATGACATCACAATACTCCACTGAATGTCAAGGCACTTCATTATAAGTGACAGACACTATGACATCACAGTACTATTGTATGTGATGGTAGGTGACAGATAGACACTATGACATCCCAGTACTCCATTGTATGTCAATATATTTGATAGTAAGAAACAGACTCTGTGATTCATGTTTGTAAGTGACGGGAAGACACTAGACATCGTATAACGCATGACATTGTTTGTGATGGTAGGTAACAGATAGCCATATGATACCATGAAAAAAAAATTAAAAAAACATCCTTTTAATTTAAAAAAAAACAAATTTGTAAATAAATGCAAGCAGAACAATACTGAAGTAAATATGTCCATAAAATATGACTTCTGAAGTAAGGCATATTTGGTAATTTTTAAAAATAATTAGTGTTGGTTGGAAAAACTTGCTACCAGCAATTCAAACCATGAAATGGAAACCTTGTTTTAACAAGTAAATCAAGCCCGTCATGGATGTCAATGTTTGTGTATTAGTTACCAAACCAAACCAGAATTCTAAAAAAAAGAAACAGGACAAAATTTTATAAAATTTGTCAGTCGGTTATTTCAATTAAACTGCCAATACCAGCAAAATCAATAAATACTTCAGAGACTTGCATCAATTTGGTATACCTATATAAGGCAGACAAGTGAATTCAAACCTGTGTAAGAATTCATCTAGTCATCATCAGGTTTTTTTTTTTTTTTTTTTTTTTTTTTTTTTTTTTTTTTTTTTTTTTTTTTTTTTTTTGCAAAAGTATCAAAACTATCAAGAAGTAACAAAACATAAATATCTTACGAACTGATTACTTATTTATGAAAAAATAGTGTTAGAACTTCTCAAATCAGAGTATATCATTGTGTGTGTCTGTTGTATAATTTGTATTATGATCAGAATTACTGGACTGAAAAAAATAATCTATAATAATGGTATTAATGTCTGTGTAGTAACCCAGACAACTGACCTTTCCTTTTCTAAAATAAAGTTTTAGAAATAACTCTAAAATTAATTGAAAAAAAACAATCAGACAAAAATATATATATAATCGAAAAAGGGTTTAATCAGTGTCACAATGAATGCAGACATGATTGTCTTCAATAGCATAATTAATTTATTTATTGCATAATTAATTATTTATTTATCAACAAACTGCAAATTTGTAAATATAGAGCCATAATGATAATAATTACTTATATACATTCATGTTCTATATTGGTTTTTGTTGGACAAGAATTCACCTTGAATAATTGATTGTACTATTTATCATATGACAACCTGTAAATCCATCCATACATATATCACACCTTCTGGTATACACAAATGTAAGAAACCATATCTCACCAGTTAATGGATGTTTATTCTGTGTGTGCCTGGTAAAATCCCATTAAGTCACCTTGATATATATATATATATATATATATATATACTGTCTCCCTTCATTGTTTTCATTCTTTGGTAATTACTGTTTATATTATTATTATTATTAATATTATTATTATTATTAATCTAGCCTGGGTCAAACACTTATGACAACCAATAAATTTTGAAATTAAATTTATTTTAAAAATTATTTTGACAGAAAAAAAAATATATATAAAGGGATATTGAAAAAGTTTAATTAATCTTTTTTGTATTTTCTTCATACAGCAGTCACTTAATTTGCACTTGCTTGATATGTTAAATAAAAAATAAATAAATGTTAAAAAGAGAAAAAATTAATTGAATTCTTTTATTTTTTAAGAAATGGGAAAAAAACTGATTAACATGTCTCAAGTTTTGTCATCTTCTTATATTTAAGCTGTAAAAGTTTGAATTTTTATTTTAGATTATTTTCATTAATCAAAAAAGTAATTTGATTCATAAATAAGCTTTGTTGAAGATGTCAAAAGAATTTAATTTTTGAAAAATTTGACAAGATGGCACTAGAATTCTATGAAATTTATTCTTAGTGTGGTTTGGCTGGTACTGGTGCCTTTGTAATTGCTAGTTCATGTACAAAACAAACAGTGGCACATAATCACTGTCAGTGAGTACCTGATCCAGGGGCCTTGTGTCAATATGTTCATTAACAACCCAAATTTAGTTACCAATTTTATTCAGATTGTAAAGAGCTATGTACAAACTGCATTTTATGTCATCATGCATTTAAGTGTCTTATCTGCAGACTGAATTGAAACCAGGGACCTTGGTGTCCAGATGGTGTAAAATGCAGCTTAAAGGTCACAGCACCTTTCTCCACCTAGGTTAGATTCCCACTTTGCAGATTCTTGTGTGAAAAAGTTTGTTAGTTATCTTGCCAAAAGTCTTGGGACTTTAGTTTCCTTCTTCCACCCCAGAACGGAATTTATTGATATAATTGTTAGAATCTAAATTTGGACATTAAACATCATTATTCCACTCCATTATATATTTAACTGTCACGTTAATAATAATACATTATCTGTGACATATAATGATTCTTACAAACCTTCAGATGGCTTTTAAAATGAAATCATTTTGTGATTTGGCTGAATTTATTGTATTGAGACATTGTCACTGCTAGCTCAGTGGTTTAAAGCACTAAATAACAGATGTAACTCTCATTGCTAAGATTTGAATTCCACCCAGGCAGTTCCTATTGTGATAAAATTTGTCACTGTTAAATAAGGTGGATATAGTCTTCTCTGGTACTCTGAATTCCTCCAACATCTCAGAATTGACCTCCATCATAAAATGGTTTTTATGCCCCAGTCAAATTCTTCCACTTTTATTGAGGCATGTTTACATTCACCTAGAGAATATTCTCACAAAACACTGGAGGCTAATTGCAGTCTTACTTGGGGACAAACCCAAAGCTCCTCTATCAGAAGTCTGTGGTCTTCCTGTTTGTATGATTGGCTATGTGGTTTTAATGGTTGCTAAGGCTCACAACTGTACCATGTGGTAATAATAATAATAATAATATGTTTATTCAGTATTCAATGCCATATACCCATATTACAACATTTCAATACAATATGTATCCAGTGACATATAGTACAATTATATTTAATAAATTTAATATTTAAGTCAAAGTCAAGATTTCTTGTTTAATCTCCAGTGCTTTTTTAATGTATATACCAATCTTTTCTAAATATTCAACTCCTCTATACTTAAATAATCGCATTAAAACATATACATATGTATTTGCATCACAGTTATAACAAAAATATGGTAAAATATTTCTTCTCAGATCTCTATTTATAGGACATTCAAATAAAAAATGCATTTCGTCCTCAATTTTACCTAGATTGCAAACCTGACATATCCTATCTGTATACACTAACTTTTCATGTCTACCAGTTTCTATCCTTAAATTATGAGTAGAACAGCACAGATTAATGATTAAATACCTCAGGTGATAGCCTATATCATACAGGTTGAGTACACATATACTGCCTTCTATGGATGAAAAGAACTTGCATCTATTTGACTTCCTAACAAACTGCTCCATACTTTGAAGGTTTATGTCTCTAAGTCTCTGTTTAAAATAATCTTAAATCTCTATATTTCCGACTCCTTCAGCTTCCCACACATGTCCGAAACCATATTTAAACAACATCTCCCTAACTGCTGTTACCCAATTCTTCTTTCCTGCTTGATCCATAGATTTCAGCATGACATAACACTGATAAGGATATCTTTTTACATCCAGTGTTAATATATACAACCAATAATTAATCGGTTTCCACATATAATCTGTATACAAGGCAAATCTATTGCACAATTTCAAAACTACTGCATTTGGTGAATTCTGACCTGCACTTAAAATCCACTTACAAAATTAAATTTGCACATTTTCTATTTTGTCCCTCACCCATGTTCCCCATATTTTCTGCTCCATATGTTAATATTGGTATTTTACCATGTGGTATCTTCTAATAAATGTGTGGTACTAATTAGGTTTTTCTATTTAAAGAAAATATTTCACATCTTCAGAATATGAAATTGTATTTTGGATATTTTTGGACAAGTTTACAGGCCCTTTATGTTCCATATTTCCAGAATTGGAAAATGTCAGATTAATAATGAGTGATGGAATCTACCTATTTTCTAAATAAGAATGTACATGTGTCCACTTATAAATTAAGCACCCCAATAAAAACTTGCACAATATCTTGTACTAGTATGATCTTGAGTTTACATTATTCCTGAGATCAATAAGAAAAAGCCTTGTTGTAAATATCTGAAAACTTGCTGAGTCAACATATTTAAACAGCACTCATCCAACCAAATGGAATAAATTTTAAATGCTGGGATAGTAAACCTATGTCACATGTCAAATCTTGGTACGTACCTTCTTATATAGTCAATCACATGCTCTGCTTCTTAAAGCTGAATTAAGTTTTTCTAGGAAAAAATTAAAACGGTGCTGATCTACTTACTGGTAATTTTGTTACTAATGAACAATGATATGTTTGGTTCAATGACAAAAGCTCAAATAAATATAGAAATAGCAGTAATTTCTCAGGCAGATGTAGACCTGCAGGATCTAATTTTAGAACACTGTAACATCATTAAAAAAACGGATGTTGTAAACACAACTTATAAAACTGTTAAATACGATAAATTAAACAGAATTTTAAAAAAAAATTGTCATTTGTGACTTTGTAAGGAAGAAATAACACCATTAAAAATACATTTGGATATTTATGACGGACAATCAATGCAAATTTTTTATACATTCGAGTGTGTATATCAGTGCACATACTCCAAGCTAATAATTATAAATGTTATATGTGACCAACACGTTAGAGGATTCTGTCTGTTTACAGCTAATAGGAATGAAATTTAGAAAATGAATCACATGGATTTTGATTACAAGTCATCAATTTAATATATATTTATTTTTAGAAAAAAAAAATTTAGAAAATTGGAAAACTTAATGCATCTTTAAACCAAATCAATGTAAATGCACGATACAGTGACATTCACTTGTATTAAGATTTAGTATTCCCGGCTTGATACGATTTTGATAGGTCAAGTTTGAGGTAGGATACGACTAGGTCTGATTAAACAAATAGTTAAACCGAGTCAAAAATCGTATTTTAGGCCTACAGTCAAATTTAAGCAACGAGACGTATATTTTAAGTGACTTATTTGGTATTCTAATCATAAAAATGCTGAATTATGTCTTCTAGTAGTTTTGTGTGATTTTTGCAATTTTCGGGTATTTTGGGGCATTTTCGGGTAAGTCCCGGTATTTCGCTACAGACGTACAGTACGTAAATAAATATCAAGAATGTCATAAAGCCAAGATGTACACACGTTTTTGTACGGTACTTGTCACGTAGTTTCTTGATCCATACGTTTTATTATATATATATATATATATATATATATATATATATATATTTATATATATATATATATATATATATTGCTGAATTACTTCCTCTGTTAGCGAAAATGGTGAAGACTTGTGAATCTCATGGACTTGTAAATCTCATATCCCCTTCCATGAGAAATGCAAGTTTTACCGGAAAAAGGAAACGGAACCTGCAGTTCTCATAGGGCTTACATTTCTCATGTGACATCGTAACATAAAAACGCACACACCCAGGATTCGCTACATTATAGATGTAAAGGTATTATAATCAGAGATAAAAATAGATTATGGTCTATAGCGGCATAGGTATAGGATCTCCCAAATAATAAATAAATAAATAAAATGAATAATTAAGAATGTAAATAAATAAATAATCAATAAAATCAACATTTTACTCAAAACATTTAAAATAACCTTTTCTTTATTAAGTTTTCTTTGGTTATATTGAGTTAAATCTGAATGCATTAAACTACATGTATATATTTTTAATCTCCTCCGTATAAACTGAAATATACATAGACTGTAATGCATATAGCTGTGAAGGCGTTATCAATAGGGGTATCACTTGGGGTAAATATAGAATATGTAATATTTCATAGAATTTTACCCAAAATATCAATTACAAAACGTTTTGTTACTTTATTATGATTTCAGAAGTCAATTTCCCTGATTAATTAAATTTTATGTCACTTTAAATTGACAAGAATCTCGCGTAGATTTTGGACGCCGTTTTAAAACTTTTAAGATCAACACTTTAGGACCAAGATGTACATACTTATTTCATCTAGCAGAATGCCTGCCATCCAATAGTATCAAAAATTGTAATAGTTAAGTTAAATGTTGAGTAGAGCGCGCGTGTGATTAATTTGTTCTTAAGGTTGTACTTATTTAAAATCTAACATGGCAAATATTACTCTTTTAAAAAACAGAGTAAAAGTCTGAATTCAACAGCAACTTTTAAAGTGACAAAACGTGTACATGTAAACATATTTTAAACTTAATTTCTAAATTTAAAATGAAAAAAATGGACTCAGGATATTATATTTTATGACAATTAAGTGTTTCCGGTGCAAATGATAATGATAAATATTAGTAAATAGTGTCAAACGATATTAATATTCAACTATAGAATGAATCACTTATAATAATTTCCTTGAATTAACTAAATAAAATATTTTCGTATCCAAGTTTGCGTTTCATTCGGAATGGCAACTGTAAAAGCTTGGAGACTTTGTACTCTTTTATATATTGCTGTCATATTTTTAGAAAACTTCGAAGACATTGAAGGTAAGATACTCTGTAATATAAAAATATTAGTTAAAAGATCCTTAACAATTATTTGTTCTAAAGCTACGTACTACGATTAAATAAGAACTTTAAAAAAAATCTTAAACAATACAACGAGATATCGCATCGTTTGTGACATCAACATAGGCCATTGTTTACCATTTCAATTCAATCAATATTTTATTTTATTTACGTCTCACCTTTTAAAAAAACCTTGAGTATATATCACAGAATTAGTAGTTAAAATCCACTCTATACAGTTATGAGAGACGATAAGAATATAAACATATAACATATTTTTAAATAGTAAAACATATTTACATATAAAACAATCTTATACAGTAAAACATATTTACATATAAAACAGTCCTATACAGTAAAACATATTTAGAATACATTAACGATTTTAAAAGTCCCTTTAATCAAAGCACAGGTTTTGGCAAATACATAACAAGTTCATAAGAAAAATAAATTCAAATTCTGATCATTAGATAATAAATTAAAATCATCACAAACTTCGCTTGATTTAAAAAAAAGTATAATATCATTATATAGAGGACAGTTCAATATAACATGTTCTATATTTTTAATAAAACCATCGCAGTGAAAACAAAATCTATAAGAAGCAGTATCATTTTCATATCTTCCTGTTTCAATGCGCAGGGAGCCAACACAGCACCTGAGTCTAGCAAATGCACTACGATATTTGCAAGACATTATATGCTGCAGTTTTAAATCATTATTAAACAGACTATGTTCTTGATTTGTTACCACTTTCACCATTTTTACCACACTGCTGTTTAACTTGCTGTGACCACCTATATAAACACTCTACATATATTGCAGGTAAAAATATCATTAAAAAGAAAGTGATCAAAACCAAATTTTAAAAACAATAGATTATTACAAAATTCAAGTTTTTTAAACTGAATGACAGGATTGGCTCTTGTCATCCGCCCATCGGAAAACTTTTTACTTTTTGTTTGTACGATCTTCGTCAAGATAAGCAATTCTACACCAATAACATTGTCTTTATGTAGTTCGTGTTCATGCCATATCACCCTGAACAGAACAGCAGTGTTAGGGGTATATTTTCCAGCACAAAGAAAAAAACAAGCTCGATTCTGGATAGCGTTAATACATGTAAAATCACTAGTGCTCACACTTCTGCTCCATATTCAATTGAAGACTGTACAAGACCGTTTAGCCTAACACAACAAGTATCATTGTTCTATAGCGATTGAATTGAAGAAAACATTTTGCCCTCAATGCCAATAGTTCAAATTTACATTCCCACTTTTTAAGGACATCAGCAGGGCCTCTATTCAAAGTTCCATTGTTTGTTAAGACTTCCTTTCAAAAAGGGTTTCTACGCTTGTCTCCAATACTTTTTTAACCTTTTTTTTCAAGAATGTAGCAATGTTCGTTTTCATTTCAGTTTATATATCACTTTGTAATTTGTACCAATATCTACGCTTACTTCTCTGTACCTCTGTAAAACCACTGTGGCTTAGTTAAAAGAGTGCTCGTTCCGTAAGTCGGGAGGTCGCAGGTTCAAACATCGAGCGGGTCTGACACAAGACTTGAAAGTGGGTAGTGACTATTTTTTCGCCAAGCACTCCGAATGAAAGTCGAAGTTCTTTCGGTTGGAAACATAAAATAAACAAGGTCCCGCGTCACGGTAGGCGTGACACGATAAAAAACCCTGCTGCATGACGTCATCAGCTCAACGCACAGGCATAATTTTGCATTTTCGCCTATAGTTGGCGACGTTTCGATGTAAATATATAACACAAATACATTTTAAATTTCGATGTGCCATATGTATACATTTCGAAAAATCGTTCCACATCAGGGGCCGAAAAGTTTGATAGACAAAAACATAAACCAAACAGTTGAAAATTGATAAAAATTATTTGAATCCAAATCAAGCTAAGGAATGCTTTGCATGAGAGAACAAACCTTAGTTTTTAATAAATTTTAAAAATTTAAGACGGCTGAAAATTTTGCTAAATGGTACAATTTCTGACAGCACAAAATACTGCCTACTGAATTATGGATACTCTCTTGGAGTTTACTCCACCAGCAGCAGTGTAACGTGACATATTCTTGAATGGGACGGTAAAAACTATTACTCAACTCAACTCAGCTCAACTCTTTGTGGAATATTTTTAAGTTTCACAATAAACAAGTTCTTTCTTGTTTTCTTAAGTTTTAACCCAGTTTTTTTCTGACACACACACACACACACACACACACTTACTATCCCATAAAATCGTCAGTTATTCGGCTCATTATGACTTTTTGATGATTTACTTCTTGTTATTAGAACTATCGTATACTGTTATTCTTTTACAAGGAAGTTTGTCGCTCATTTCGGTTTTAACTACATCACAAAACATTAACGTTATTCATTTGTTTTGTTGTTAATGTATTTAGTTCAAGCTTAGATACCACAGATTGTATTTGCTAAGTCACATTATCTAATCACATGAAATCATCTGGTAAATTGTGAAGTATGAACTTTTTAAATTCGGTTTTATTTTTAACTTCATTACTTGATATTAAAGGCGAAATGTGAACTAGGTAAACTGACCATTTTAATTAAGAATTGTCTGGAATAATTCAACACCATGACTATAACTTGATGCACTTACAACATCAGTAGCTCTAATTACTTCAAAGTTATAAAACATGTTCACTTGTACTTGACTTACTATATAATAAGTATATATAAATAAATAAATAAATATATATATATATATATATATATATATATATATATATATATATATATATATATATATATATATATATATATATATTACATAGTTTAATAACTAAATACTTACATGGTTTAAGCACGTGTACAGGTTATCTACCTAGGAACATAATTATTTGTTATAGTGCAACAAGTTTGATATTGCCGTTTGATATCCATTAGCTTATATCCAAATTTTAAAAATCATTTTAATTCGTACATACATACTCCAACAAGATAAATCGAAAATTCAACGGTTAAGATAAATTTATGCACTAATCAAAAATAAAAAATCTTTACTTCATAGCTTACTCTGTCAGTTAAACAATTAAAATTTTAGGGATTACACAAGTAAGTGTAGCATATTATTAAAATGGTAGAAATACCCATCGGAGCTTTGTTATCTCCTGTTTCCGAGGGGCCTCCAAGACTGAGCATGTCTGATACATCTACCACATCTGCGAATGTGTGGATTTATTTTTTCTTCGTCTGAAACATCCAAAAAAGTATTCTGAGTAATAAATACGTCATCATTTCCTCTATCTAGCATAAAATCTTGAAAAAATATCGAAGGCTTGGCTTAGTATTGCATAAGATTGTAGCCCATGTCCTCCATCTTGCGAAGACCTTGGCTCTATTACGCCTTGGCATACACAACATTTAACGTGACCAGGTTAGCATAACCTTGCACACCTCCAGCTCAGTTTATATCACACACACACACACACACACACACACACACACACACACATATATATGTATGTATGTATATAAACATGTAAGACATACAAGTGAAGCATGGATGATATATAAGATTCGAACCCGGGACTTTGACATTAAAACCTATCTACGTCTAACCACACAGCCTGTGTAGACGATGTCAGAATTAAATGCTAGCAAATATTAAGTATGTGTCTTGTTTGAGACGATAAAGGGATGGTTCGTTTTTTTTATTACCACATTTGAACACTAGTGCGCCCCTCTTTATCAATTATAATTTCTAAAACTGGAGATTTTAAAATCAAAGTTTTGGTAGTTAAAATATTTTTGATGCAGTATTCCTAAATGTATACTTTAACATATTATGTAATTCCTTATCAAAGTTTCAATGTTCCAAATTATTTAATTTTGATACTATTTTTTAATATTACAAGTATAAATATTTTTGTAAAAAATGTCAAATTTGGATTCTCTCGGCAGATCTCGGTTTATTGGGAATCACGTTTTTCTATTTAACAATCACACAAACCACAACAAACAGTATAGAAATGTATTTATAGTTGCTACTTAACCATGAGTTTATGAAAAAAAATCTTGCCGTCGGCTATGCGTTTAAATTTAAGATGAGGAACTAAAACACAAATGACACTGATAACCACTCCCTTTCCTAGGACACTTAATTTTTACTGATCGTTGATCACGACTTCCTCAGGAAACAACGTCTTAAAATAATTCGGTATTTCTGCCTTTAAAGTAATTTTTTTCCCGCGTTTCGAAGTAAAGCGGGAAATGTTGTCTTAATAGACACGTCTATATACAGCATAATTTCACGGGTGTTTGAACACGGGTAGGAGTTTTCGTTCACAGTATGCGTGAATGTATTTGTCGTTCTACGTCAGGTTTTCATCCAGTCTTTACACACCTAAGTCCTTGTCTTTGACAGAGAGATAAAACGACACTGTAAAGCAAGTTTAAAATGATGGCATTTATGGTGTTTGGTGTAATTAAGTTCATGATATTAAATTAATGCGCATGGTATTTTTATTACTACTGTCATGTGCTACTTTTGAATTTTTATGAAATAATACATTCAAAAGTAGCGCATGACAATTAATTGTTTGATTGTTTCATAAAAATTCAAAAGTAGCACATGACATTCTGATTCGATAGGCGGCTATGTATTTTAGTCGGTAGTGTCCCGCTACTAATGTAAGAGTCCCGCAACCCAGCCAACCAACCACCACACCCACCCACATACACACACATTAAATTTTCTGTCAAGTTTTTCCAACAGAAAAAAAACGTTACTTAGAAACAATAAGAAAAGTTTAAAGTTTCCTTCTTCAAACTCATTTCGAACTGCTGCAATACAAATTGGTCCTCCTTCGTTTAAAATTCCAGAAATGTCAACCGCACTTTCTTGTATTTCCTAAATGTCTGATTTTCCTTCATCACAATTGCTAATTTCCTTATAAGGAATAAGTTAAGAAAAACTCGTGATATCCGTGAAAATGAATAGTGAGTATTAGTCGATCTGTCAAAGAACTCCGTATCTTGGGGTGATACATAAGGGGTAATCGGGTACATTTATAAAATAAAAAATTTTATTTCACAATTTTAATACCAAATGTTAAAAACATCAACATATTTTTGTGTAGATTAAATTATGTTAAAAATCACAATTAAAAAATGCGAGAGTGCAATAATTTGGTGTATAAGTCAGATATTGACCTCGTTGATCGGTGTGCATAAATTTAAGAAACTTGTTCTCGTGCAGCATCACCTCGAGCCCGACGGGCTCTCAGTTTTACGTTTGCACGTGGACAGGTTTCTTAAATTCATGAACAATTCCAACTCGGTCAATATCCTATTCACATCTAATCGAACTTTAATTTGAAAAAGACATTGAGGTCCGATCATTTTATGGGGCTGTTGACACTTGCCATGGGACACAGGTTTTCCATGGTTTTCACCTCTAAGTTTTATCTATGTTTTTTGCCTGGGCAGTCCTTACTCCATTAGTACTTGATGTTTTTTTTTTTTTTTTTTTTCTTTTTTTTTTTTTTTTTTAAATATAGTATTGAATTCTTATACAACGTGACATATGTATCATAATTTTTTATGTCATATAACTTCTTCTGTTATTAATGTCTTTAGATAAATGCCACGTTTTGCTCACTTGATATAGCTCACCTGGCGCAAAGCATAAATGTGTTTTCTTTATTATATAAGAGTGGAAAGTAGATTTGGGAAGGAAACAATAATGTAAGAGTGGAAAGTGGACTTTGGGAAGGAAACAATCATATAAAAGTGGAAAGTGGACTTTGGGAAGGAAACACAATTCATGGACACAAGGAGTTCGTTGGGAATCCAGCCCGTGAACAAATGTCCGAATTACTAATTCCACACATTGTTAACTCGCTGTTTAAAGGTTTGAAAAAAGGGTTATTTATTGGACGTTTTCCTTGTAAAGTAGTAGGGTATTTCCCGTTACATTGGCATACACATCAAATGACGTTAGAGTCAGATTAGCATTCACATTTCAATACTTTTGCTTCTTAGAAGTAATTTTTACCTTGTGTCTATATGATTTTATGGATAACTGCATTTGTATTTGACCTAACTTAAAATCTATTTTTTCTAGCTATATAAAAACATTGTATCATATTGGGCTAAATGTGTAGTTCGTCATTTCAACGGAAATTACACTTAAATTAAATATCTGACAAGTATCAGATCAATTTTTATTTAACAAATTAAGTCATCATTTTTAAAAACAAAAACTAAAAAAAAATCGCAATGATACATACACTGAATCATTAACCAATGGAAATTATGTATAGTCACATTGTTCTGAATTAGACTACAAACACGTTTCGTCGTTCGGAACGTGATTGGACGTAGATTATTCAATTAAGAAAATTTGTAAATACTTTTGTCTCTAATCTTATTCACTAGATAATGTAGAAATTTGTCAAGTTTCTTTCTCGTTTTTAAATTAATAAAAGAATAATTTAAAAATCGTAACTGTAAGTCAGATATTTATTACTTTGCTATTATTTCAATTTTAAAAAATCATGAAATGACTGTAAAAAGTTTTTTCTTTGCAAACGTAGGCAAAAATATAAAAGTATATATATGAAGATATTTTAAAAAACGCACACAACAATTTTTCTGTCTTGAAGAAGAAACATATTATGCATTTACAGCCATTACTCATAATTTTTAATTACTTATACTAAAAGGGAAAAAACTCTGGACTTTTACCGACTAAATTCAAATTATGGTATCCCGTGGAATGAACTAAAACCGTTTTACCTTTGATGGAGCCACAGATTTTTATCACAAAAATGCATAGGCTTTTGAATGCAGCTGCGTATGGTCCTTAAATTTTTTTCTTTACGAGTCAAGACAAATATTTCAATCATTAGAATTTTTTTTCTTTTTTGCAAAATATAATTTTCATGTTTCAGCAAAATTAACTATTACCGGAGAGTCCGAGTACGGTCATGTTGGTGAAGATTTTATTTTCAAATGTGTCTCTCCAACTATACCATACCAAATCTATTGGCACAGAAACCGTCTTCCTGTGGCGTCACAAAAACTGAACCTAAATGGATGCACTGTATTGGTCCACTCTTCTTCTAACTACATTTACTTTTGTAGTAAAAATTTCTTTTTGTTGCGGATTCCTGGAGAAAATATGACCGATTATGAAAATGACACTTTCTGGAGTTGCTCTGGTGACGACTGGTCAAAAAGCAACATTTTTCATCTAAACGTCATAGGTATTTCTTTTTCATTGAAATTATTATTATTATTGTTAGCCTAGTAACACTTCACATTATCTTAAATTCAAATTTATACATTTTTTTTCTTTTATTGACTGACATTATTAGCTTAAGGAGTTAGACCCCAAACGGCAAAATCTGGTTGGGAATTAGGTAAACTTGTGGGTATATGAAGTCTAAAACTGTCTTTATTTTATACAAATGATGGCATATATTTCAAAAGCAAAGGGTATGAAATTATAAAAGGGTAAGGTTCACACCACTGTTGCACTAAGTATTTAAAAGGTGAGCAATCGGTTTCAATCTTCCAGCAATTCGTTTCCCTTTGTTAAAGTAGTTTTGTTCGTTTGTTCCTATATTTTAAATTTGTGAAATTGCAAAGACTTACTTTATTGTTACTACCTAACAGAACCTAAATATTATGACTTAACAACAAACAGTTACTAATTACAAATTGATACGAATTGTTTTTTTATACAGTCCGAGTAAGCGAAGTTTTTATGTTTAAAAACATACAAACTGACAAAACAAATGATGCGGACATTGTAACCTTGTCATGTGAGTCTAATCCATGTCGTCCTTTGGCCAGAGTAAAGTGGTATAACGGGGACAAGGAAATCACAAACAATATAACAATCCAAACAGAGAAAACAAACACATTATATTTAACGACAAGTAGTGTAACCATTAATACCACATACGAGGGAACAAACAACATTTATTGCAAAGCTTCAAATCTTCCAAATGAGAAGTCAGTCGAATCAAATATATACAGTCACTCTAGTAGAGGTAAGTCTTTTTTTAATTTATATGAAATAAAAATGAAACAAAAATACCAGTCCTTAGTAATTTTACAAAACCAGATATCATACTATGGTAAGGTGTATAACCCTCTCGTGCAAAAGCCTTGGTTACTTTTGCATTAAATGCGTTTCCTTTATTAATAGCAAATTCAAGTATGGTAATTTGAAAGAAAAACTTTCAAAATAAAATCATAATAATGTTATTTTCATATTCAATAGCGAAAACTATCAGTTCTCCTGTATAGGAATAATGAACGTTCAACATAGGACAAATTGAAGCTCCTTTTAATTATGATTCTAGAAAAGTTTGCAATGATCATTGGAATAAAAATATTGAAATAAACAAATATATATTTTCATTCAATGCTCATGTTTTAGATTCAAAGGTAATCTACATGTATTCAGTAAACAATAAGTCACGGTTGATAGTTGATGAAACTAAGGACATTATCTTTAGATGTGATAGAAATAACAGCAATAATAGATTCTCGACATTGAAAATAGTAGACATTACCTCTATCCAGAGCGCTCTCTTATGCACCCGGTAGTACAGCTGCAATACCCAAAATGTACGGATTCAAGTAACTACACGTGTTCAGAAGAATATTCTGAAAATTCGGTAGAAGGTGTTGTACAGTGTAAGTATGGCTAACACATACGCACTTTGTACATTTTATTGATTCATTTTTGTCACCCATGTCATTGTGGAAAAGCAGATAATTTAACATTTTACTTGAATAATATCCATAAGTTATGTGAATTGCAAACAAAATTCAGTCGTTTGTGAATACAACTTCTAGACCATTATAATACACAATTACATCACACTTTATAGTAAAGGCTCTATAATGCATCTCTAATTATAGTAATATAATTAGTAGATAGTAATTATAGTAAAGAAATGCCTAAAACGTAGGGTAATAGTTTCCTAGCCAAAGTCCAGAAACTAAATAAAGGACCGATTTTTGCAAATGAGCTGACAAACGTTCCGACACTTGGATGTGTGATTCGAATCTTAGCAGTGATGGAAGCACTCGTGATCATTAGCTTGCACTGGAGAGAATTTTATAGCAAAGAAAACTTTCTGTATTTATTTACAAAACAAGTCTTTGCTTAAATCCACAAAATCAAAGCAGAATAAAAAATGTGTAAAAATATTTTAGAATAAATCATTTGCGTTATAGGAAATAATTTTACTTTTTCTGCTTTATAACAGGTAAACCCGTCTTAATTAGTACTATTCCTTCTGCTTTCAACACAACTGTAGGCGAGTTGATTGAGATTGAACTAGATACAATAGCATTTCCTACCCCAACTGTCACATGCGGGTTGAAAAGAACCAATCAGCGTCAACAAAGTTATTTACAAGATTGTCGATTCAACGTAACAGTAATATCACATACGCTTATACATCACACATTTACTTTTTGGAAAGAAAAGATTGAACATACAGATTTTGGAGAATATAAAATTGTTATAGAGAATGGAATAGGCAAAGGAAATTTGGTATTTTTTATTCTATTGAAAGGTGATTTATTGATTTTTATATTATTCAACAAAAAGGTATTAAGGTGCACTTCATTTTTTCATCTTTAAATGGTCTTGCCTAATTTTTCATGCATTCTATTTCATAGTGGTATTGCAAGGAATAAACATATTTTTATATTTTATAAAGCCGTATGGCAGTATTAAAGTATTGTTTTTGTAAGATGATTCGTTGGCATGGTGCTACCCAACCGAGTGTCAAAGTATATAAGTACCTACTTCACTAAATATCTATCTTTAATATTAGTAATGATAATCATCTTTACTATTAGTAATAATAATAATACTTTCAATAAAAATTGTATTAATAAATATCTATAAAAATACAGATTCAAACTCTAGTAGCTGCTGAACGCATCTTCTATTTTGCATAATTTTAATTTCAAGAGCCTCACTGCCCTTCAAAAATTTTGCTTTATTTAAATTAAGCAGCATCGAAAGCAGACATATCCAACTGGTATTTGTTTTCATGCGAGTCAAAGAAAATCTACTACATATACAATATTTAAGTGGTATTTGCTTTTATTCAGTTACAGGAGCAGCCACAACAGTTGATATATATATATCAGCCATTTTCTGCGTTTACATTCATTACACCTTATTCATACCATTCCGTTCAACTAGCATTGCCTTGAAAAATTAAATAAGAGAGGTGAATGTCTCGTATAGAATTTATCTTTTATTAACATTTAAAATGATTCAAGATACATAGTATCCACAAAACAAATAATTTTGTTTTCTTACTTGATCAGATTTTAATGTTCTTAACCTTTTGTATAAAATATAAATCAAATGTTATTTGTTTTGTATTTAAGAACAAAAATCGAGGAAGTTAAAAGCTCCATTACTCTCACTATCTGTTGGTACTTTGTCGGGTATATTGTTGTTTATATTTGTGTTCATTTTTGTTGCACGCCGATTGAAAACTCGTAAGTATAATGTTCTATATAAAAAACAATAATAGAAATTGCCATTTAAAAATAATCCTTATAATCGTTTTGTATCAAAAACAAGCCCCTCAAAAAGTTTTTTGCCTTTTTAAACATGTCTAAATATTATTATATTTAACGAACAAAATCTTTATAAAAGCTAAAAAAATATTATACGTCCACGTGGGATGATATATAATGTAAAGACAGATTTCATATATAATACTTTGTTGGGTTGAAAGATTTAGGACAGTCTTCTCTCTAGCAAAAAAAAAAAAAAAAAAAAAAAAAAAAAACAGAATCACAGCATGGCGCGGAAAAAAATTTTCAGTCGGAGAGAAAAATTGGTCATGTTTTATTTTGTAAATAACGTCATATAAACATAAAATGTTCCCAATCACTTTTGTTAAAATCCACCTGTTGCCTGGTCTTAAGTTTCAGTTTGAATGTCCTGTCTTTTCAAAGTTGATTTAAATGTATTTTTGTACTTTCAGGTAAATTAGCTGAAAGGTAAATGCTTTTAAACAGTGTTTAAAATTATATTAGTTAGAAATTTACAACAAAAAGTCTTACTTTTGATTCGTGTATAAATTTTCAGATAATACATACAATCTATCACTCCTAAAAAACGGAATGTAGTGGAGTAATGGTATTTTACGCCCCAGTCAAGATTCTTTCACTTATTTTGAGGCGATCAGTTTTGGGATGGTGGAGAAAACTGGAGTTTCCGAAAAAAAACACTGATCCTCGGCAAGCGAACTGACAAACTTGCTCACACTAGGATCTGTCCCGAATGGGATTCGAACCCAGGCGTTCAGAGGCACTGTGATCCGTAAACGCGCGCTTTAGACCACTAGGCCACCGAGGCCCCCTTTAAAAAAGAAGTAAAATCTTCATTAAATCAAGATTTATTGATGGTTCTAAAATGCAATATATCTTAACGAAGCGAGAACGGTAAGATTGGATAAAGTCAAATTTCTAGTTCTGTTTTTCTACTAAACATTGCTCTTGTATTGACATATTTTACAAAAAGTTCATTCTTTGATTATATTTTTAAAAGCCAATTTAACTATTGAACTCTTAAGAAGTTGAATTTATAGAGTTAAGAATTCTTCTGCAATGCAAAGAATGATTATAAGTACGATCTGCATGGTATTGAAGGTTACATCATCATAAATTTAATTTAAAAAAAGTCTAACAATTATATTTTGTCTTCGCTTATTTTTTATCTTAACGCTAGGTTTTTAAACTCTTAAAGACACAGGAAACGCCAACTAAGACAATTGCATGCCCAGTCACTATAACAACTTTATATTAATAGCATATACTTTATTTTAAGAATTAATAGCTTATTTTATGATAGTAAATGCTCTGAAAGATGATTTATGAAAAACTTTTTTGCAAATATCAATCCAAAATGTTAATTATCTACTGCATGCTTTATCAACTTATAATTTTTTGACGGGAATGTCTATTTCCCATTTTTATAAGGTAGTAGCAAAGACACCAAAATTAGAATTATATATACATGAACATTTGTGGTTGAAACGTATTGCTTGCTCAATCAATTTCTGTGTCATCTTTAGAAGACAGTAAAACTTATAACTGTTTGAATACTTCTATCAAATTTAATTGTTTATAGTTTAAAATGGTATTTTTCTAATCTATGTTTTCAGAATAAATCATGATAGACAAATTCACCAAGAGATGACAGGTAATTCATGTTCATTAAACTAAAAACTGATATTTTCTTTTCCCAATCAACAACACTATGTTATAGTTCAAATATATTTGTTTGCAAGTAAATTTAATGTAAAAATGTTTGAACATTGATGTTTTGATTAATTAATTTGGACATTGATTGCCTCATGCAGATTTTTTGACTTCTTTTGTAAGCAAGAAACTAGAATAGAAGGACCTTCAGGAGTAAATTTATTTACGTCTTGTTCTAAAATATGTCCTACTGTTATGAGACCCTACACAACAGGAGGTGATTTTATGTATTAGCGCATAGTTCTTACAACTTTACGACCATTAAAAGAACATAATATTGAACGTAGTAGTTAAATAAAATTTATTATGGTACAAACGAATTAATTAGATTTTATTATTAAAATGATATATATAACTCTGACATTCTAGGAACATAATATCATTATTTACAACACAATTTTTATTATAATATCATCTTGATAAGATAAATGTTAAACTTCCATAAGTTTTTATTTGAAATTCAAGTTTATCTCATTGCAATTTTTTATATTGTAGAATGGCATAAAAGCGGTTCTGATTTATCTGGAATAGATATGGAAATGTAAGTTTAATTTTGTTTTATATATATATATATATATATATATATATATATATATATATATATATATATATATATATAAGTTATATTTTAATTATAAACACCGATTATCAGTATATTTTATGAAAAACATAATCTTGCTATAATCAAATTTTTTTTTCAAGAATATTTATTATAAACCAGTGTCAAACTAACATTTAAATATACGACTTTCATGTATTTTATCTATTACAGGTTTGTATGTATTTCTGATAATATGGCGGAATACGAAAACAATGGCAGAATAAAAGGTAATTTTAAGTTCTATCTGAAAAATTATGTATCCATTAACTTATCACATCTTGTTTAAATGATAAAAAGTAAAATCATTGTAACTAAACATATGAAATGTTTTATTTAAATAAGAGTCATAAAATCACAAATATAATTGTAAAGATAGGGAGTACTTTAGATTTTAAATGATGAAAAGATGAAAAATCATCATTTAATCTTTTAAGCCGTAACATTTTGAGACTATAAAATTGACTGACAGATCCCCAGCGCACTTGTCTGTATTTGAAAAATTGCCATAATATACCAGATAAAAATTATTTCTTTTAAAGGTAATGACTAATAGGTTTTTGTTTTGTGTGTACTCATTGGACTACCGTTGGTAATGTGCTACAAAAAATCTAAACAGTTATTTATGAAACAAAATGTTTGTCTTTTTCAGATCAAATTTGGATTATATACAACTTCTTATCTATTTATTTGACTGAAATTTAAATGATATTTTCAGTTTTTTTCAACAATTTCTTTTTTAGAGCTCGAAGCAGACAGGTGAGACTTAATTTTATCCTTATTTATTAAATATGCTACTGAATTATGCATTTTAAGCATTTTTACTGGTGTGTTTAGGTTCATCAGACATTTAAAAGAATTTGAAAAAAAAGATATATCAGATCAACAGTAGAAATAGAGAGATTTAGTTTGTGAATATTTATTACATAATATTTGTTGTAAAATTGTTTACGTCGCTTCAGCATTCTCTCAGCTTTTTGCGCTATTAAACATCTATCTCTAACGGTGGAACTAATGCATGAGCATTATGATAGACGAATACTAGTCCGCACTTAGGACCATTTTGTTTCAACGTGCTAGATCAACAAGTTAGTTTTGCTAAGAAAAACATACATCTTTCCATGTCACTCATTCTAAAACTGGCTAAACCAGTCAATACTTTGTCATCCTAATGACGAACCCAAATTGAGAAATCTTTAATAAATTAAGTGTTACGTATGGCCCGGTTGAGGTTCTCGAAGCTATAACATACCAATCTAAATGAATATGTCTGTGTGTGTGTTGAGACATTCATGGCTCAATAAGATAAGCAGTATTGTACTTATTAATACTGACTTATTAGACTGCAAAACACTAAAAATTGTAAAATGCTATTCCAGTTATTATTAATTGGTTATCGACTGTATGACAGTTCATGTTATTTGACAACATTTGTTATAATAAATTACCAAAAGCAGAAGTCAGTTGTATGCGCCATTAGACATTGAACGTTTGTAATCTGAAGTCCAGTAACACCCGAGTCAAGTCAGTTTTTGATCCAAAGTAGTGTAGAATTTGATAAGGGTATAAATAAGCTGTGGTGTTAAGCTTGTATTTAAAGAAATTCAATTCGAAACATTGTTTTTCAAGACGCTTTTCTCTGCTGTAGTTAAAAAATATCAATCATATTGTCAATGAAAGATTTAAACTTACATTATGATTATTTCAATTACTGATTGGATCAGACTATAAATAATCTTACCTATTTTAAAAAGGTTTTTTGCGATGTTTTTGGCTATGTTCCTTTACCTTTACTTGATCTTAGTCTTTCATTTCATAAATAATTTTGATTCTATTTTATAGTGTTTATCACGATTTAGAACTAGATGATGTTGAAAGAACACGAATAGAATGGCCATATGAAGACATCAAAGGTACATTTACTTCAGGTGATATTTCGGAAACAAATATGAAATCTCTTACTATCATACCATAAACTCAATAAGTCAGTTTTTAAAAAATGACATATCCATCTCGGTCATTTGTATAGTCTCGAATATGAAGAAAACGATTTAGCGTCAGAACTGTTTAATTCATATTTGTCATAAACCCTTATCTGTATCTAAAATGATCTGTTTACTTTGATGTTCCATAAGTGCACATTTCAAAAAATCATTGTTATATCAAAAAGACGATTTGAGTAAAATCACTCCGTGACGTGTAGGAATCTAAATCGTGACGGTTTTTTCTAAAATCTTTTCTAAAATCCTGAAATATGACATTTTAATATAACTGTACAACCACGGAAAACGAAAAAAAGTAAAAGCTCCATGAAAAAAGATTGAAATACTACCTGTGATATTTGTTAGTTTTATGATAAGATTTATATTAAGTTACGATCCCAGTTAAGAACTATCTTAATTTTTATTACATTTTGAATTCAGTAAATAAATAAATTATATATGTCAAAAATAAAATTATGTATAACAAATATAAATAAAACAAATAGTGTATGATTGGTAACGTCACTTTGTATTTTTGTTTTTCAATAGCAGATAATGGTGATCAGAGCCGTTCGTCTGGTTTCATCAATATTGAAGCAGAAGATTCCTGATTTTCTCGGATGATTGTGTAAAGTAAAGTTTTGGAACACAGGAATGACACGAACATTTTAAATTTTATGTAAATAATGTATATATTTTTATAAGAATCTTTTGACGATTTAGTTAAATCGATTTAATCATAGCATCTTATAGATAAATAAAATAATTTAGTTGAATGATAAGAAAAACTATATAATAAAAAAAGAACATGTCTCTGACCGCGTTTGCATATTAAGAAACATTTGCAACCTGATAAGATACCTTTTCCGCGGTGAAAATTTGAATACATCTACTTTATGTGAAGAATGCTTTAGCCGGTCATTTTTCTAAAAACGGTTTAAATTAATTTATTCGTCCATATATTAATGTAAGATTTTGCTTTATTTTTTACCATTAAAATAATATATAACTTGTTTAAAAAGTTTGATTTGTAGCTAAGACTAATGTATTTAACCAAAAAGACTGGGTTTTGGCATTTAGTTTGGTGTCATTTAATTACGACAAAATGCATACGTCATAACAGTATCTGACATGCAACAATTTTTTTGATATCTCTTTTAAAACCTTGAAAAACTAGTGCTTCGGCAGACGTGATTCAGACAGTAGATTATTGAAGGTATTGATATGATGATCATTTAGATATATGGTTCAACATTATACATTTGAAGCTTAAAGCCATGTCTTCATTGAAAAATTTAAATCGTTAATTATCTTTAAAACTATTAATGTTTTGTTTCGGTATATTGGAATATTGTAGATATTGATATGACGATAATTTCGATATATGATCCAGGGTCATATGTTTAGTGGTCAACACGATAGCTCCATAAATATACTTATCTGGTTATTTATCTGGAAATTATCTATTGCACTTTAGTTACTTTATGCAGTTAGCTATTTATAAATCAACTGTGGCTAAATATTTCTGATCGGTGGCAATTCCAAGCTTGCAAAGATATGTAATTACAGTTATTGTATGTTATACCTTGCACACGATTTTTGGTATATCCCCAGTCATTAAGACCCATAAGACTCATGTTACTTTTATGGTTCTTGTATATTTGATGGATCGTAATTTTGCTAAGCATTTTAAGCGATAAACTTTTATGTACAATTTAAGTTTAAGGGGGTGCTATATAATTATTTTTTAAATCTTGATGTAAACACAAATATAGCTTCGGTCATTACATCGTTCATTAATAGTGTGACGGATTTAGACAAAATCAAAACAGACTCTGAAGTATAAACCAAAGCCCATGACTGTTATATCAATATATTTGACGGAGAATTGCAATTTGGAATTTCAAATTCATAAATATACACATATAGAAATAAATATAAATAGCAAAATGAAGAACAACGGGCGCGACACGATTTCAAAAAAAGAGCTTTTGTTTCTGTAAAAATGATCCACCATTTGATCGGAGTAACACTTAATCGGTAAATCTCTGAAAACCAATTGATATTCTCAATCAATAAAGATTTACGACATATGCATTGTACTAAGACGAGTAGTATTTACTACTACAGTTACTGATGCATAGTATTATTAATGTAAATTATAAAAATTTGCGAATGGGGTGATTAGCAAATATTCGCGAAAATAAATCTCTCGCGAAAGAAAAATGATTTACAGTACTGAAATATGAAGAATGTCGATACGTTATACATACATAGAAACCTTTAATTGAAACCGAACATTATTAAAATACACAATACAAGAAAACATTGTTTTCAAAAAAAACACAGACACACACACACACTCCAATTTTATATATATGATATTGAAACTAAAACCACTTTGCACTATCTCGATTCGATTAGTATATCCTGGAATTTGATTTCAAACTTTTTAAAACATTCTAGCATACTCTATAATTTAGTAACAGGAAATATGATACCATTAAAATAGCACTGATTTTTTTCAGAAAGATCACTTACATACTGTCAGCTGAAGCAATTCTTCCTCCTTTTTAAATTGAAAATTGTTTTTTGGAACCTGATTTAAGATACCATGTTATATTTAGCTTGCGACGTGTGTATGTAAGTTTCCAACCTATTATAATAATGTGATATTATATTGTTTATAGCTTTATTGCACATTGGATAGAATACATGCACTAGGAAAGACGCATAGAAGGGGTCCTTGTTTATCGCATGAAAATGAGAAAGATTTAGATACTGGAAAATTCATGATAATAACTTCTCATTTATTACCAATCAATTTATCAGTATTCAGAACCTATAATAACCGATTTTAAAACCGAGCCTTTTAGATTCTTTAGACAGTTTGAGTCTTAACGTTGTGAGAAGTGTTTCTTAAGAATGTCAATAACAATTATTTCTTTTGTGTATTGGATTTCCTACTGCCTTCAGCTATATGAAAATACTTATCTTTCACCAATTTTATTCATTTACCGACTAAAATCTGAATCAACTCAAAACTTCAATTATATGTTATCTTAAGGTCAAATTCAAATTCTACTCAAAATATTATTTTTTCAATATATTTTGGTAACAGCATCTTTTACACCGAAATAAAGAACAAATAATAATAATAATAATAATAATAATAATAAGGCAGGTGCAATTAACACATTTAATATAAACTTACTTATTTTAATAATCTCAGGAATATTTTTCAAAATGCTTATAGAGGATTTAACAAATATGTAAATACATGAACAATAGACCAAAAACATAATCAATGTCCTCAAAAAACAACAAGATAAACTGATCTTGGTTAACAAAACAACCAAGACAATGAAGATAGGACTATTTTTGTATGTGTAATCTTATTCTTTGTTAAGTTTGTAGATTTTAAAGAATAATAGTATTTTAAAAGATAATTCTTAATATGATATTTTATGTTATTTCAATTACATGGTAATCTTAATTCGTTGTAACAGTTACATTTTGAATTTTATTAAAAAACAAGAAGTATATTTATCAGAGTTTAATGTCCCCACATTATAACAATTATTTCTCCCTTAAAACTTGATAGATATTGTTGAAATTTTCAATCATAAAAAAAACAAAAGTCCTTCCAACGTGATATTTTGATTTTAATAAAGTTTTATGTTTATAGTTTTTTATATCCCCATCGAAAACGAATTTATATAAGAGTTATTTTCCCTTGACAGATAATGATAAAACTTATGTGCATATTACAATTGATGCAATGTAATGAATAAATACTTATTGGTGTCAAAGGTATACTACATACATTATATACATTTATATACATTTATATACATTATATATAAAACACGCCTGTAAATTTAGTACTAAATGTTTGTTTAACGTTTAAGTTAATATAGAAATAAAAACATTCATTATATTTATTTTAGTGCATCAAATACAAAAAAATTGGAATTATCGTATTTACTTAGGTAACTTAAGGTAAGTCTACAAGCATGAAACATTTATGCTATCAAATATAATAACGTTTTAGAAAATTTCTGTATTTTTCCAAATGAAAGTCCCCAACAAGCGACGTTTAAATACAAATAAATATTCCATATCATTATACACACATTTCATTCCGCAATTATATTGTTACCAACAATTACGAATAAGCATTTGTCTTGGGGTTTGTTAAGAATTTTACAAAACCAAAATGTAAGAAAAAAACGGGTAAGTCAATACTCTTTAACAAACATAACCGAAGAAGAATATAGACTTTCATTGACGTCTGAAAATATATTACACATATGCGAGTTAAATTTTGATGTACCAGATGTGCACATGTCGGAAATTCATTCCTCACCAGTGACACTAAGACCAAAAAGTTTGATAGATAAAAAACATAAGCAAAAAAGATGAAAATAATGAATCTAAAGTTCCAAAATCGTATAAATTCAAATCTAGCTAAGGAATGCTTTGCATGAGGGAACAAACCTTAGTTTTAAATAAAATTCAAATTTTAGACGGCTGGAAAGTTGGCTAAACGGTACATTTTCTGACAGCACAAAGTAATTCATTACAACGCGATATTGCATGTTATTTAATTTTTGCACCAGTGATTAAATTAGATTTTTGATATTTTACGCTCCAGTAAAGAACTTTCTCACACTAAAATATACACGAGTAGAATTTGAATGTGATCATAGGACCAGTGATCCGTAAACTTTAAACTAATCGAAAACCCAGGCCCCTGCATGTCAATGGATATTTAAGCCCTATTAACTCCATTTTTAGGCGGCAAGTTAGTTATCATGTTATAATTGTGTTATTCATTTTAACCAATCAGCAAAGTTTAAAAGACAAACTGAAATTTAACTACAAAAATGGCGAAATGTTCTAAAATTGAAAATAACTACAAAAACGTGACTAAAGCGAAAAATAAACGTTTTATCATATATTTTACTGAAACATTCATGTTCTTAGAAATTGCAAAAATACATAAACATACAACTTGATTCAAAACCGCAAAAGATGATAATAAGTTACATGGCAAAATAGGATGCAGAGGTATTGTTAAGTATTTAAGGCCCGAAACTACTTCACACATTTTAGATAGCAGCAGTCTTTAGAACAAAAAATGAGTAAAAAAAAAAAATTTTTTTTAAAAAATGGCCCAACTGCAGTTTCATCTCATCTCAAAAGTTTAAATGCCCCTTTGAGATATAATTTATATTAGGCATGGATTTGTCATCTAAGCCAACGCGTTTTTCGAAGGGTGGTTTTAGTATTTTCTTACTCGAATAGACAAATTTATAAATAAAACACAAACATTCCAGTCCATGCCTAAATCACAATCCCTAAAATAAAGTAAAATCTCTGAAAACTGGCAACTTTATTTTACACGTGAACTTCCATCACATTATCAGACCTATATCATCACAAAAAAAATTATAATCCCCTCCATAGAATTCAGGCGCAAGACGTTTATGCTCATGAAATGTTATCAGATGAACAAAGTAAATGGTGAAAATGAAAATAACAATCTCTAACATCACTATTGAATATGAATACTTTATAGCATCAATTGCTTTTAAAATTACTCAAAACATAACAATTTCACAAAAACTTAATGATATTATTTGAAACCCAAAAAATTCATAAAACTTTGTAAGCCGAGATAACTGCCGTAAATAAAATTGTTAATAATAAATTTATTATTAACATTTTTTTGTTCTGAATCTCTTTAAAGACATATTGAGAGCAAGTTTGTAAAAATACACATATTGCACTTTCATATGCAATTTATCCTATAACAAAATGCTTCCATATCACTTGCTGATAACGTGAGTATGTTATACTTGTATATATATATATAACTTGAATCAAAACTCGTATGAAAATAAATACACATCTGCGATCATTTTATGTCTGGTTACTTAATTGCTGGATATACCAAACTAAATTTGAATTTGTTGCATCTGGCATATTTTATAACGAAAGATTTTTTACTGAATCGTTCTGAATAAGATTTTCTTAAGCTATAAACTCTAAAGTAAATAAAAAAATTGATTTTTGACTCAGTATACCACCACAGATAACGTGAAGGTTCATGTGATGATTTTTCTTGTGTATTTTGGCATTTATGTTTTTCATTTTAGTTATTACTTCTTTGTAGTTTTTCATTTAGAAGCCTCTTCTACCTTACATTGTTCGATTTCTTCGATTACGAAGACCTCCTTTTCGATTACTTTGATTAGGAAGACATCCTTGTTCTTCTGCGTTCCCGCTATCTGAAACTATATATATAACGATTAAAATGTTTCATATAAGGAACAAAAGCAATAAATTGATTACGCCTACAGTTGTGTTTTACGCATGTCCATTATCTGGTCACTTTTCAATCTCAAACACACTTTAAAGTTTCCGAAAAGAGCAAACGTTACTCAACCAAAGCTATTTCTAAAAATTGAATATTTTTTTACCATTCAAATTTAAAATAAATTTATTCTATTCATCTGAGGTTCTCGTTTTAAAAATACAAAGAACATTGTAACGATGTATTTACCACTAAGATATTTCTTTAAATAACTAGAATAACTTCAAAGAAATATGTTTTTTCAAGAAACACTTGAACTTTTTTTGATCGTCTCTTAGAATTCAGCGGTAAACTCATTGCACACCAGAATTGTTACTCTTATTGTAATGCGGCTTATGCAGAAAGTAGAAGTAAGCTTTACTTTTCTTAAGCTCTTTTATGACCGTTGGTGGCTAATTTCAGAAACTATTGGGCGTTTGTTCATATTTTATGGCTTGTAAGCGCGTTTGTGTTTGCTATATGCCTTTTTGATTGTTTTAGTTGCAGTTTAAAAGACTAAATCGTCTATGATTGTAAATTACGACTTTTATGGCAAGTGTAATAGCCCTCTAGACACCACAAAATAAAAACACCCATCTCAAATAATAAGCACCAAATTAATTAATTCTTTTGGCAAATACCTGAAAATTGTAATGAACTGTAAAACAAAGAAAAATGTTTGTTTAAATTTGATGCGTCATATATACACATTTCGTGACATATACATGAATAACATTTTTAAGAGCAAGTTTTGATTTTGCAGTTTTTAAACTTAATTTGTTTTTTACTTTGGACTGATGTTTGTGTATTATTATATTCTTTATTGTAATGAGATTTATCATAACTAAAATGTTTAATTATTTAATTTATAATTCTAAGGCCATGACGGTTTCTATTTAATACTTACCAATTAAATTATTCCGTATAACAGCACGGCAAATAATAACCGTCGCAATAAAAAGTGCAGTTGGGGACGAGAAAACGCTTACATCTTCAAAAACTGTAAGAACAGAAATTGAAATTTTATTAGAAAAATGCATACCAAGAATTATCAATACAACAATTTTATAATAAATACTTTGGAAAACGGAATATATTTCTATTGTACTTCTTAGTTAATCACACACTGGCGTTTTTTTCTGGATTTGATATTGTCTGCAGTCCTCCAAAGGGGAAACTGTACAAATGTACATTAAACAAAAATAAAAATTATTATTCTTATTTATTTACCAACAGAACACCAATGAATTTATTTGAAACATAAAAAAGAATACTTTATACTTAGACCTCAAAACAATTTTGTTTGGTGAAGAATAGTTATCAAGTGACACACACACACACACACACACACACACACACACAGAAAGAGAGAAATATATACATGCATAACTATATATACCTATATACATACATACAATTTTTCGAACCATTTTTGCCTCGTACGATAGTTCGCCGGGCAAATAGTTTCGCAAAAAAGTATACATTCTTTCAGTCAAATCGATACATATTCAACATACGCAGTCATATGAGGTAAAGACATAAATGTGGCAAAGGTTATGCTCGATCCTCTAACACATTTTATTTTCTGTTTTTAAAATATTTGTCATACATTAGAACCAATTAAAGTATTAATTGTAATATAAAAAATTCTTTCTGATCGTTTACTTTAAACTCTGTTTAAAAAACTTGATTCGTTGACCACCAATCTATGACGTCATTTTCGGGAATGACAAAAAATCCCGCGGCTTTTAGAGTTGCAGTATAAAACGGCTTATGAAAACGTTTTTAGCGACGTTAAAATGTAAAATTTGTAAAATTAATTTTTTTCGGTTATGAGGTATATTTTTCTTTATACACTGAATTTTTCATGCACTTTTTGTTATTTTGATTATTTCGTCATTGGGTTTTCACAAGAAGAAATTCCAAGTAATGTGTTAATATGGGGATTCTGAAATTTAAAAAAGGAGTTGTATTTATAGAAATAGTGTTTAATTTCAGATTTTAAAAATATCATAATTCAAAGAACTGACTGACATATTGCTTTGGCCAAGTAAAGGACCAGATTTTGAAAATAGTAAATCTAAAATAGACTGCTTTTTAACTCATCACTTTTAAAACCTTCTTCATTATTTAATGACACAGGAAGCAATTCAACTTATATTTCTTTGTTTTAAAATCTGGTTCATTTAGTTAATTGGTCATTTATGACCCCGAGAAAAATGATTCCTAGAAAGTTATTTGTTACCTGTAATAGTCATAGGTGTTGATATTAAAATGAGTGCAGGACCCAAGACAACAATCCAACTTTGAAGAAAAATTAAGAAAGAAGCTAAAAATAGTATACAATGATATATATTATATAGTTGTAATGTGTTTTATTAAATATATTTTTTCGTGAATAGTGAATAATGACTTAAGAACTGGGAATACAAATCAATTCAGACCAGAATTAAACATAAGGAAACTCTGATATAAAATGTAACCTAAAAGTAGTTTTCTACATATTCATAAAATATTAAGGTTAATTTGGGTAACATGATAACCAAACAATATACAGAATAAAGACAAACATGTGCATGCAAAAGGTATCATGCTATATTTACAATAAAGTCGACAAAAGTAACGTAAGTCAAATTTTAATGAATATTTAACAGTTTTAACCAATTTAAGAGTTTTTTAATGGATAAAATAAAGGGCAATTTTTCTTCACAATTATATTAAATAAGCATTAAGGGAACTAAGGTTTTATTACATTAAAAAAATAATAAAAAATACCGAAAGATGTCAAAATGTCGAGGTTTTTACAAATACTATTATTTCAATGCTGAATAATCGTGATAAATAAGTATGATATAAATAAAAAACAAAAATAACAGTCCATGTTCAACAAAACAAACGTACCAGTTTTTGTCCATATCACAATTCCAAAAACAAAGTAAAAACTTTGCAAAATGGCAAAATATGTTATAAATGTTATTTATATAATTTTGGAACTTTAGATTCATTATTTTCAACTGTTTGGCTTATGTTTTTTATTTTCAACTTTTCGGTCTTAGTGTCACTGATGAGGAATGAATTTCCGAAATGTGCACATCTGGCACATCAAAATTTAACTGGTATTTGTTATATATTTACTACCCCTGTGCGGGTACCGCTGCTGGTGGAGTAAAACTCCCCGAGGTATCCATAACTCAGTAGGAAGTACTTCGTGTTGTCAGAAAATTTACCATTTAGCAAAATCTTCAGCCGCGTTAATTTGAAATTTATTTAAAACTAAGGTTTGTTCCCTCATGCAAAGCATTCCTAAGCTGGATTTATTTATATAATTTTGGAACTTTAGATTCATTATTTTCAACTGTTTGGCTTATGTTTTTTTTTTATTTTCAACTTTTCGGTCTTAGTGTCACTGATGCGGAATGAATTTCCGAAATGTGCACATCTGGCACATTAAAATTTAACTGGTATTTGTTATATATTTATACACGAGAACTTCATCAAGGATGTGAGGCCGGGTGTTGCGGAAGGGTAAGCACCTCCCGTCTAGCTAGCTACACACGTCACGTGCCAGTCAATTTTAAGAATGAAAGGATCAAAGAAATATTGTAAGTCAAATATATCCAGTATCAGTTAATAATTAAAAATAATTGAAAACATTTTACAAACTAAAAAAAACTGGCCAATTGAGTTATACACGTCAGCTTCCATCACGGAAGTGAGACCAGGTGTTTAGAAAGGAAAGCAGCTCCTGTCTAGCTAGCTAGCTAGCTACATCCGTCCTATATATATATATATATATATATATATATATATATATATATATATATATATATATATATATATATATATATTAGTTGTGTTCGATCGTAAAAAAGTTTGTTTACAAAAATCAACAAAATGTTACAATCACGAAATATGGTAATCTCGTAGTACAATGAAACTTGTGAAAACCGGACCCTGGAAAAACCAGAATCCTGTGAAAACCGGACGTGTATGCTTGTCCGGATTTACTGTGAATTCTGAAAACCGGACGCATTTCACCGTCCGGATCATAAAAAAACCTATATATTTTCACCTTTGTAAACCGGATTCGATTTTCTGATTATGAAAAAAAGACCAAAACCGAGAATTTTATTAAAATTTTTTAAACTTGCAAAGTTGTAGCAAAATGACTGTTATTTCCGATATTATAAAAACATTAACTACAAATAAAAGTAAAAGTAATTTCCGATATCATAAACAACATCATTTAACTTCTAAGTAAAACAAAACTGTAAGAAATACAAATTATTACCGTCATCAAATGGCTTGAGTATACATTAACACGTGTGAAAGGTGTCACAAATAAACAATAATTATCGGATTAAAGAGATCAGTCAACCGAAATCGAGGTTAGCTTGTGTTCGATTGTAACGCGTTAATTTTTAAAGGAACATCTTTGTTGGTTCATTTTGCTGGTATGACTCGATATCACAGTGATAATTCACAACTTTCTCCCTATCTTAAATTGACAAAATTTCAGTCAAGATTGATATTTTTATAAGTTTTGAGGTTACACAAAACTTCAGTCAAGAAAATAATTGAATAGGATAGTCGCAGTTTAGATGGCCTTGAATCCTGAAATTATTCGCCTCTCAATTGAACAACTGAAATGCGCTTTGTATAGATAAAACATTCTGCGCAGTCATATGATGGAAAAATAAGAAAAACAAGTTTCTTAACAATGGAATGGCAGTTGTTATCATTAATCGACATAAAACAAATATCGATTATGTACCATGTCAGTAAATTCAAGCAATTTAATGTTTTGGCTGAGTCTTGGTTACGTTGACCTACATCCTCCTGCAGAGGAAAGCGCACCTGCATTTTTGCCGATATGTTTGCATCGAAATAAAAACAACTTAAAATACACGTTACTTACGATAAAAACTTTATGATATACGTCGGGTTTCAAGTTATACATCATAATGATGATGTCTGATCCCACCCGTCTATCATTTCATGATAGTTTATTTGAGATAAATAAAACATTAAAATACAAGCAACCTACCCAAAAATTTTTAGATAATCACTTTACGTTGTATTTTAAGTTTATATTTCTAATAAACCACATGTGCATGTTTTACCCATGGCTACACATCCCAAAGAGGGATAACATAAATGGATCTGCTACTTATTATCAAGGGCAGTGAACTCTAGCGAATAACCTTAATAAACCGGATCCTGTGAAAACCGGATTTTTTTCAAGGAACGGAGCCGGTTCGGTTTTCACAAGTTTCACTGTATTATCATCTGACTAATTTTGTATGCATTGCAAGATTATACCACAGAGTGCACGAAAATAAAAAAATCTACTTTTTTGTTCCGAACTTGTGTCCACACATTTCCATATTTGTTTTAAGTACCTACTCAGTGACCACTTTGAATGCTAGACGTTCAAGACCATGATGTTGGTTTTTATTAGCCAGAAGCTATGTCGAGCAACATAGAGTAGTTTTTAAATAAAGATTTTACGTTTATTTAATAAACATTTGATTTATATATATTTAATAAGAATTCTCCTTATTCCGGTTTTTATTTAGGCAACGTCGGTTGACCCCCAACATTACTCAGTTGTAGGTGGTTCACTAAAATAGCATACCTATTAATCATGCTTATTATTTAGGTTATATTTTTATTCAATTTAATTGTTGCTTATTTCCATCATTTAAAATGTGTATTTATTCATATCGCTAAATCTTCCAACTACACATAAAGATATATAGATGACGTTCTATCTCTATATAATCCCAAATTTGGAGAATATGTGATTGTCATCTATCCAAGTGAGCTTAGAATAAAACACACGACGGATTCTCCATGTTCTGCTTCATATTTGGACTTATACCTCAATTATGACACCCACGAAAGATTACATCTGAAGCTATACGACAAACGTGATGACTTTAATTTTTCTATTGTCAACTTTCCATTTCTTTGCAGTAAAATCTCTGCTTCCCCTGCGTATAATGTATATGTTTCACAGTTAATGGTAGAGCATGTTCCCACGATGGGGACTTTCTACAACGAGCAAACTGTTTACAATTAAATTGTTGACGCAAGAATATTGCAAGCCTAGGCTAATAGAGCCCCTTAAAAAGTTTTATGCCGTCATCACAATATCGTTGATAAGAATGTAGTCACTGCATCCAAACTTATGCTGGATATATTTGACTTACCATAGTTCCTTGTTGCTTTCAATCTCAATGTTGACTTGCACTTTACGGGTGTAGCTAGCTAGACAGGAGGTGCTTACCCTTCCAGAGCAACCGGCCTAACTTCCTTGATGGAAGTTCACGTGTATTACTAATTTTGGCAGCGTCTAAAGATTTTACTGTTTTGGGGATTGTGATTTGGACAATGACTGGTGTGTTTGTGTTTTATTATTTATTTAATCTAAGGTAATTTGGACATGAGTCAACGTGTAGTAGTAAAACCTCGCTTACTATTAGTCTAGAATTATATACACGTGTTTGATAATTGCCTGTAAGTTGTATCAAGGTTATGAACATTTGGCCCGTCAGTTTGACCACATTAATATCATTATCGTTATGTATCGTTCAAACCAAAATATTTACTATTTGTCTGTATTATATATTTTAGGTTTTAACACGTTCATCATACTATCCATAAACAGGCATTCTTCTTCATTTATTAATGAAGCAAAAGATCCCAGTCTCGCATTGTCATTAAAAGTTTGATCATACACACTAGTTGTCATTACTGAGACTTTCGAAGAGACAGTAAAAACAATAAAAAAATCCTTTTGTTCTAGATCGAATTTTAATCGAACGTTTTGTTTCACAATAAACAGTTATTATGTGTGCTTTAAGTACTATTGGACAAACTTGAATTTCCTTAATAATTCCAAAACTAATGGCCCACATAAACTTATTCATTGAAGAAAATTATTGTTCTCTAAATAACAAAAATACAAAGGTACATTTTTATGAGTTCTTGAATATTTAATTTATATATTTACCATCACTGAATAACGATTTAATAATATTGCAATATTCCACAAGACCAAAAATCCACAAATAGATTAACCAAAATCCAAATTTAATCATCGGTACCAGTAACCATAAATATATATTCGAAAATGGACTTATTTGTGTATAACCTTCAATAAGAAACCAGAAATGATACATACTTTATTGAAATTTCACAACTTTTGCTATCTTTAGTTTACAGTGTGTCAATCTAAATCAATCTAATGTCAACATAAAAGAACAAAAGGAAGAAAAAAGTTTAAAATCTTATTACTTAATGTTAATTTAGGTGATTTTTCTATCAATATGTTTTTGTCAAATTAAAATATGTTGATTTGGTGGGTTGAAGTTAGTTCTTTTGCAAGATAATAAAGAATATGCATGTATTTTTTTATTATAAGGAGGGGGGTTTTATATCAGTGCAATACAATATTTATCATGAAAAATCTTTTTTTTTGAGTCAATTTGCTAAAATTGTGAGAATTGCATGTCACAAAATTTATTATTATTTTCAAAAATAATATTAAAATAAATGCGTGTTGATATGTTGTAGATTTAACTTGATGATTTGGTCAAAAATATTTAACATAAGGGTGACTATTAAATTACAATACATTGTTTTGGAATTTACATATGTCAAAAAAGTTTAACTGTGTTTGAAATGCTCTAAATGAAAGAAAATCAAAGAAATTTGTAAATTAAATATAAGACATAAATCTGCATTTATGTTTATATATTTTGGTGATGCTTATCCAGTGCAAAATATGATTCCATTTTCAGCTGAATCTCATTTTTAAAGCATTTTTGTTAAAATTATTATTTTCTTTTTCAAGTGTTTATTTCGATCTCGAAAAAAAGAATATTTTGCGCAATTACAGCAACATCAATTAGCAAAATTGTGTTAAACATTTTATAAATAGAGACATAAAAATATTTTATTAATAGAGACATAAAAAATTACTGCTAGTTTCCTAATTTGTTGATATAATAGTTTCCATTAATATCGAAATATTTAAACAAAACTCTTCAACTTGAAAAAAAAACTAAATTAAAAAAACAATGATTTTAAATCATATCTTATTATAAATATTCTCGTGACTTTTTTGATAACATTTATAAATTGATTGTTTAGATATCGGCTTGAGGTTGACATACCAGCATTTGATTGATTTGATATCATGGTTTTGTTGATCAATTATTTGATTGGTAAACATCAGCGCGTTATTACTAGAAATAAGATAATGAATTTCCGAAATGTGCACATATGGCACATCAAAATCAAACAGGCATTTTGTTAAATATAGATTTTATCAGAAATAAAACTTAACAAAAACTCAATATTTTGTTCTGTACGTACCTTGGCTTGTGTCGGCACAGGTACTTCGTGTTGGTGAGGGGTTTTCCGTCAACGATTGAGGATCTAAATTGAAAAAAGGAAATATTTTAAAACATACATGCATCACTTGGAAATAGCAAATCTGGGAACACAATATTGAAAACAAAGACAGGAAATGAAAAACAATAGAGATCATGGATTTAAAACCTTTAAATTTTACGTTTTGTAGGTAAAGCGATAGTAAATTTAAAACATAACAATAAGGAATGCAATATTATAATTAAAATATTTTTAAGGCCATAATCTATCCATTGATTTATGACTGTAGTTATTTCTTACGAAGAAAATATTATTGCACAAATTAATACAAAACAGTTGTATAATTAAGTTTCCGAAATGATTTGTGTTTGAAACTCTTAGTATCATTTATATATATATATATATATATATATATATATATATATATATATATATATATATATATATATATATATATATATATATATATATATTTTTAATTAAGTATCATCAAATATTTTTTGAGAATGTTTACTTTTAGATTATAGGAATTTTTAAAAACAAAAACTATGTGTTTACCTCAATAATAAAAACCTTCTACTTTATCTTTATTTACAAAACATTCAAATATACTATGTGCTATTTCTTTAATTTTTCTATTTATACATGTACGTTTTGAACTAATGGATTATCGGATGAAATAAAATGTAATTACCTCTTTTTGGGATACTTGCTATATAATATAAGTTAATATAAGGACCTTGAAGCTGCGTTCCCCAATCAGTTGTCCCAAAGCAAACATACGTTCCTTTGTCAATTTCATTCAAATAATTAATTATTAGTTTCTCTCCGTTATTTGTTATTTTATATTTCATTTTATTATCCAAATCTATTCCATCAAGTTTCCATGAAGCAACAGTAACTAACTCATTTGTAACAAGATCACATATAAGAGTCAAAGACTGGCCTTCAAAAGCAAAGAGATATTGTGAACTGTAAGCTGAATCGAAGAAAAATTAAGAAACAGTTAATATGTACATGTATATTGTAAATAGATGAAAACTTTTTAAAAATACTTTTATAATAATAAAATATAAAACATCTACAGTGGTTTCAATTAACCCATGATTTCCAAATATTTACAAAGCTTCTGCATATAACACAATGAGTATTGTTTTAACCACACCCTCCTCCAGAGAAGCTTCAGATGAACCAGAAATAAATATCATTTAGTCAAGGAAGGATTGCCTAGAACAGAGTCTGTATGATTCTTTTGGTTATCAATATCGTTTATAGAACGAAAGCTTTTCTGAAAATGATCGATCGGAATAATAATTTTACTAATTAAATATATTGCTAATATGTGATTCAAGCTGGTTTAAGCACGAGTATCCCTAAGCTTTCTTAAACTTTTTTACCTTTAGCCTTTTTGGCAACTTTCTTGATTCTTCTAGTTATATCTTAAAGATACTCGGATATACTGTTAAACCTTATCTTCAATCAACAGCATGAACAGAGGCCAAAAGTTGGCATGAAGCTTTATTGAACAAATAAGCAATTGAGTTAAGATAGTTAATGGTTGGTTTAAAGGTATCTAAACACTAAAACTATTATCTCATTTATTGTGCATATATGGCACATCGAAATTTAATAGGTACTAGTGTTATAAATTTAGCAGCTTATATTAAGCTTTTGCTTAAAATAATATTTTTATAATCTCTTATTTTAACTAGTATTTAGATGACAGTATTTTATGCTCTTTTAATAAGAATTAAACCGCAAAAAACTTTAAGATCTTTTGCTAGCACTTGTTCGATAAAACCACCAAACCTAATTTATTTTACCACCTAATAATAAGACAAAACAATATCTGAGTCATCTGTAGAGTAAAAAACCTTTGTAGTTCGCCTTAAAAAAGAATCCAGTGTAATGTATATAACAAACCTCATTATATTTACCTAATTGTTTTTTTCGGACACTATAAATAACAATATATGAGCCATTTCTTATGGTAAATCCAGATTCTGTCACAGAACACATATAAACCCCTTTGTCTTCTTGTGTGATTTTCGTTATTGTCAAACTCTGAAATTCCACCTGATAAGAAGGGTCTTTACCCTGTAGCTCAATGCCATTCTTATACCATTTTATGACGTTACAATCAGTACAGAAATCAAAATCACAATGTAGAGTGATTGATTCCCCTTCATTTACTTCTAAATACCTACTTGTGGAACGTTCAGTCGGCAAATCTATAAAGAACAAATCATACGGAAATGATTAATGTGATAACAATGAACTGAATAAATTTCAGATATAAATAGTTACAAAATGTTTCCAAAAGCTTGTGGTTTGAATGATTTTTATGGGAGTTCATTTATTGCTGTGTAATATTTCAAGAACATTTTACAACTTCAATATTAATTTTTTTATGATTGAAAGCTAACCCCCGCTGCGGTTGTCCAAAGTGTCATGAGCTATATAATATATCTGATAAAATATAAAAATATTATGTTAAAAACATACACACAAAAAGAAAAAAATACAAGAATTTTGAAACACCAAATACAAGCGAGAACACAAAACAACACGATTTAATAAATGAAAATATTAAATATATATCCAGGGAAGACTTTTTATTTATTTTAGGATTTTGTTTTTTAATTTTGATAGTGCATTTATCACGTTTCAAGAACGTAGCTTATTTTGAGTAAATACTATTCTTTTTTTGACCTAAGATTTTAAATAACGTAGAATTAAGACAACAATTACCGAAAATAAACCTTTGGATAAAATGGGAGTAGCTTGTACGAGTTGTGTATCTTGATTAATCAAAATAATCTAAACAGTCCTGGCTATTAATATAATTTTTGATTTTTTAACAGATAAATAAAACTAAAATCAAAATTTATCGTAAATAACAACAGATTTAATTAAAGTTAATATAATATTTATTACAAAAAGATCATTTTTTACAGAAAATATGATATGTACTTTACTAAAGCTCTGTTAATCAAAGTAATAAAGGGTGAAGAATAGAAAAAATAATAAAAAACACATTTGTAATTCATATATCAGTTTGTGGTTTTTAAAAAGATCTAATTCACGTTTTCGCTATTGACGGTAATTGATGAATATTATGGTTTTTTAAATTTAATTATTTTTAAATCTTCGTGTTATTTCGTACACCTTTATAAGCTATAACATCTCCGTCAACATAAATATTTAACTGTTCAATGAATAAGTACTATGTATCTATAAATGTCAATTATGGTTGTTCCTTATATTGATGTAATTATTGACTGAACGCTTTTGAACAACTGTTTTAAATGATTTCATTTCATGTCGTCTGCCAGATTTCATTGTGTAAAACTGAAAGCTCTTAAATACGCTTGACGTATTTTATATTAAAGTAAAAACTGTAAATCACTTATTTTCAGAATTAATATTTATGATTTAAATTTTGGCTAAGTTAGATATTACTATTGTTTACTTCTATTTAATAATTACTTTACTGATTGTCAATATTTAATTTATCTTCTATTCAATGAAAATATTCATAGAAATAAAATTAAAAATAGTGCACTTAATCGTGTGCAACAATCTCAGTGAATTGTAAAAATAGAATCATTTTCATTTTAAAACATGTGTATAATCATGGATAAATGCATTTTGAAAATTTTTTTTTACCTTTTACTTTTTGTAATTGTACTACGTTAGAGGTCCTACCACCTCCGTAAACACAGTACCAATTTCCATCATGATTTTTATTGAGTTCAGATATATTCAAAATTATGCTTTTCATTTTTAGATTTCGTTTGAGCTCGAATCCGTTGTGCACAACTGAGCAAAGCCTATCACTTGAACATCTTCCAACCCTTGTGTTTTGTGGACCAAAAATTGCAATTTCATGTTCAAAGTCCGGTACATGACATTTAATTGCACATGGATATCCAACGACATATGTTTTACAGTTGATACTTATATCAGGAAAAGTACCAATAATAACAAAATGTAATGAATTAATGAAAATGACACTCCGTATTTGTACTATCTGCTTGAAATACGACAAAATACTTTTAAAAATGATAAATATAAGTAATAAGATACTTTCCAAATACATGTAAGTTCTTTATTTATTATAAGTATGCAGAAATATGGTCCTCTTAAAAAAACAGAAAGATGGTCCTCTTAAAAAAACAGAAAGCATGTTTTTAAAACAAATTAGGTTTTAATATTTTTGTTTTATTCCCAGATATAAATGAACGGTTGGAAAAAAAGGTTTTCTATTGAAAATGTTTTTGTAGTCGGTCAATTATTTAAATAAACGTATATAGAAAAACCTAAATTCCTAAAATTAAATGAAAATTAGTTTAAAGATTTTTTTAAAAAAACATTAAATAAAATTTTGAAAAAAAATCTGAATGAATAAAATAAATTAAGGGTTTTTGACCTACAATAATTTTTTAGAAACAATTTAAAAACAAATTATTGAATATTTTACAAAATATATTATACTATTACTTACCATCCATACAAATAATATGCCTAAGCATCATCATCACCACAAAACAATAAAATAATACATTTCTCGTCGCAAAAAGACCATTCCTGTAATTAATTGCAATTAAAACAAAGTATTGGCAATAATAAAGTTTTTGTTTTATTACATACTAAAGTGATTTAACAAAACACTTATTTTGATACCTTTTTTAATGGAGTGGGTTCTGATACCATAATAAAAAAAGTTAAGAACGGTTAAAAGTTAACCACATAATCCATGATAATGCATCTCCCAAAAATATTAAGACACTTAGGTGGTATCGTTTTCCTTAGCAACGCAAGTATTACCACCAACAGATTAAACAGATATGAAACAATGTAACACAATATAACAATTTTCTCATTTCCAATCATAAAACAGATTGCTAATCTACGGTTTAACCATTAAGTCATTTAGTGTTGTGTACCAGTGTATGAAGATGATACTCTACAGTTACTTTTCCCTCTTTTTTTCTTTTTCCATATCATGCATTTTTCGGTTAAATGACTTTGTATTTGATAAAGTAGTACACTTCAAACTTTTTAAAGTTGCATTAAATAAAGTGCTTTTTAAACTTCATTTAATTTATTGTTAGTCAAAATGAATTGTCTTGTTTATACCTTTATAAAATGTGATATAAAACTTAGTTTTTTAAATTTCGTTATACATTAAAGGACACATATCATCTTAATTTTGTAAAAAATGAAATAAATCTAAAATAATCATATTAAATGATAAAATTATAAATGGTAGTGTGTAACTATTAACCAGTTCAGTCTGTGTAGTAAATAAAAATAAAACATTAAAAAATTAAAATAAAACAAATCTATGAAGATAATATTGTTTTACCTTTGTGTCGTATGTCGTGTAAACGATGAATTAAACAAAGTCATTATTATATGCAGCGGCAAACAAAAAAACAACAGATTGATATTCAATCATTTTATCAAGGGGCTTAAAAGTTATATGGCATTCATGTCAATGTTTTTGATAAGTAAAATGTTGCTTTATCCAAAATTAACCTGGAAATATTTGATGCATAGTTACATATTCCTTTCATACTTCATTTCCATTTCACACGAGGTAAGCTCGGCAGGATATACGTATTTTTCTGAGGCACTCGGCTTTACACGTTGCCATTTTACGTATTTAAATAATTGTGTCAGTGTTTATAGCTTAAGAGTGTAATTTGAAAATGGACCGGCATTTATGTGTTAGATATGATACCGATAAACGTATTTTGTTTTGCATTATTGGAAAAGCTGAAAAAAGTGTTCATCTTTGCAAACGTTTATCTCTAAAATAAATCGGATATCTCTTAATACAACTGTTGTTGCCAAATGAATTAAAAAAGGCTCTAACGAGCAGTTTAGGTTTGAAAATTGCTCGGGCAGATCATAGTGTTTGTAAGTTTGCTTGCCAAAAGTTGGTGGTTTTATCCGACAAATCCAATTTCCTCCACTATCTCAGAACTGACTACCTTGATAAAAATGGAAGAATTATGGCATGGGCGTTAAATGACACTTCATTTTACATACAAATGAAAAGTGAAAAAAAAGTGATAATAGCAAGCTTTAAACAAGTGAACACACATGAATGTTAACAGACTTAGTTTTTTATATACCTAAATAACTGTTGCCTGATCAACTGTTATTTACAAACATTTTATTTTCACATTGTCTTATAATAATTTGTACTCTTCAACAGAAAATATTTACTGAGAGTTTCAAGTTTAATCACACTTTAAATCAATTTGATCTTTTTAATGCTTAATAGCTAAACAATATGTAATAAAAATCTGCATAAATTATATATCAAAACGTTTTAACTTGTCTTTTAGTGAAAATCTAAACTGTAGATGAAAATATTGGATATTTTATAAAATTCTTGACTATTTACAACGGTATAACATTCGCCAATTACACAAAGTGTCATTCAAATGATGATTCAAATTACGTCATCGTAAAAAAAACTACGAAAACAGATTTAGTTATCCAATTAAAGTGAACATAACAGTCTAAGCTGATGATTTATTGATGGAAATTTTATCGATATGTTTTCAAATTGAATCGGTAAACAAAATAAAATCATTAAGTTTAAGAAAAAATTCTTTATGTTTATCCCTATTCAGAAGATTGTAAAAAGACCTCTTGACGGTAGGACAACATCGTGTTTCCCTGTTTTTTCCATAACTTAATCAAAAAATTACAAACAAGGTATTTAATTTGAATGAAAATAAATTTAAAAAATCTGGTAATAAATAATTTGTTCAAACTTACATGTTAATTGTTCTTCCTTGTACTGATGACTATGGTATTTTTCCCAAACCTATAAATAGACATTAAAATTTTATTTCGGGTGGCTAATTTTAGAATGTAGTTAACTTATTTCAACCCAGCTATGTATTATTATAACGTCTATATTATTATAATTTTTGCGCAATAAAGAATACTAAAATGCTGTAGATCTGCGTAAAATCGTGTTTAAGGTGTATTGTAGATGTCAACTTACACAGTATCAAGTATTAAATAAAGAAAGAAAAAGAAAAAGAATTGCGATAACTTATGATAATTTATTTGCATTTAAGAGTAATTTTGTACCCTTTGACACATTGAAACACAGATTTTAATCATATAACTGTACAATTTCAAATAAATTTTATTTAGATCATGAAATTAAGTACTTTTAAAACATATAACTCATCTTTAATTGTGACCAAGGAATTTCGAAAAAATGCAAATATTATTTAAAGTTTTAATTCAACAAATAAACATTTACATTAGCATTGCGGTTACTTATCATACCGTTTTGATTTAATTAAAGTGAATTATTTTCTCAAAATTGATGGAATTGTTTTTATTTATTAGTTTAAAAATTTCAATTCAGGCCATTTTTACTATTACAAAAACGTCCTGAAAATGCATTAATTTATGTAAAAAGATTATCCTTCCATCATTACTCTGTCACATACAAAAATCGTCATTTGGTCGCATAGACAAAGATGAAGACAAAAATTACAAAATATTAAACTAATCGAAGGTAGGTTAGCACGCATTTAGAAAGTTGAAAGGTAGCTTGGTGTAGCAAACATTTTCTATTCCCAGGCGTAAAGTAACTTTTCTAAAGTTACGGGGTTGATTATCGTAATGAACACATTTTACATAACGACTGGTGTTACACGATTAATGATAAATCTTTGTACATAAACTTTGTTTTTGGTGTAAATAGTTTTTTAATTTTTAATTAAACTATTATCAGCCATTACCAAGGGTTCTTATAATAAAGAATTTATTTTAGCTGCCGAATGATTGCAACAACAAAAATTATGTTTGAAAGAAAGGTCAAATTATCAAAAAAGTTCATACATACAAAATTGCAAATATTTGCCAACCTCAAATATAAAGTAAGTACTATTTCTTTTTATATTGATATGACTTTGATCATTTAAAATTTTGGCCACCTAATTTGAAAACGACATCAATGCTAATTTAGGACTGTTAGTTGCATGGGAAAACTCACAAGATTGCAAAATGTAAATAAACATCACATTTATTAATTGATGATCCCTTTTTTAAACTATCTATTTTCTCTTGTTAACATATTTCTGTTGCTGCGTTTTTCTGATTAGTAAATGCCAACATGTATTGCACCTGAAAATTTCTTATTTTTCAATTAAATATTTATAAACGATAATTGTTTGGAAAACCAATAGATATAAAAAGATATTAAAAGATATTAATAGCTCTATCCTCTTACGTTCAGAAGAATCGGACTTATATTTTTTTAACATTACACATTTCTATTTTTAATTTACAGAAGGGAAACCCGAAAGCTATTTATAAATTTTAAAAGAACATGTTTTAGATCTCAAAATTATTTTAGTTCTATCCTCCTACGTTCAGAAAATCGGACTAACATGTTTGTTGTATTTAAACTTTACGTTTTTTTATTTTTAATTTACAGAAGGGAAACCCGATAGCTTTTTACAAATTTTAAACAACAAGGTTTACTCCCTATCGATAAGACATTAAACCCTATCCTGGTAATAGGGAAACTTACTGTCATATGTCTTAATAATTATGTTGTATAGGTCATGAATCAAATTAAAAATATTATATAAATTATTTGAAAGATCTCAGTTAAAATAGAAAAGAATTAAATAAATATAAATCTATCATTATTCTGTCTAAACTTACGTGATTTTGATCCCTTTTTCCCCAAAGTTTTATCAGGTTTTAAACTAACAAAACCATAGTATGTCTGTTACTATCAATAGACATTATTTTTCCGGATGTATTTTTAGAATAAGGGTGACAACGTATCATATTTCAGTACAAATATGTATAATATTACTTTTAATAGAGCAAATATTGCGTAGATAAATGGATCTTGAAGACATGTCATTGTTTAATATTAAGTAATAAAATCCCTAACGTAAGTATGACAAGTTAAATAAAAAAAAATACAATACATACCTGTCCATACTTTCGTCTTTAACGAATAAAGTGGTTTTAAAAACAATATGTTCGAATGAATATTCATTTGTTTTGACCAAGATTATTCTTTTTTAAAAAATAACACACACACACACATAAGGTACACTCGCTTCAGGCTGTTCGGAGACCTCTCTGCTGTAGATCTGCGTCAAATCTTATTTAAGGTATATTGATGTTAACTTAAACAGGTATAAATTCATAACAATAAAGATTTAAAAGTTAAAAAAATTTTGATTATTATATTTGATCTTACCTGTTTGAAATAAATCGACTTCAGTGGTATTTTTTACACTTGCAAAATCTTTTACATGTGATTACCGGTTACTATTAATAGACTAACTTATGTGAACTTCATACATTTCAATTGATATATAAATAATAAATATGTATGCAAAATTGTAAACTTTAATCCGCACGAAATGAATATTCTACAATACCGTTATACATTTTACATTTTAATATTGCGTTAACACTTGACGGTAAATTTTACAATCATAATTTCCTCTTTGATACAATGAAATACTGATTTATCTGTATAACTAAACATGTTCAAATAAATTTGCATTTGATTTAGATCAATAAATTAAGTTTTTAATACATATAATTTATATTCATTTTTTACCTAAAAATGCAAATATTATACATGTGTATATGTTTAAAATGAGCACTTTATGCATAAGCAACAGCATAGCGGTTGCTTATTACCGATATGGGTGTCAATTATTTTTTCAGTGTAAAGTTGATGGAATAAAAATGTTTCATTTCTAAGTTTTGACATGAATTAAGTCTACTTTGACTGAAACCAAATTAATCTATCTTTAAATTACTTTACGTAAATAGTTGATACTGCCATCATTACTATGTAACATTTCAAAATCCGACATTTTGTTGCATTTACAAATAATAAGCAAGGGTGAAAACAGAAAGAAAATTAAGCAAAGATACCGAAACAAACATTTGAGCTGTATCTTCCCGTTTATATATTCATGTTTTGTCTTCTCCGCAATAAGCTAATTAATGATACTGGTATAAATGTGATACATATTAGTTATCTTTGTAACTCGATTATATAGAGAGACAAACTAATTTATCATGTATACAAAATCGTAAATATTTTGCCAAGTGCAATTTAAAATAACTACTTTTTATTTTTATATTTGAAAACATTTTCATCATTTAATAACTTTTGGTCATCAATGCTGGTTTAGGACTGTTTGTGGTATAGAAAATTTCTTGGTGGTAGATACTTTAAACCGAATAGATTCCAAAAGAAAATTAAGTCGCATTTACCTATGGAAATCTCTTTTTCTGAATATCTATCATCTCGTGGTAAATTTTTTCTGTTACTGCATCGCCTTATTGGTTAACGCCAACGACATGTTTTGCGCTGAATATTTCTATTTTTCAATTCGATATTGATATATATACGATAATTGATGGAAACCCAATAGCTATTAATAGATATTGATAGTCCTATCCTCTTGTGTTTAGAAGAACCGGAGTGGTATTTTTATGTTTTATGTGGACATGACGCTTTTTTATTTTTAAATTATAGGAAAAAAACCCGATAGCTATTAATAAATTTTAAAAGTACATTATTTAACTGTTAAAAATCTTTGAGTCCTATGTAAGAAAACAGAAGTGGCGAGTGAGTTCAAATAACAAATAATCAACATCCATGCGTTTTCTTTTAATTTTTATAGAAGGATTCAAAATTCAAAATAAATCAATTGCTCTTCCTTACCAACGAAGTAATTTACTTTGTATTGTCGGTTACTATTAATAGATAATACATGGGTGTATCGGGTGATTAACTTTAAAATGTAGGTCTTCCATGAAGATAGATAAAAATACATTTATTGCGAAAAAACAACGAATGTTCAGGAATTTTTCTACATAAAAATTGAAAAATCTTTATACAGCTACAAAGTATTTATAACACGTTAAATAAATCATTTAGATGTCGGTCCAATTACATTTTACAGGTATAATGTTACTTTGATACAATACAGTGATGTAAATTTAATCACTCGGCATGTTCTAATGAATTTGATTTAAATAATTAAATTAGTTTATTCTGTTTGAGCATAATGCGTCTTTTTTGTCGCTGATATTTATCTATGTAGCGTCGGAGAGAATAAAACAGCAAAATGTTTACATTTTAAAAGCAAGTCTAAAAATCAATGTCTTTTAAATAGAAAGTGTTTGTTAATAATACATTTTTTGCTCAATGTTTGCTCATTCTATTGAATAAATGCAAATTTGGTGGTCGTTTACAATGGATATTTTTTTCATTCTTTTCATTTTGTTCTTAAAAAGTGTTTATCATACGCAGATTGTACAGTGAAAATTTGTTACACTTGTGAATTAAGGTCAATCTCAAATTTGCACAGAACTGTCAAATAACTGTAAACATTGACAATCATGTCTCTGCTCCAAAATACCGTCGCATTATCACTAAAGAGAGTGACCAGGGCGCGAAATAAATCCACCTTAATGAATGAAATTCCTTTTGACATTAAAAGATTACGCTTTTATTTTTTAAAGGGATTCATTTTGAATATTGATTGAAAAAATACAGTGAATATCTTTACAAAAATATTTCTAGAGTTAAAAAAGTCATTAAATTATTATTGTTTCGAGTTGTTTTTTTAATTTGCTTTTTATGAAATTAATTTTAATGGAATTGCTGCACCTGTTATTTAGAAGGTTCATTTTGGGTATGTTTCATTGCAATCCGACTTCCGGTATGTAAACAGGCATTTGAAACGGTTTGAGAAAATTTTTTTTTATATGTATGCATGAGAGATAGGGCTATCCCACCCTTAGGGTTATGAATATACTAAGCCTTTTGGAAAGACTACATTACTACTTTTAACCCCCTCGGTTTCAATAGCCCTATCTTTTATGTAAACATATGAAAGAGTATTAAAATAATCTATGTACTCGTATATTTTCATTTTAAAACCATCATCATTATCACTTTATCCAGTGTACTCTCTCTTGTTTTCAATTAATGTTTATCTTCTCACAATAGTTCATTTTCGTTTTCTGCTTTGTTGTATTTGTTGTTGTTAATGACTTGTTTAAACCTTAACATATACATTTTCCGTCATGGAATAATAAAAGAAAACGTAGAAAACCAATAACAAATAACAGATATTAATATGTGTCATTTCGACTAATATTTAAACAATATGTTTGTTATATAAAATATTAAATGGGAAACGCTTATAGTAATTAATAAGTTTTAAGAGTTTTTAATTATTTTTATGTCATGTTTGAAAACTCATTTATCGGTAAAACATTAACATATTTCATGTGAGAAGACCAGGATTGCAGTCATTAGATTGAAAATTAAACATTATCAACGTTCGTGCGTTTCACAACGTTGGATGGTACAGAAAAATGATTTTAAAATAAATATATAACACAAATACCCGTTAAATTTTGGTGTGTCATATGTGCACAATTCGGAAAATCATTCCTCATCAGTGACACTAGAGGCCAAAAAGTTTGATAGATAAAAAAACGACGAGTTATTGTTTACATAAAGACGAGTTGCAGTGTTGTAATATTGAAATACAGGTTAAATATTAAAAAAACTTTTTGAAACCAATCTTCAACCCATGTGCATGTACTTAGTCTGAGTAAAAACCAGCATACACTGTTTATATAGTGTAATATTTTGTTTTTTACATTGTTTAAAAAAAAAAATAACTGGTATCCAGTTAGGTATGGTAGGGGCCGCAAGTTATTAATCAAATGTAGTAGTAAGTATCACTCAAGAATAACTATTTATAAAACTAGACAACCAATGATGGCGACCGAAATAGCTTTTTTTATTAAATGACAAAAGGGTGTTCCTTTAATGATATCTCACTAATAACAATTCACTTTAAATTTTAAAATAACCCTTACTTTAACGCAAAATGATACAATTCCCGATTAACACACATAATTTATTAATTTTAAAATTTATTTTCTTACATTTATAAAAAAAGTACTCTGAATTGTATCGTTTTCATTAATTACTTATAGAATAAATTTTCATAAATTTAAAATGATATGAACAAATGTGGAATTTTTATCTTTTTATATTAGACAAACAATTCTTGTTACAGAAAATTTCATCCTCGTCATGGCAAAAGCGTGAAACCCAAAAAGAGGGGATACCAATGTTACATCAATATGGTGACGTTAACAATCAAGGTATTCTAGTGTATTATATGATTAAGACAGAATATAAATTAAATACTACTTAAACAAGGTACAGCGCAGATGCATTCAATCTTTTGAAGCTAATAGAGGATTTGATTAAACAAGTTGAACTGATAGAGAGGAAAGAAATCAGGCTCCATCAATCTGCGTAAAACAATTCCATTTATATACAACGCTTTTTATTGGATAACCATTATGATTGTCGTTTTAACGGAAAGTTTAAAGCTGAAAGAACTTATGACGGCAAGACCTAAAGTCACATAATCATGAAGCCATAGAAAGTTTACAATTAATTTTTAAAAGCTTATAGCTCAAAAACATTTCTTTTATCTGAAATCTGCCAACTTAAAAGTAAAAATAACCTGCAGTAATATACATTAACATGTAGCGACTAATTAAAATTTTATAACCTGAAATGATAGCATTTCTCATTTAACCTATTGGTAGACCACGTTCAGTTTCACAAAGAATTTTTATTTAAGAAATCTCACTTTCGAATTTTATAGCTAACTTAAGTCTTGAATGCTCATATCGACATACATGTAATATATATTTATATTGATAATGTATAAATACAAATCAAATTAATACCTAGCAGGAACTCCTTAAGTTGAGAAAATAGTACTCTAAAGCATTTTTACTTGATTTATTTTAACTTTTACTGGTTAAGAAAAATCTATAATATTTTATACATCACCAGCATTCATAAAACTTTGTTTAAAAATGTTTATTTTTGTTTATTTATGATTTTAAAAACATTAAAATGGTAAATTTATCAATCAATATAATAAATTAATATAAAAATAAAAGCATGGCAATCAGAAACAACCTTTACCTTGTATACTATATTGATATAATTAATAATATAATCTGCATATAAACACAAGCTGTAATTTAAACAATATTATTTAAGTTCTCAAGCGGAACAAAAAATACCAAAACAAAATTTGTGCCAAATATTCCCCGAACAACGACATGATATGAGATGACAATTTCTACATGTACAGATTCAATCCGGGTATTCCTTGTGTAAAAGTCTGCACAAAAAAGTTATGAAACATAAACTCATGGCAAAAAGGTATAAATCCATTCAGAAACCTGCTCATCGTATTCGGAAATTCAAATTTTATATCGAAAAATTTCTTCCATTACTTTGGAAGAAAATGAGAATACACAGAAATTAAAACATTTGTTTAAAACAGTCATCAGCTTTACTTGTTACAACATATCTGACCATTACCTGTTTATGTGTATTCATCGAAACAAATTCTTCAGAGAAGAGAAGCACCGAAAATATTTCCTACCCTCAATGTACTTGCAACGGAAAATACTTTTTAGAAACCATTTCAATGTGGATTCCATATTGAAGCTATAAAACCTAAAATGCGATAATTCATGAATTATAGATTCGAAAATTAATCCCACATTTTATTCTTTCTATCAGTTATTGCACACTGAACTGTGAAGAAGAAGACTCACTAATATCCTCGTCTTCGCACCTTCTCCTCCTCGTCCTCTAGGTTAACCTGAACTGGTTTTGTTTGTTTAGGTTCGAAGGGAGGATCTATCTTAATCACAGGAGTACTAACTTTAACTTCATGACTCCGAATTCCTGGAATTCCTTGCTGTATGACTAAATACTGGTATCCTACTTTCACCGTCCCCGTTAGCTCTGTCTCTACTAGAACTTAAAGATCGTGATCTAGTAGAAGGCGTTTTGATCCCACCTCTTGTTGGAATGTGCGTTTTACGGATGCCTTGATAAGGACTTTTTTGGAAGGCCATAATACAATGAAGATTTCCGCCGACTTTTTTAATATTTCTTTTTTGAACTCCTTTTTCTAACTTCCTGATATCGATATAAAATGGATTCTGACAATTAAGATCTTGTGATACATCTTCCCATCTAAAATTAAATATGAAGATACAAGACAATAACATCCAGCCTACAATACAATAAAACGCTAGTATTGAAAATACATGCATCACATCACAAAAAAGAAACACTGAACAATTAACTACATGACACAGATATATCATAATAACTATTCATTAAATAATATACGTTTTATATCAGAATGTATAATTGTTTGCTCTGTAAAGGAAAATGAATTGAAAATTTCATTTTAATGGGTAGACAAAGATCAAAACTAAAATTAAAGATCAAATAAATAAAGTTTAACAACTGGTACTATTTTAAAGAGAAATCATTTTTCGCTATATTGTTGTTTTACAGGACCCAATTCCATTGAATAACTGTTAAGTTTGGCGCACATATTTTTTGACACAATTATCTGTCTGCGCACCATCATATAATAGTTATTTTCAGAACTTACATCACAACAATAATTTTTTCCACGTCAAAAATTACTATTTCAAACTATGGAAGCAAAATAGTTGCAGCAGTCGATACATTAACTTCTATTATATCTTTATGAACACTATCACAAAAAGATTAAAACCTTTCAACCATTTATAATGACCGTATGTTATTTGATTAAATCTAATAGTCTGTTCAAACGATTTGAAATAATCAAAATTAAAAAAAAATTAATTAAGTCTTGTACATAAAAAGGTTCAGATAAACCATTTGCTTCAAATAATTCTTACAAAAAAACCTTTAATGTCATTTCATATTCCTTTAGTTATATTCACGACTTCATTTCAGGTCAATATATATGCTACAATGCTATAGACTTTGTTAGTTAAATTCATATGATGATAGACACTGTCTTGTATTCTTCGTTTCCGTTAACTTATTAAACAAATTAGATAATACTAATTTTCCTTTAATGAAATAAATAATCTCCCATATGAATTTATTATAATAAAAGTATTATCATGCAATATTATACTATATTATTCTATAAAATGCAGAAATCCATATAAAATTTTATACCTTTTACAGTGTATTGAGGGTTGCTTCCTGCTACAGTCGGCAATAAGCATCCATGTTTCCATATCCTCAGATTTTGGAGAAGAACTAAAATATAACATTAAAACACATACACTTTACGACATTCAAAGCGTACCAGAGGACACAATACAAAGTTGTGATAAAAACATCCAACTACAATCAGGAAATAATTAAGTTAACCATACCAAGAACGAAACAAGAAAACATCAAAATAGAAGGTAAAGCTAAATTAAACCAAACAAGAACACAACACAATACATGTTTATGAAATTAACACCCATCAAAGATCAAGACAGTTTTTACGAGTTTGAGATAGATTTAGTCAAACAAGAACACGCGAAAATACATGTTAATGATAGATTCATCCAAACAAAAACAGGACACAATACATGTTCATGATAGATTCATCCAAACAAAAACATAACACAATACAAGTTCATGATAGATTCATCCAAACAAAATCATGACACAATACATGTTCATGATAGATTATCAAAACAAAAACATAACACAATACAAGTTCATGATAGATTCATCCAAACAAAAACATGACACAATACGTGTTCATGATAGATTCATCAAAACAAAAACATGGCACAAGTTCATAATAGATTCATCCAAACAAAAACATGACACAAGTTCATGACTGATTCATCCAAACAAAAACATGATACAATACAAGTTCATTTTAGTTTCAGTTCGAGACAGATTTAACAAAACAAGAACACGACACAATGCGACACAATACATGCTTCTTAATAATTCCGCCAAACAAGGACACAACACAACACAAATTGATAAGCAAATTAAGAACACGACATAATAAAGGTTCATAATGATTAGTGCAAAACAAGAATGAGAGATACATTTTGAGATGATTGATTGGTTATCAAACTCCCAATGTCCGATGTTAAAGCAAATAAAAGTCTACTGCCTTTCTTGTATTTCAGAGGACCATAAATCATACCGCTTATTTACATCCAGTGGTCCACTAGTATTCCTTTAGTTATATTCATGACTTCATTTCAGGTTGGAAATATGTATCAATATATATGCTATAATGCTAGAGACTGCCTTGTATTCTTCGTTTCCGTTAATTTATTAAACAAATTTGACAGGCAGTAGACTTTTCTTGTATTTCAGATGACCATAAATCATCCCACTTATTTATACCTAGTGGTCCATAAACGTATAAACATTGAGTTTCAGAGAATTAAAATCAACCCTTACTAAACCAAACTGAACCAACAAGTTCCCCTACCATACATGTATATCTAAATATATCTATTAAAATTTAAGATATATTTGTATTCTTATTTCAGCTTTATCATAGCATAGAAAAATTACGATGTCCCTAATTTCAAACGATGTGTTCGTTATTTTTTAATTAAATGACGGAAACAAAACTCAATAAAACAAGAGGCTAAAAGGCCTGTGAAGCCCAACGGACGAAAATGGTTCTTGTGCCTCCATTTATATAAACTCGGTACAGGAACTTAAGCTGATGTTAAATGCTAAATATAAAAGCTGTTCGCGTTACAGTTTAGAGAAGAAGATTTTTAAATTTGACTTCCCATATAAGTATATGTAGATATATTGGCCCCTGGGTGGGACCAAAAATGGCCTGGGGCCTTTATTTGCACAAACCTGGAAAAGGGACTTGAGCTGATAATAAAAGCTTTAAGACTTACAGTTTCAGAGAAGAAAATTTTTAATGTGATTTCCAATATATGCATATGAAGACATATGGGCCCCTGGGGTGGGGCCGAAAATGGCCTGGGGGCTACCATTTATACAAACTTGGTAAAGGGACCTGAACTAATGTTAAATGCCAAATATGAAAGCTTAAGGCCTTACAGCTTCAGAGAAGATGATTTGTAAATATGATTTCCACATATTCATATGTAGATATATTGGCCCTTTGGGTGGGGCAAAAATGGCCCAGGAGCAACCATTTCTACAAACCTGGTATAGGAACTTGAGCTGATGTTAAATGCCAAACATAAAAGCATTAGGCCTTACAGTAGTTTCAGAGAAGAAGATTTTTAAATTTGATTTCAAATATATGCATATGTAGATATATGGGCCCCTGGGTGGGGCAAAAATTTACCCAGCGGCCACCATTTGTAAAAACCTGGTAAAGGAACTTGAGCTTTAGGCCCTACAGTTTTAGAGAAGAAGATTTTTAAACTTGATATCCAATATATGTATATGCAGACATATGGACCCCTTGGGTGGGGCCAAAAATGGATCGGGGCCACCATTTGTACAAACTTGGTAAATGGGCTCAAGCCGATATTAACTGCCAAATATAAAAGCTTTAGGCTTCATGGTTTCAGAGAAAATTATCAAAGTTGATATCCCATTTTAAGCCATCTATGCATATGCAGATATATGGACCCCTGGGGTGGGGCCAAAAATGGACCGGGGGCCACCATTTGTACAAACTTGGTAAAGGGGCTCAAGCCGATTTTAACTGCAAAATATGAAAGCTTAAAGCTTCATGGTTTCAGACAAAAAGATTTTCAAAGTTGATATCTCAATATAAGCCACATATGCATATGCAGATATATGGACCCCTGGGGTGGGACCAAAAATGGACCGGAGCCATTATTTGTATAAACTTGGTAAAGGGGCTCAAGCTGTTATTAACTGCCAAATATGAAAGCTTAAGGCTTCGTGGTTTCAGAGAAGAAGATTTTCAAAGTTGATATCCCATTATAAGCCTTATTTGCACTTTTTACGAAGTATGACAGAAAAAACGCTAAAAACGCCTATCCTAGTTTTTGACAGAATTTCACGAAATGTACAACCTATATGTTTAAGGGTGTCTAGAAGCTAAATATCACATCAGATTTTGCATATAACCTATGGTTTAGAGAAGAAGCTTATTTTAGGTTTTTTACATTCTAGGTCGCTGTGACCTACTTTTGGTTGCCATGGAAACCAATTGTACAAATTTTCATCTTCTCCTTCTAGGGATCATTCCTGTCAAGTTTTGTTAAAATTGGCCAAGTAGTTTCAGAGTTTTTGCTGTTAACGGACGGGCGGACGGACGGAAGCACGCACGCACACAAGCACACATCATGCCATCAGCTCATCCGGCTTTAGCCAGTTGAGCTAAAAACGTTAGTATTTTGAGATAATTGTAACTCCATACTTTATTAAAGATAAAACTTAAAACAGTTTACATTTGCGATAGAAAGATATAAGTGGTTGGAATCGAGAAACATCCGACACTTGAAAAACATTTACTTTTTAAAAAAGTAACATCAAATTTGAAATTATAAAGTTTCTACTACAAGACTAAATTATAAGCAATAAAAACAGTCGAACCTTTAATGAATTATCTGTAAATAAACATCACTCATATATTACATACTACAATTGTCTACCGGTTTTATTAATTGGTCGAAAAGAACAACTGAGAATTAACGAGTCAGGTAATGTTTTTAACATGTAAAGAATAGCATATATATTGCTGTATTTAAACTTACGAGTACGCCTCTGTTGGTAGTGAAGGAACATCTTCGTATCCTATAGGGCAGAAGTAGTGATTTTGACAGTGATATATATACGTTGTGTTATGGTCTTGAAGTCCTTTCTTTATTGTTGCAAGAGCTTCTTCTGAGGTGAGTCCGCATGTTTTATTTTTCCCATGAGGTTTGTATGTATAAAAACTTCTACCTCTAACTTTGTAATGTTCATTTAGTTTGCCAAACCATCTGAAAAAATTTGAAATAAAGTGACTGAAAAAAAAATTTACATACAGAAATAAGTGAAATAAGTCAATCCGAATGCAATACAAAACAATGGCAATTAATACCATGTGATTTTTTAAAATTAGCCAAAGTGCCGCTAAGAACATCTAAAACGAAATTAAAAACAGCTAGTTAAGGCAATTTGATAAAATCTGTTAGAAGTAAACTAAAATCGTAATTGGCAATCAGTAAAAGTTATTGCAAACACCAGATTGTTAACTAGTATAAGTTACATAATCCGATTAAAAGTAAGTGAAAATAGATTGACTGACATCTTGTCATTAGAACAAGTTCGTATAAGTTTATCGTAATATAACAAAGGAAGGGGAACAACTTGAAGTAAAAAATAAGTTTTCAAGAGTACGTGGTCTAGTCTCTCTGTAGTTCGTATACATACATGTCGGTTTACTGCAAATCGGACAATTTTTGGGTTCGTTTTATTTTAGCGGAAATTCTTGAGTGTGACAAAACGCAAAAGTTAAATTTTGGCAAATAGTTTACTTTTATTAAATTCGCTTTATTTGTATTGGCGAATAACTTAAAATGACGATTCTTGCGTAAATTATCTGACGCCGATTATTCCCGATTGACAGTATACTTAATCTGTAATCAGTTGGGTGTCAAACCTAAATTATTGATATTAGAAAGGTTATCCAATGAAGTGAACAGATGTTTGATAGAAACCGTAGCTACCTCATCAAAGTGGCATTTCCTGTAAACGGTCCAAATCGTATGTCTTCAAATGGCGGTTTAATCTGAACAATTGTCAAAGCTTCCTCTTGTGTGATCGGCGATAAACTACAAAACCAAAACAGGGGAAAAAAGAGTTATGAATTGTTATGAAATTTAGATGCAAACAATAAAGTAGTAAAAAAAAGGAAACGGGCAATTCAAAAACATTAAAATTACCATGTAACGATTTTCTTTTATCATTTGCATTGAAAAAATAGCTCTTTCTCGAACCTTTAATCTTATTCTAAACTAAAAATTACAATCATTACTACATAACACAATCTATGTTTATGTGTCATTTAACAGATTAACAGATAAAGCAATAGTCTATCTCATTATTGGTGTCTTCGAAAGTATTCACATTTTTCAAACACTTTTACACCACTCTATAAGGGCTAGTTACCCGACAAAAATATACCAGGTATAAATAATATTTTTCCAGATATATTACGAATGTGCTTTGCCCTCAATTGAACAGCTCTAAGTAAAATTCTAATTCTTTTCAGCTTATGCCATTTTATTGTAGTTGTTATTTTTACCTTCCATGACCTAGAGTGCTGTACAAGTAATTCCAGCAAGACACCACTGATGATATCCCACATGACTTCTTATATTGTGGTCTACTAATACAATACCTGTAAAAACAGCATAAATTATCTAAAAAAAGCAATGAATCGAATAACCTGCATGTTAGCGCAGAAGAAACGTAATCAATCACCAAGATTACTTTTTTAAAAATCCGAACCAATTTCTTACTGCTTCGGTAACTATATTGGTTACTTGAACTGTGGATTGTAGTTAATAATATTTCTTAACTGTCAATGGTTTACAGCTTGTATTGTTCCAAGAATATATGAATGTTTTAAATCCTTAGTACAGGAGGTGCTTACCCTTCCGAAGCACCCGGTCTCACTTCCTTTATGGAAGTTAAGGGTATTACTAAATTTGCCAGCTTTCAAAATTTTTACTTTGTTTTTGGGATTGTGATTTGGACAAGGACTGGTATGTTTGTGTTTTATTTATCCTTAGTCTAATTTGTTCCCTTTCAAATGCAATCAATATTTCAGCCGGCTATTCTGGTAAAATAAATAAAATCATTTTTTGTTTGTGTTTATTATTTCATGTTTCTGTTTTCAATTGACTTGAAGAGGCAAAGTATGTTTTCAGACACTAACACTTAATTTCAACGTAAATTATCGATTTTCAATAATGTTGTTCTTCTGTCGACTATTAAACACATTTAACACCATCTGTTTTATATGAAGGATTGTATCTGGGTTCAATTAATAAAAGTGATGTTTGCATTTCAACTGAAATCATATCATTCAAAAAACTGTCTTCAGAATCCTCTACAGATTATTACTGAAAAATATAAATATTTACCAAAGCAATCAACAACAACAGCAATAATAATAATAATAACAATAATAATAATAATAATAAATTAATTAATTAATAAAATTCAAAAATTAGTTACATACATGTAGTTGAAAATTCCAATACACCCTGCTTAAAAAACAATGTCACGAATTTATCCTCATTTCTGTCTATTGATTAGAAATAAATGTCAAATGTTTTCTCTTTTAAGAAGGACCTCTTTGTCCGTATGCGAGGCAATGCGTTTCATGATAACATTCCAGATGATAATGACTTATGTTGACCGGAAACTCATACATTTTCTTAAATGCCATACATGTGTACCTATTTATATTTTACAAAAAAGTGCATAGAACCTGTATGTTTTTACTGATTAAGATTTGAAGTGAATAGTAAACAGAAGTTATCCGCCATGTTTTCATACATCTGGAGTAAAATCCATATACTCTGTGTAAATTTTATACACCCTGTGTAAATTTCATACATTTCGTCTCAAATAGAACGAATGGTTTATACATTAAGCAAACCAGTCAATTAAATTAAAAAAAAAAAAATTAAAAATCGTGATAAAACTACTTATGACGTTTTATAATGGTACATTAAAAATGTTATAATATTTACCATCTTTTAATATCCATAACTTTTCTAGATGACATCTGTTCCAGTGTGATAGTTACAGATGGCGGAATATAATTTGTATAATCAACTTTGGAGTTCTCGGAGCTTAAAACTTAAACACAAAATACAAAGAGTATAAAGTATAAATAAAAAACAACGTAATTAAATTAAATAGACATTATAAAGCGTTGTTTACCTGCAAGTAACAGACATTTCCTTCAATTGGTATAGGGTAGTGGAGTGAAGTAATAGTGTTTTACGCCCAAGTCAAGAATCTTTCACTTATTTCGAGGCGGTCAGTTCTGGGATGGTGGAGGAAACCGTAGTGCCAGGAGAAAACCATCGACCTTGGGCAAGCAACTGACAAACTTTCTCACACTAGGATCTGTCCCGAGAGGGATTCGAACCTAGACGGTGAAAGGCGCTGAATCGGTATAGGGGCCTCAGTGACCAAGCAGTGTAGAGCTTACAGTTCATAGTATCTCTCATCACCTAGTTTCGAATTCAGCTCGGCAGATCCTTGTGTGAAAAAGTGTAATTTTGCTTGTCGAAGGTCGGTGGTTTTCTCTGAGTACTCCGGTTTCCTTCAACCCAGAATTGACGGTCCTCGATATTATTGAAAGAATTTTGACGATTTCTCAAGTCCACTCCACTCTTTAAGCGACAACTCTACCTTGAAAGACAGGTTGACCCAAAGACCGGGCGTATAACATAATTATTACAAGATGAGTGCAATCTACTTTAGTCGATACATTGATGTACAAACATGACATGTCTAACTTTGTCATCAATATTCCAAATTAGATCAGTGTGATGTTTTAATACCCGGAGTACAAGAAGAAACAGAATCAAATAACTTTACTATTTAATTCATAATTTGGCGTGATCCAGGGACATTTTTGTGTTGTGATGAAATATCAGAAGTATAAGAAACCTGCAAACCCTCGAGAAATACAACACTACGCTACGTCTATATCCAATATAAGTCATTCTTTCCTTAGTTAAATATGACTTAACAATGTAATAAAAAGTTTGAATGAAAATATTTTGCATTTTCTATTATAGATGCTACCAGCATCATTAGAAGAACTTCTTTAAGTTAAAAATTAATCAAAATTGTATAAGTAAACCAAATTCGACTTAAAATCTCATCATTAACTTTATTTCCATTCACACGGTTTATAATTGATATAATTGCTTCATAAATGGCAGGTCCATTGTTTTGAGTTACCGTACCCGCATACACAAATCAACAGTGATTTGTTAAACCCTTATATAATGGGGATAAAAGACAACATTAATTAGTTTCTTTTGTGACAAGGTGATTTAAACAACATTTAGACGTGAGAAAAATTGCAAAAGGGGTCACATTCTTACTAACCACAGAAACCTACCAATCACAATCTTTTGTATTTCAAGCCGGAAATTTCTGAACTAAAGCTAATGCGGCTTTAAACAAAAAATCACACTCACTAGCCCAATCACTCTACCCTAACCGTCTGTCATTCGCAATAATATTCCTTAATTAAAACAAGCAAAAGAAGAATAAGGAAGAAAAATTTTTCTGACCAATCGCCTTCTGCTATTCATTGTAAAACCCAAATCAGACATGTGATTATTGATTTTATCTTCAGGAGTTTTGAGGATTTGTGGGGAAATGTAATGACACCTGGTTGGTAGATGCCATATTTTTACTTACACGGTTAGAATATGAACTTTTAGGTAAAGCTCGACTTGGATTTAGACATTACCCCCAAAGTCAATATTAATTCACTTATATCAAGGCTGTTAGTTCAGGGATTAACTACTACAACATAAACTGTATACCAATGATAATGAATGTAAATTACTACTACTTATAAAGCTAGGATATCTTGAGCGTTTTGGACAAATAGGAAATCGTCTTGGAGATTTAACGCGTGTATAGGTGTATATAGAGAAACATCTTTAATTTAATAATTTCAACAAACAAATAGGTTCAAAATAACGCAAACCTATGATGTCATCATCAAAAAATTATAACATGACTAAGTATGGCCATCGGGTTGGAATGTCCAAAATATTGACTTTCTACCGTATGTTAATTTTATATAATAATAATAAATAAATAAATAAATAAATAAATAAATAAATTAAAGAAAATAGCTTAATTATATTGAAATATAAGACAGAAAAGCAAAAAAGTCAAAAATAATACAGGAATCACTATGCCACAATTTTGATTTGTTTTAATTTCAAGCATCTAAATTTTCTTTTCTTTTTTTTTTAAATTAGGAATAAATATGACACATTACAGGTCTGTCCAGCCACCAAGATTCTTCACCTTATTCCTTACCTGGTTTCCGGGTTTTCCTTTTTGGTACGAGATCTGAAAAATCAATATCCCATGACGTCATATCTTTTGTTTTATCTACATCTTTTCTCAACTTTTTGTCATCTCCGTTAACTGATCGCTGGTCGGGAGTGACCATTCCATGAACTGGACAACAGGAGTCCCATACAGGTGATATGACAGATGGGATTAACGGAGCATTACTTAGCTTGGTTACCACTTGTCTGGCCCCGTGAAGTGTACCTGCAATGACGTAAATTTTAGATAAATTTCTAGTTGTCAATATTTTTGCAGGTATCTTTTTTGCGAATTTGTTCTGGACACTTATTTGTGATAAGAACAATTAATTGTGGAATAATCCGGAATTAATGAATTGGATTCAGTTGATCGATTTTGTTCCTTTGCTTTTCAAACATACAACAATTCTAATAACATATATACATGTATTTTCTTGTCAGTAGTTTTTTCATCCTTTATTTAGGGAGCCTCGGTGACCAAGTGGTCTAAGTGCGCGCTTATGGATCACAGTTCCTATCATCTCCTAGATTTGAATCTCGCTGGGACAGATCCTGGTGTGAGACAGTTCGTCTGTTTGCTTGCCAAAAGTGGTTTTTCTCCGGGTATTCCGATTTCTTCCACCATCGCAAGATTGACTGTTTCATATAACAAAAATAATCTTGACTGAGGTGTAAGACGCAATCACTCGACTCTCATTATCCCTTATCTAAGTTGTTCTACATCCATTAAAAACCAGCAGTTCATCCTCGCACACTGAAAAAACGCAAACCAATAACCGTGTATTTTAAGAAGCCTTGTCCACAAGGAACGACAAAAATTACATTTACATCACATTAGGATTACGCTGAAAAAAAGAAAAACTACCAGTTTGGGCATGCTGTAGAGTGGCTGCCGTTGCTAAGGCTGCCTCGTAATTTTGGTCAGCTACTTGCTTTAACAGATCTTCGACTTCATCCATCAAACGACTTAGCACAGTAGAATCAATTTCTACCTTCCTTCCAATTTCACCCTTTAACGAAAACACAAAAAAATAAATCACTTATTTTTAAAATAAATTAGTTCCTAGAACACAGTAAACCGAAAGTGATATCAACACACAAAAATTTTAACTTAATGTGTTTGAGTCGTCATCCTTTGGTGCAAAAAATAAAAGTTAGTTAATATCAAAACTAAATGTCTCTTCTCGTATTAGTTTAAAATATTTTTGCAACTCACAGTACTACCACTGAAGTCGACATTTTCTTTGCGATTTTTTTTGTTAATATATAAAATATCTATGGGCACTTTTGTGATCGAATAACATTATCAGAATAATTAAAGACATTATGGGAGACTAAAAATCACCACTTCAATTTTATACCTATACATAAAGCTTTCTGAAAAGTATTCAAAGATTGTTTATTTGTAGTTGTTATAAGCAATTTTTAAAAAATAAAATATATCATTTCACCTCTATAACAATATGCAATAAAAGCAATAACGAAACATTTGCTAAAATAACGTTTTTTTTCTATCATTATATATTATAGAAAATATATTCGTACTTTATAGGTCCACGATGATGATGATGATGATGATGATATGAGAGAGAGAGAGAGAGAGAGAGAGAGAGAGAGAGAGAGAGAGAGAGAGAGAGAGAGAGAGAGAGTACCTGTAAACGCATTGGTTCTTCGTCAATGGCGTCAAAAAATTCGTCTTCACTGTCGTCACTATCTTCGAGATCCTCGTTATCGTTATGTAGTAGGAAATCGCTATTCAGTTCTGGAACAACTTGATTATTCGGATCCGTGTCTAGTACATCTCCATCGGAACTTTCTATTGACGGAGCTGTTTGTTTGTTCTGTATATCTTCTAACACGACCGAATGACTTGAAATATCCAATATTTGAGATTCAAATTCACAAATGTCTTCACTTGCAGGCAAAGCCTCAATATCTGCAGAAAGACCTTTCTTTTCGTCTGCAAGAAAAGCGTCAATATCTTCAGATTCACAATTTTGTTCGTCTGCTAGAAAAGTATCAATGTCAATATCGTTTATGTTTACGTCATCGCATAAGGCGCCATTAATTGATGCCTCTAACAGTATCTGTCGAGTAAGTTCATCTGTATCAAGGTCATTCATCGATAAATGATTTTCTTTACTTTCAACATCTTTATCCTGCTCCAGTGGTTCCTGTGGTCCTCCGGTAAGCTGATCCGTTCCTCCCTCGTTACTGACATCTTCTGAACCGAGTTCAGTAGTAGGCTCTGTGACACCACCACTTGCTCTGTTGCCCATATCTTCCTATATAAACAATACAGATTGTACATGTATTTAATGGTTAGATGAACTGATGGGTGGTGTAATTAATGGATATAGACGGATAGAATTATATTCCGTTATAAAATGTAGCGGTGATGCATTGGGATAGTTGTAAAATATGTTGAGGGGTCTCGAAATTTGTTCTTTTGTGTCCCGCTTTTTGTTTGTATTTTCATTTCTTTGGGTATGATCAGCTCTGGTCAATGCTAATTATAATATGTTATTTAACATCTTTCAATCTTTTAAATTTAAAATGTCGTTGAAGACCCATTGGTTATTTGTGCTGAAATTGAAGAAATTTCTTGTTCATTTTATGGTAAAATAAGGAATATGAAAAAAAATAAATATAATTTGGTTGCCATCCATATTATAACCAAATCGCTTGAAATTATTTCATCGTGAATTCAATAGCCGTCAAAATTCGGGAGTTAATGAGTTGTTTCAATATCTGTTTCTCTTTTCTGGTCTTAGTTGACTTTTTACTTTGTTACATTTTGTTATTTCGTGTTTTAGTTGCAAAAGCTGTTGGTGAGTACAAGAACAAAAACCTGACGGTTAATGAACTCTTTATTAAAACCCAGTACTGTCAAATTTGGATAAAAAACGATGTCTGTACATGTTGATCACATCACAGTCTCCACTTTTTGGACAATCTATAATCTTTTGAAATTTGTTAATAAAAGAGTGAATCATATCTCAAGCTCGGCCAACAACATCATAATGTAGACTATGCAATAAAACAAACATACCAGTCCGTGTCCACATCACAATCCCAAAAACAAAGTAAAAACTTTGCAAACTGGCAAAATATGTTATACACGTGAACTTCCATCAAGGAAGTGAGACCGGGTGCTCCGGAAGGGTAAGCACCTCCTGTCTAGCTAGCTACACCCGTCATGTGCAAGTCAATTTTGAGAATGAAAACAACAAAGAACTATGGTAAGTCAATTATATATCCAGTATAAGTTGGGATACAACTTATACTGGATATGTTTGGGTAAAAGAATTTAGCCAACACAATTATATTGAAGGGTATGTATACGATTTCGGCCAACACAATTATTATGTAAGCAATGTATGATATTCAGCCGACATCTTTATGTAGGCTAGGTACGGAAATTTAGCTAACTTTATTTTATGTAGGTTATGTATATGTAAGTAATAATCACGTGATTTTTTGGCTGTTTTGCTTTAAATCAGTATGGTTATTATTAAATCACAAATGATGCATTCACACACAAGCTTCAAATTTAGCAACTAATTCTAAAAGCTTTAACTCAAAAGTTTATTGGGAAGCAATGAATAAATGGTTTTCAGAAATGTATTTCATTATGTTTTTTTTTAGGTCCATACAATATAGCTAATTTTACATTTATAAATAAAATACCCCGCTATAACACCAAACGTATGAACAACTATGCATATTACACAGCAAACGCCATCGGTGGCCGAGTGGTTTAAAGCGCGCGCTTACGGATCACAGTGCCTCTTACCGCCTGGGTTCGAATCCCACTCGGGACACATCCTAGTATGAGAAAGTTTGTCAGTTCGCTTGCCGAAGGTCGGTGGCTTTCTCCAGGCACTCCGGTTTCCTCCACCATCCCAGAACTGACCGCCTCGAAATAAGTGAAAGATTCTTTTACTGGGGCGTAAAACACCATTACTCCACTCCATCATTGCCTAGGGTCAATTTCCACGGATTAAAAATCCTAGTCTGTAAAACAATATTTCAGTTTGCTTGTTCAGTGGATTTCTTCGAGCATTCTGATGTCCTAGAAAATTCGACGACTTTCCGCTCTATATAAATAAAAATATTGACTGCGGAATAAAACCTATTACTTTACTCCATTTCACTCCATCATTGTTCATGCATATGAGTAATGTCTGAGGAATGTTATCGAGCGTTGAAAATAAGAAATAAAATCACAATGATTAAATAAACGTAAAACTTCACAATGTGCATACAAACAAAAACTTACCAATGCATCATCTGACAGCATTCTGGAGTAAAGACTTAAATTTTAGCTACGGAACTTTGCAAAGTTTTTTTAAAACTTAGTTTTGAGTAATGTATATAACTTTCTGCTGTCACAATATGTGGCATATATATGTTAAATAAAAAGCATTGTGTTTATACATAAATTTGGCATCTGTTGCCATCAGAAATATGCAATCGATCTGTCACTCCGACTTCAATAAAATCACACATACAGAAAAATATATGTAAGTACACAGAAAAATCGATATATATATATATATATATATATATATATATATATATATATATATATATATATATATATATATATATATATATATATGTGTGTGTGAACAACAATACAACAATACTGTTATATTTTCTCCTTATACATTTACTTTATATTATAAAGGTTCTACTTGTTAACCTTATAAATATATATGTATAATTTATATTTAACTTTTTTGTGTTTTGCATTTTCACGGATTTACACATGAATTATCCAGATTTTGCCCTTCCTTTTTTATTTCAATTTATTTCCATACTGACTATAGGTTTCAAAGTAGATCCACTCAAGCTGGAGTTTAAATATTCGAGACTAAGATACAAGTTAAGGTACATTCTGTCTTAGCCTTCCTGTAGCTAAATCGGGTATCAGCCATTAGTGAAAAAAAGTTAAAACTGGATTGATTGATCGATTGATTGAATGAATAGTTTTATGCCCCATCAATAATACTTCACTTATATCGAGACGTCACCAGAATTGGTTCAAGTGGCAGACATTTTTACCTTTGTAGTGCGCTTGAAAAAATGTACAGAAAGGGTCCTTTAGCGTGCCACGCCAATCCGTGACACAGGGCATTGGTTTTTGAGGTGTCTTCCGAAATACTAAAACCACAGCTCAAACTTGATCCCGAGACTAAAAGTGACACAGGGCATTGGGGTTTTAAGGCCTATTCCAAAGGACTAAAACCACAACTCACAATCCCAAGACTAAAATTGGCTGGCGAGCGTGACACAGGGCATTGGGGTTTTAAGGCCTATTCCGAAGGACTAAAACCACAACTCACAATCCCAAGACTAATATTTGCTGCCGAGCGCTAAATGTTGCATCTAGTCATTCTGTGGATTCCTAACAAACCGATAGAGATAAGTACATTGAAAACATGCCACGCTATAACGTGTTATTTTTCAAAACCGATCTTAATTGTATATAATAAGGTCTGTTTTGGCGAAATTGTGTCGCTGTTTTCACGCCGTTTGATCAACACAGTAGATTTTGATTTCCTGTGTTACCGCCGATCGCACTTTACAGACTACTAACATCAAATTGTAGATAACCATTTAAAATACTTCGGTTTTAAACTAAGGACATCTTTCCACATAAGACATGGTTCTGGACATCGCGACAGGCCAATACTAAGCCAATAGTTATACAAAATACAATAAGTTTGACTTTACAGGATTCAAACAAGACAAAGTATATACTAGATCTCGATTTGCTACATTCGGGTTGCATGCATTATGACGCAGATAATTGTTTTGATCAAATTCAATTTCAGTAAAAACCAACTGCATGTATAGATGGTATTTTCTGCATATGAACCATCAAAACTTGCCTAATTTATGTACATGTATAAATATACAAACCTGTTTGACTTTTGACCCGGGTTTTAGGCTAGGACGTCTGGGTCTCCATCCTGTCAGTCACAGATTTCCTACAATATGTCATCAGACGACAAACGTACAAATTATACTGAATAAATATGTTACATTATATGTAAAATCAATCAAAGTTTTAAAATAGAAAATGAATATACACAATCTCAATTACTGTTTACTGTTATGATAAATGTTTGTATATGATAATGACATATAGAATATGTATCACAGCTGATTATTCTGAACTCAGTGTGCCTGGAGGTAAATCATTTACAAATAAATAAATAAATAAATAAATAAATAAATAAATAAATAAATAAATAAATAAATAATAAAATAAAATAAAATAAAATAAAATAAAATAAAATAAAATAAAATAAAATAAAACTTAATAGATCAATACTGCTTAACAATCAATCGAGATTTTTCACTTATATAAAGTTGATCAGTTCCGTGAGATGGGGAAATCCGAACACTAACTACGTTTCCGAAGCGTACTGAAAAACTTTTTCACACAAAGATTTGCCCGAGCGGGGTTCGAACCTTTGCGGTGAAAGGCACTGTGAACCATAAGCGCGTTCGCTCAAAAGTATGAACTAAAAACTTAGTCTTACCTATGTTGACGTTTTTATTTGGTTTATGACATAGACTTTCTGTGATTAAACTACGGTCCGAATATACTGATTAAAGATGGTAAACACCTATAGTAATTAGAAAAATGAAAATTCCCGTTTAAAAGGTTCTTAAAGCTTGGCTGACAGTGAAGTCAAGTGAATGATGATATCGATGTCTACAATTTTTTATCGCGTTGTTAATATAATATACTTAAAATATTATTCTTTTCGCTTCTAATCATTAAGTAATTTATACACAACATGTACATCTGCTTAATTTTAGTCAGTGAAATATTTCTACAATTTCTTCTTAAAAAATCATTGATATGTCCTCATATTACAGTAGTAAACTACTTTGCAGATCCAATACAATCGCGGATAACTTGTTGTGTTTAAGATAGCTATTATACGCCTAAAATATTATCCGATGTCCGGTCTTGAGGCCTGCAAGATTCTTCATAACCACTGTTAATAAGATAAGGTCCACAGAAGACTTGAGATTGGGTAGGTTTGGAATCGAGATTAAGTCCGTAGAAAACTCGAAAACGGATGGGGAATGTAGATATTTTGGAAGTTATCTCTTTATTATGCGAGATCCTGGTTCCAGCCAAGGTCTGACATAACAACTTGTTTATATGCTAAACTCCGTTCAGCGATTTTCTAAAATAAGTTAACAAGTTGTACTTTTTGCGTTTCTATCACCGTAAGGTCGTCACAGCAAACGATTTCGTGAAGATATAAAATAGGTAGCTCTAGTGATTTTATTTCATATCCGCCCATCAAATATATACATGTATCCTGTACCACAGGGGAGTTATAAATCCACGATAACTATTTTACATGTTCATGCGAGGTCCGCATAGATTCGGTCCCTTTTCTTATCCTGAATTTTCAATCATATTAAATTTTATGGTTTTGTTGCAACCACTGTATTAAATAAAGGAATGAAAGTTGTGATGGATGCATAGTTTGTAAAGCATATGGCCATCATGGAGCGATTCATTACGATTAACCGTGTGGATTTCTACGTTGTTACTGTTATTGGTCTAAAGTAGGACTAGCTATATATGTTATTGTTTAGTTTCAACGCTCACCTATTTTATATAAATCTGTCATGGTCAGGTTATAAAACTTGAAAAGTTTGTTACGACACAAGTTGTTTGATGTGAAAGTACAAGGATCCACATTCACTTAATGGTTCACATAGAGAATTCAGAGTATCCAAGCTGTTCGACTTTGACGAAGCCTTTCTGTTACACCAGCATCTGACTAAATCGAACCGGATGTTTACACTTGGTAACATCGAGACGGGTTCCCAAAATTGTTATGTTATGCGTGAGAAATGTAAAAAGTAAATTTGTAATTGAATTTCGTCAAGATTTTTTTGAAATTTAAATAGAAATAGTGACGATGGGATTCAATTAGTGCATAAATGTAAAACAAGTGTCGAAATATTTTCAATTTCATCAATGATGAAACTTTTAAAAGCAGGTGCTCTGTTAATAAAAAGGAGATATGGTAAGTCGTCTAAGAATAACTTCCGGTATGGTATTTCCGGATAAGAAAGCCAGCTTAATCGAAGCGTGTTTTACCAGTTCATCATTTTATGATATTTCTTATATTGAGGTTTGAAAACAAAACATTCGATAGATATAGAAAACCGATCAATGGAAGTTGACGAAGAACCAGGTAAATGAAAAAGGCTTGTCTCCCCTACATAATTTTTCAAGACAATAAATCGCAACAAAGCTGCTGGAAATTATCAGATTTTTGTAGTATTCAATATTCAGATAGAGTCATTCGCCCCAAAATAATGATATGTAGAAATCTACCCACCCATAATAATACTGGCTAATTGCTGACTGTCTGTTTTGTTTTAGATCAACTTTAAATGAATACAGTTATGCCTCAATAATACATATTTTAATTTTTATCTAGTGAAAACATGGGGGCTTATTTACAGTAAGCTAAAGACAAAATACTGTAAGAGGCAAAAACCCTTTATGAAGAAAAAGAAGGAAATAATGAAATTGGTGCCAATTTTTTCAAGCATTTGTTTCAAGCATCTTTCATAAACAAAATCAAATTTCCCTTATAAAAACTGGCTATAGTTCAATCAAAGACACATTATTATTCAAAAATATTTACTCACATCACCTATGTTCTCACAAACACCACAATATTTATGTTTTAACTGTTAATAAAATCAACTTTTGCATTATCACTTAGACCAGAAGTTGCAGTGATCAGTCTTCTGCAGTAAATATCCCAGTCAGTTTTAGCAGCTGGAAAACTTTGTGGAATTTTCAAATTATTTTTTATTAAAAAGAAAGAATCGAAAATTCCAAAAAATACTAAATGGTTTATTCACTTTCTTTCTTTGTAAGGAGTTTTCACTTCTAATGGTATTTTGACTGTAACTGGTGTCATTGAAACTGTGGTGTGACCTTACTCTAACACAATTTATGAAAATGAAATTCAGATTGCTATTCACTAATATTTACCTATAACATGTACTTATTTTTCCACATGTTTGTCAATCCACATTTATATTTTAAAACCTGGGCCAGAATAATCCACAATTCCAGTTTGTGATTTTTGCTTACTGATTCCCTGTTCCTTTTAATAGAGATATATTGCTATGTTATAATTGCATGAAATGAGTTGAGTTGAGTAATGGTGTTTAACGTCCCAGTCAAGAATATTTCACTTATATCGAGACATCGCCAGCTATAGACGAAAGTGCAGAAATTTTGCCTATACATTGCGCTGGTGGCATTATACAGCAGGGTTCTTTATCATGCCATGCCTGCCATGACACAGGACCTCGTTTATTTTTAGTTCTGATCTGAAAAAAACGTGACTTTCATTCCGTAATGCCGAGTGCTTGGTGAAAGAACAGTCACTACCCACTTTCAAGTCTTGGGTCAGACCCAGCCGGGGCTAGAACCCACGACCTTCCACTTACAGAGCGAGCACTCTACCAACTGAGCTATGCAGTGGCTGTGCATGACATGCTGTTTAAGAAATAGTCCAGTATATTACACAAACCAGAGATCTGTATTTATTTAGGTATTGATCATTAAGTTGTTAAATGTCACACAGTGCTATTGTACATAAATAAAAACCCTATGCAATTTATTTACAAATTAAATTGCTGTGCTAGATCTGGGCAGTGTCACTAATTAAGAATTTATTAAAAGGTTGGTAACAAAAATGGCTTTTAACAATTATTTGGCAACATGAAATAGCCCTTTCAGTAAATTAAAAGTAGCAGACAAGAGAGAAAAATTAGACAGCAGTCTTTGTTCAGTCTTCCCACATAGCACAAAGCATGAAGCATAAAAGTGAGGGGGAAGGGACCCTCTTTTGAAAATGTTGAAATAAAAAAAATAGGACGAATGCTGTTTATCTTCTTTTCCAGGAAGTGGAAGGAGCACTCCTGTGTTGGATGAACCAGAATATCATGATATAGAAGGGAGGGAAAAAGATGGAGAGGATAATGAGGTTTGTAAATACAAATTGATATACAAATTAAACGGCTAAATGTAGTTGGTTGGGTTGGGGGAGGGCAAAACATGGATAAAATTACAAAATAATGGCATGTAGTACTGTAATATACAGAAAAAATAGATGAATGCGTGTGTTTGTGACTTATTGTTCATGGCATGGTTGGATATCATTTATATCATTTAATGAGATTCCCTATTTTTATACTCTCTGAAGGGGCCTAGAATGCAGAGTAGTCAAATGTCAACATAATAGTGTCGCTCATTCTCTAGAAATTAGATCAACTTTTGTACACCACCTGTCTTGTAGGATTTCAAGATATCTTGTCAATGTCAAAATGAGGCTGACACTGTACATACCATATTTTCACATCTTTGTTAACATTTACATGGCTACTTCAAATGTTAAGAACACTTCTTTTGGATTGCTTACTTTATTACTCAGATAAAAGTGAAGCAATCATCGTTTTGGGTGAAAACACCATTATTCTAATGTTACAAATGCAATTAAAAGGCAAGCATTAAATATTACCTGCCCCTTAGCGCAAGCAAACAAGGTGGTGTTTAAACTGAGGCTTTTTGTATTATTTAGTTCTGTATACAATGATACAGAACATTTACTGGGGAGGCTTGGCCTCAAAGACCTTGACCTCATAATACGAGAAAGAAGACTCTGCTGGTATGAACATTTACAAAGATCCAGCATTGTAATCAAGTGTGTACATGATTTAAAGGTGCTGGAGAGTGTGGTGATGGACATTCAAATATGATTTGGAAATAGCTAACAGAGAGAGATTGTAGAGAGTGGAAGATGTCAAATTCTAACCCTCATGATCATTAAAATTGAAAGATGAGGTGAAATCTGCCATGCGTGCAGCTGGCCAGTCATCTGAAAGGGAGCCTACAAATGTAGACAATGCTTCTGAATCTGCACATAAATAAAAAAAAAGTAACCAATGATAATGATGATGATTTCAATCTGATGTTTCTTTAATTTTCTTGACTCTGAGATATAAAAAAATGTATAAAAATGTGAATAAATTATTGATAGAAATTTTGTTATTTTTCAGCTAATGGTTGATGATGGTGGAGGAAGTGACAATGAATCACAAAGAGGTGGTCTGCAGGATGATGATGCTGATGCTGAATATGTAAGTGATGGAGGGGAGGTAGAGAGGGAAGAAGTAGAGCGAGATATGGATGAGGATGAAGACATGTCTGATCAGGAACAAAATGGAGATGATTATAACAATAATGGACCAAGTTCTCCTGCCTCACCAGCAATGAGTGTAGATGAACCAGAATCCCCACAACAGATGTCTTACAGTGCTCATGGAAGTCCTGCTGGCTCTCCTGCAGGAAGTGCACAGTATGATAATGATGGCCCGAATTCTCCAGCAGCTGATCAAGAGAATAGTAATAGAGATTATTCACCTAGTAGAAGTGAAAGTCAAGCAGTTTCTCCAAGCTCTCAAACAAAAGAAGATAGCCAACCTGCATCCCCTGCTAGAAGCCGTTCACCTTCTCCTGCTGGAAGTGGACCTAAGTCTCCATCAGATAATGGAAGTCAGTCACAATCACCAGCTAGAAGTCGTTCAGGTTCCCCAACAGGAAGTCAGGCTTTGTCTCCTGCGAGGAGTCGTTCTCCATCACCTACAAGGAGTGGAAGTAGGTCACCTTCACCAGCAAAAAGTGGAAGTCGGTCACCATCACCTGCTAGAAGCAGAAGTGGGTCTCCATCTCCAACAAGAAGTAGGAGTGGTTCTCCAGGAGTTCAAAGAAGTAGGAGTGGTTCTCCAGGAGTTCAAAGAAGTAGAAGTGGTTCTCCTGCACAAAGTGGAAGTCGCTCTCCATCTCCAGCAAGAAGCAGGAGTGGTTCCCCAGCAAGTCAGAGGAGTAGAAGTGGTTCAAGGTCACCTGCCAGAAGTGGTAGTGGATCACCTTCTCCGACCAGAAGTGGGAGTCAATCTCCTGCAAGAAGTAGAAGTGGCTCTCCATCACCAACAAGAAGCGGAAGTCGTTCACCGTCTAGAAGCAGGTCACGAAGTGGATCACCAGCATCTGGAAGGAGTCGCTCAAGAAGTGGCAGTCGGTCTCCTTCTGCAGCCAGGAGTCGATCAGGTAGTAGATCTGGCAGAAGTCGGTCCAGAAGTGGAAGTCGTTCCCCTTCCATTGCAAGAAGTAGATCAAGAAGTGGTAGCCGGTCTCCTTCCCCAGCAAGAAGTCGTTCTAGAAGTGGAAGTCGCTCACCCTCTCCAGCTCGGAGTAGATCTAGAAGTGGTAGTCCTGAAAGTGAAGCTGAAAGCAAGAAAAGAAAAAGGATTGAGAAAGGTAAAATTGTATTTAGTTTTATGTTATATTGTGTTGTTTTTTTGAACCCTGTTAAATGAAATATGTATTGTAAATATGTTATTTGTATTATGTTGATATGCCATCAGTCATTGTGTTCTTATCTCATCTAAACTGTTAGTTTGTGGTACCTTCTTTGTGCTTTTCTATTTGTTCATCTGTAGGTCAAGTACAAATTTTGAGTAGTTTTGATCAAAATGTTCTGTAGTTATTATAATTTGTTATTTATGTTTATTGATGCTCTTTTTTTTCTTTTTTTTCATCATTTTTATTATTTTTTTTCATTTTACACAATCATACAGATGAGAAACTCACTGTTTCACAAAAGTTGATAAATAATCATTGAATGGAAACACATTTCTGTAAAGCTAAGTAAACTGGTATTGCAATCCTCCATGACTACCTGTAGAAAACAACAGTTTATTTAAAATTCATTTTGTTGATTCAGTGGAAAATTGTAATATTGTTGATGGTGTTCTTTGTAATAGAAAAAGCATGTATTTCAACTGAAACAGTTTTTTGTGCTCGTACTTAAAATAAAAATTAAGAGGATAAAAACATTTTATCATGGGACTTCATAATTGCATTTTAAATGTCATATATGTAGTAGTAGATGTCAAAATGTGACCGAAAACTTTTTGAAAGAACTAGACAAAAAAAAAAAATAAAAAATAATAATAATAAAAAAGAATTAAAAAAAATTAGAAATAGATTCATATTGAGAACACTAATTTTAAAAAACTCAGTTTTGGAAAGGGAATTTGAAGAAAGTCAATCTGTAGGTGAAATGGATAAAGGACAACTTTTGTGTTATGATAATGTCGGTAAGAATTAATTATAAATGATTAAAAATATGTTGTTTTTTTTTTTTTTTTGTATTTCAGTTAAAGGAAGTGATGATGAGGATGAAAGTGATAAAGAGTAAGTCTAAAATTTTGATTATTTCCAAATTTTTTAACATCAAGAGAATTATTACCTTTGTTGTTGAGGTTCAACATTGCAACACATGATGGGCCATAACAATTGTGCTGAACTACACATGATGCCCTATAACAATTGTGCTGAACTACACATGATGCACCATAACAATTGTTCTGAACTACACATGATGCTCATAACAATTGTGCTGAACTACACATGATGCCCTACAACAATTGTTCTGAACTACACATGATGCACCATAACAATTGTTCTGAACTACACATGATGCTCATAAAAATTGTGCTGAACTACACATGATGCCCCATAACAATTGTGCTGAACTACACATGATGCACCATAACGATTGTTCTGAACTACACATGATGCACCATAACAATTGTTCTGAACTACACACGATGCTCATAACAATTGTTCTGAACTACACATGATGCACCGTAACAATTGTTCTGAACTACACATGATGCACCATAACAATTGTTCTGAACTACACACGATGCTCATAACAATTGTGCTGAACTACACATGATGCCCCATAACAATTGTTCTGAGCTACACATGATGCACCATAACAATTGTGCTGAACTACACATGATGCCCCATAACAATTGTGCTAAACTACACGTGATGTCCCATAACAATTGTTTGAACTACACATGATGTCCCAAAACAATTGTGCTGAACTACACATAATACCCATAACAATTGTGCTGAACTACACATGATGCCCCATAACAATGGGCTGAATTATTATTTGTGATTGATAGGGAATCCTGTGATGAGATTGTTTCAGTAAAAATTTGTTTTTCATGGAATTTGTAGCATAAAGATTTTTTTTCAAATGTTCCCCACATGTATTATAATTGTGTATTTATTACATTGTTTACTGACATTTCCTAGTTAAACTTATCAGTTGTCTTTTTTGTACAAAAATGTCAATTTAACAGTTTTTAGGTCAATATTTTTCCACTCTAAAAGCCCATTACTGTTTCGTTACATAAATACCAAGTTCAAAAAATTGAAAAAGTGTCACAATACGTATTTTTTTCAGTCATTATTTAAAGATACTTTGTAAAGCCATTATACTAATTTTTATTCCTTCCTTTTGGATAATTAGATAGTTAACTATAAAAGTAAGAGATTGGTATAAACATTTTATACATGTACTTCTAAAGTTCTAAAGAATTGAAATAAAAAATTGCTGTTTCCAACTATGTTAATTGACTGATTTTCTGATGAAAAGCATTATAATACATATTTTTTTCCATTTTAGGTCAGAGGTAGGAGAATTAATCGCAGATATTTTTGGATCCAGTGACGAAGATGAAGAATTTGAAGTAAGTTATTTATTTATATTATTTGGTACTAATGTTACAGATGAAAAAAGAATATAAATCTAGTTTTTTGTTGAGTCTGACATTGCCATAAGGCGAGACTTAGGTGTTACTTTTCTGTGTCGTAGGCAGCGGTGGGGATGGCATGTCAAAATGTTAAAGTTTATGTTAAAGTAAAGTATTTTCTACTCAGTCAAAAACTAACCAGGTGGAACATTTAAATCTGTGGAATTCTTGTTTCTGATATGTACTGCTTTAAAGGAACATCAGACCTTAGATAAAATTTTTAATGCCACTCAGCACAGTGCCGAGTTAAAGAAGAAAACCACTCGTCACTTGGAAATTTAATTTGACACAGTCACTACATGTAAAAACAAGACTTTCTGTTCTTAAAGTACTGCCAGAGCTTGTACCAATAAATAATATTTTCTTACTTTCATCTGAGTCTTTTCACAAATTTCAGATTTTCCACTTTCAGTAATCACTAACTTTTAATTTGAAGTACAGGTATAGAAATGCTTTACCCCTGCAACTGGTTTGTCTTCAGGGTCAGCAGTTGTCTAATCAGCGTCTTTGAAAACTTCTTTATCAGCTCTTTCATCTTGTTTGTCTTTAGAAAGTCATACAAAACTTTTATTTGACATACTTAATGGACCATAGAGTATATAAACACTCATAACATAAGTTGGATTTTACATTACACTAAGTAAATTCCGAATGCAAAACAATAGGTTTGCGCATATGATGCAAATGTTCAAATGATTTTGTTGATTGACCCTTGTAACAGACCGGCAGATGTGCATGTCTAGAAAGGGGCTCATTACAACTGACCTCATTATACATGATTTTCCCGACAAACATTGTATTATCTGCTGTTTATTAATAGCAACAAGCCTCTTGTTGTACATACCGGTATGTTTGATAAATTTAACTCGGCACCGTGATGAGTGGCAGTAACAGCATCACTTGTCCAAGTATATATTTCACTCGTCAGGACAAGTGGACAAGTGAATAATCGAAACCCTGAACATCTATTCTTACATTTTTATCTAGAGAAAAATGGTGGCTGCATGGAGTTTGGTTATCTGTGAAACTTAACTATAAAAGATTTAATCTTATAATGACTATAGAGATTCATGGTTAAATAACAACAAAGGTTGACATGGTACTCACGAAACAAGAAATCTAAGCAATCAGCAGTTTGTTTCTGATAGCTATAATATAAAAAAAGTTATTGCAATACCCAGAGTATCTTGACACTTCTTACTGACCGGGTCAATAGGTCAACCTACCATTTGGTAAATTCTTCCTCTTAATATTAAAAGGTAATCAATGTTGATTGTGTTCATTGCTTGAAAAGCTGAATAAGATTTTCTACAATAGTGTTGCTGACGGTTGACATATAGTTCTTGTGCATTTAAGAGGTCAAGGGTGTCTGCTTTATTATAAATAGTTGCAGTATAATTAAAATTTACAATTAAGTCTGTTGTCTGGTTGCATGAAGAAAGATTAAGATATTTAAATTGACAGGATATATATAATGTATTATAATCAACAATATTATAATGTTTGTTTTATATTGTTGTAGGGTTTTGGTGAAGCTGATGTGGAGGCTGCAAATAAGAAAAAGGAAAAGAAAAAACAAAGTAACGTGATATACATGTAAAACAGGCCCCAGTTTCACAATCATTCACTCAAATGAATGCACACTCAACTCAAATAGTCCAAATTTTCACTCATCAATATTTTTAAATTTCTAAGTTTTATGAGACAATGTTTTGTTTTGTTCAACATAATTATGCTGAAAAATTGAAGTATAACATTAGTCAATTTTAACTGTGCAATCATGGTTTTAAAAACTGACATTGAAATATTCCCTAATTTGAGTTAAGTGTACACTCAGTTGAGTAAATGATTGTGAAACTGGGGCTTGATGTACAGTATTTGTAGTATTTCCTCATGTTTTCAGATTTAAGGGAAAAAAATGTTGACATATTTAATCAATTTTAGAAAAAAAAACAACACATTGTTAAAGGAATATATCAATAGTCTTATGACAGACAATCTTTTTTTTCAATTTTCTGTAATCCACTCAAAATGCGTACATAGATGTACATGTTTTTCATGTAGTATGAGTATCAAAATCCAGTATTTGATTTAAAGTCTTGATGAATTAGATTTATAGGTTAGCTTTTGCTGTTCCTCTATCAGCTTGAGCTATTATTGTTTTACTCTTATTTTAAATTTGTTTCGTTATTTAGGTATTTTATCTGATGATGAGTCAGAGGTAGCAACAGGTGAAGTTGTCGGTAATGAGGTGTTACCTCAACTCTCGGAGGATGAAAACGAGGAGGAAGCAAGACAGTCAGCAAGAGAGTAAGTATTATAACATAAAACCTTAACTCACTGCCAGCCACTGCGGTAGCACAGTTGGTAGAGTGTTCGCTCCGTAAGTTGAAGGTCATGGGTTCAAACCCCAGCCAGATCTGACCCAAGACTTGAAAGTTGGTAGTGACTGTTCTTTCGCCAAGCACTCGGCATTACGAAATCAAAGTCAAGGTTCCTTCAGATGGGAATTTAAAATAAACAAGGTCCTGTGTCATGGCAGGCATGGCACGATAAAGAACCCTGCTATATTATGCCATCAGCGCAATGCACAGGCAAAACTTCTGCACTTTCGCCTATAGCTGGCGACATCTCCATATAAGTGAAATATTATTGACAGGGACGTTAAACACTATAACTCAACTCACCCCCCTTAATTCACTGCTATCATTTGAAAACTTTTGAATCTATTTTCTGCCACTTTGAAGGGTTTCCTGGGCCAGTTAATCCTTAATACATGTATTACTTGAACGATCACAGTGCCGCACATCGCTTGGGTTAGTATTTTGCTCTGCCAGATTTTGGTGTGTGAAAGCATTTTGTCACTGAATGCTTATTGAATGTTGATGTTTTTTCAGCCATTCAAATACTCTCTGCTTTTGTATACGTTAGCAAACTGGACTGGATTGTGAGATCTCGACTATTCTTCAGATTGCATCCTACCAGCAGATGTATGCACATCTGAACTTTTTATTGTAAAATTGTGATATGTTCATAGCTTTTACCTGGTATCAATAAATCAATGACATTTTAATAACATTTTGAACTATTTCCTTTATGATAAAGTGTGAATTTTATTATTTATATAATTTTAGTGATTTTGTGTCTGACTTTGATATGATGATGGCTAAAAAGAAAGAAGAAATGAAGAAAAGAAGAAAGAAAAGAGGAAATGTTGACATAATTAATGACAGTGATGACCTAATTGCTGATATGATTGTCAAAATGAAAGAAGCAGCAGAGGTTTGTATTATAATGATTATATTATCCAGTGGTGATTAAAGTCTGGATGTTTACTTGGCAGATGATATACAGAAGAACAGGATCTGTCAGTTTTTAAGACTTTGATTCTGTATCCCAATAAAACATCAGAGAATAGTCACTACAATCCCCAGTGATAAATTGTTTAGTGACATCATTTAACATGGTTGCTAATAGTTTGTTTTTCTTTTAACTATAAATCCATACTTATCAAGCTGGTCACATTCCCTGTAAAAGGTGCCATATGGGGTAGGTATTGACAGTTTGAAAGAGAGAGATGGCATTCTGCTTTCGGTGTTATTTGGTAAGCTGCATATACACATAAAATTAACAAGGGGTTCAACTTTTTTTATAGGATTTATTTATACAGAAAATGTGAGTATTTGTGAGTTTTTGTGAGTATTTGTGATCTGCTTTTTGCTGGTATGATCTTATGGTCGTAATGGAAAGAATTCTGATGAACTGATTGAAAACTGAAGAAGAGTTTTTAAGTTTGAAGATTGCAATGGTCGAAATGGCCCAGTGATTGTCATTTTAAAAAAAACCTCTAAATGATGCCCTTTTACTCTTCTAATAAGTGGATCAAGGAGGTTTAGCCACCTGTTTTTAAACTGGCCATTCATAACATTACCTACAAAGTAAACCTACCTATAAAATAAAGTTGATAGTTGTTAACTTGGCAATTACAATCTTTTGTTTGTAATGAGGTCTAGTGTTTTTCATGATTCCATAGTTTTATGTAATTTTTATGTAATTGTGCAATTTTATAAAATTTGCAGGAAGACCGCGAATTAAATAGAAAGAAGCTACCAGCATTTAGAAAACGGAAGTATTTACCTGTTGTTGTTTCACAGTTGAAAAAGTAAGTTTATAAAGTTTAATTCTGTATTAGTGGCTTAAATCATCTTAACTTTAATTCTAGTTTAAGTTTTCAAAGTCGTTCTTTTGGAAGGTAGGTGATTTACCTAGGCTTCTTGAGATTATCTGGCATTTCACATTTAGTAACCTTCACTTGAATATAAAACATTGATCCGTGTGATCATTCTCTAATTTTGTCCCTCTGAAATAGGAAATATGAAATTTGTTATGTCTGCTAATTTGTCCATCTGTCTATCTACCTGTAAATCTGTCATTATGTTGGTCTGACAGTTTATCTGTCTGTACCTTCGTCCATCCCTCGTTTTGGTTTCCTTGCATTACCTTGTGTAATAACAGAGGATATTTTTGGTAAATTTGGTACATTTTTTCAGATAACCATGTCAAAGTTTGAGGTCATTATCCTTTCTTATAATATGATATTGTTAGACATTTGATAAAGTTAGATATATAAAGAACAGTAAATGAATAAGGAAGAAGAGGTTATAAAACAAACTCATCAGAGACATTGCTATAATTAATTCTTGTATCAAGTTGGTGAACTTTAGAAATAAAATTGTTAGAAAGTTGACAAGAAAGGATAACATTCAATCATCCCAGTCAATCCCTATATCCCTCTCATAAACTGTTTCGACATGTATGATAAGGGATTTTTATATACAGTTTTTACTGTATTTTGACCTGGCTGTATATTTTTTATTTTACAGGTCCGATTTACATGCGTTCTTTTTAGACAGTGGAATATTAAATGCAATTACTGTAAGTATAGACTTTATAATGCAGTTGCCATGGTTACTGAATGGCTGTCTCTTTAAAGTGTCATTCATCTTTGTAAGCCTTATTTTTGAAAAAGTCTGAATGTGGATAAAGGATCATTTAAAAATGTTAGTATGTGAAGTAATGATTTGATATAGTGATTAATAGCAGGGATATTTATATCATAAATCATGAAATGTTTATGTTGGTTTAAAGTTAAAATGATTTAATTAGTGATATAGTCTTGATATTTTTGTGTTCTAGGAAGAGTTAGCTCCCTTTTTCAGATGTGTATTATTATAACAGTAATAAAAAAAAATAAAATCAGTATCTTTTAAAGAAGGATTAGCTTCCTTAATAAAATGTATATTGTGTTATAGAAATTCATGTTATATTTTTGTAGTTACATGTACATGTAGGTCGTGTACTGTTTCACTAAAAATCATTGTAATTTTTTATGTATTTTAGGAATGGTTAGCTCCCTTTATAACATGTACTGTTTTACAAAAAAATCATGTAATTTTTTATGTATTTAAAGAATGATTAGCTAACTTTATATCATGTACTGTTTTACAAAAAAATCATTGTAATTTTTTATGTATTTTAGGAATGGTTAGCTCCCTTTATAACATGTACTGTTTTACAAAAAAATCATTGTAATTTTTTATTGTGTCGCCTGACTAGGCGACATATAGGGATTACTTTCGTTGGCGGCGTCCGGATTTCCTTGTCCGGAGCATAACATTGGTGTTGTACATTCAAATGACTCCAAACTTGGTGTGCATGTTTCTGGCAATGACTTGAAGTGCAGTGCACAAGAACCGCAACTCTATCTTTTTCCGTTTTTGAATGATTTCCCTTTGTTTGATTTTTATAGAGCATTTCTTGTCCAGAGCATAACTTTGGTGTAGTATGTTCAAATGACTCCAAACTTGGTGTACATGTTTCTGGCAATGACTCAAAGTGCAGTGCACAAGAACTACAACTCTATCTTGTTCTGTTTTTGAATTATTTCCCTTTGATTGATTTTTACAAGAAATGTGAGCAATGAGTGCTGTAGATTTGAAGGAAAAACTGTCTTTTATTTGGAAAAAATGTCCTTCATTGGTTTTGTTTTCAAAAGTGCATCTTTCTCTTTACACCCCTCATTTCAGTTGCTATTTCTTCATAAGAATGATAACACCAGTGAAATGTCCTGATCCAGTTATCCCCCTAGGTAGAATGGGTCCCAGAACAAAATTACAACCCTATGCAGGGAATACGACATATGATATCAGTTTTGTGTTTTGCTGACAAAGTGATTATAGCAGAACTTAATTAACTTATACATTTTATATTGTTAACTTCAGTTTGACATTTATTTATCACTTATATATTAAAAACACCTTAACACACTTGGATGCCTGAGTAAATGTAAGGTGTGATTTGATACAATGGCTGCTTACAACAATAGGTGAGACAATACCTCTCACCATCGAGTCCCAAATCAGTTGATTATTGGCTTTTGGGACCTGCAAATTTGTTTGCAAAATCCAATACTTCTCAAAATAGGACCTCCAAAAATTGAGACCTTTTTAATATAGAGTTAAGAACAAATATTGTTGGGACCTGAAAAATACCTCTCAAAATTGAGTACCTCTCACAACTGAATCCCTCAAAATTGGGACCCGACTGTACTATGCAGCGTCAGGCGACACATTTGTTTCAAAGAAACATATCCAGTGTATTTAAGGAATGGTTAGCTAACTTTATAACATGTACTGTTTTACAAAAAAATCATTGTAATTTTTTATGTATTTAAGGAATGGTTAGCTAATTTTATAACATGTACTGTTTTACAAAAAAATCATTGTAATTGTTTATGTATTTTAGGAATGGTTAGCTCCCTTGCCAGATAAAAGTTTACCGCATTTGGAAATAAGAGAATGTTTACTCAGACTTTTAACAGAGGTAGGGTTAATTAAACACAAACTTCAAGGGCATTTTTGCTTTGTGGGGGTTATTAAATCCTTGTTTTTACTAGAACTGAAACAAATACTGAATATTTGTGGTCTGTTATTCAAATCCTATTCAAATATTCAGAATAAAAAAGAAATTGAACCTTTCCTGGAACAAATGTATCTAGGAAACTCCTTGATATAATTTCTTTATTATTTTTACAAAAAAAAAAAAAAAGAAAAGATAAGAAAAAACCCTGAATTTAATGATTGAGGTCTTGAAAGAAGAAAAACATGTGACATCCATCTTTTCACCACAACCTGAAAAATAACCCCCTAACCACTTTGTTTGGCATAGTAAGGAAATTTAAGGAAAATAACCACATTAAAAAGGAAATGATGTAATGACAGAAAGCAGTCTGAAGTCACCTGGCAGGATCTGTTAGTCAGTAAAATCTTTTCCTTAAATTTTGATGATTGTTTGGATAAACAAGTTTTAATATTAATAAGATTAAGAAAGAAATGAAACGGCTGTTAGCTTTATTTTGCTATGTAACAGATTTATTGTTCCTGACATAATATTATAAGTTCATTTATCAATTTGAATTGTATGTTGACCCCATGTTTACTTTTTGAAATGAATATTTGAATACCAATTTAATATTTGAATACTTTAAAGAATTGATCATATTCAAATATTTCAGAATTTTTTTCAGCTCTAGCTGTTATCGAAACAGGCATCAGTTAATGTGTCAGAGATACAAGATTTCTTTTGTTAAGAAAGTATTTACATTAAATAAAGTCAAATTTGATTTAAAATGGTCACCTTTTAGCTTGGAAAATATGTTTTAATCATTGTCAACTTGTTCAGAATGAAACATCTGATATCTGCCTGAATCTTCAACATGTTAATCTCTATAGTGACAGCATTTTACTCTTTGTAGAGGTTAGTTGATTGTAATGTTGTTTAACATCTCATCAGCAATGTTTCAGCTACTTGTGACAAGAACAAGTCTATTGAACAATAAAGTTTAATTGAAAAACGATTTTATGCATGATGTGTGGGTGTGTGTATTATCATCTGTCTCATACTAGAGCACTCATTATGCCACGGGCAAGCATACCACTTCCTCAGTTATTTTATCCTGTCAGAGAGTTAAACTACTTGATACTCTGTCCTTCTAATGCCAAGCAAGGAAACTGTATCTCAAATAATTAACTTTTGAATCAGTCCACCACTGAGCCCTGAGGTGGTCTCTGTTCAGACGTATAGTAAATGCAGGTAAGCATTATGATTTACCATTGCAACAAAGATTCCAGACTTTTTCAAGTTCATTGAATTTTTCATAAAACATTTTCAAATATATAGTGCTATAAATACAGGAACTCTTGTCAAAAAATCACAAGGTTTTTACTGCAAATTCAGTTTTTGAGATTATGCTGTTCACAAGCTCTATCAGTTTTAAAGTTTTACTTGCATCTCACCAAGCATATGTTATTTGCTGGAAAGAATGATGAATACAGTAAACTTTGTAAAACAAGAAAAAATGTTGAAATATTTTCTTTTTATTTTTAGTTTCCCTCTATTAATGCTGGTACTTTAAAGTCAAGTGGAATTGGTAAAGCTGTGATGTATTTATATAAACATCCTAAAGAAACTAAAGAAAACCGAGACAAAGCAGGAAAACTTATAAGTAAGTCTTCTTATACACCACAAAAACATTGTTTTTTCTTCAAATAAAGTAGGCCTACAACCATAGTGTAGACCAACCATGAGTAAAGTAAAGATGGATAAGTAAAATTGTTAATGAACAAGGAATAAGTTGATCAATTTGGCATTTGTTTTACTTTACAAAATCATGGAGTTACACTTCTTAACTAGTATTGCACATAAACTCTCTGTTAGTTTGCAAAAAAGTTGTTTAAAAAAACTATTGTAATTGAATAACATGGGTCATTGGAATTCAAATATCTTTACAGACTGGTTATAAAGAGATGGTTTTTCACACAGATGCATCTGTTAATAAAAATTCACATTACCTCTTGTTAAAATCCACAATATGCAATGCTAGAATCATTCAGTTAAAGGTTAAAAAATGTGATGCTACCACACTACTATGAATAAATCAAAGTCATTAACTATAATTTAAATTTGAATTTGATAACATTAAAAAAATAAATTAAGGAGTAAGAAAAACCATGTCTAATTAGTATTCACAACAACTAAAAACTTTAAATTTGTAATATATTTACTACCGTATTTCAGTTGTTTGGGCATGCCGAATATTTATCTTGATCTGTTTATCAAAGGAAAGCCATTCACAGATCTAAAAACTTACATTTCTGATATTTTTACTATTTCAGATGAATGGGCACGTCCAATCTTTAACTTGACCTCATTATCAAAGGAAGAAAGAGAAGAAAGAGACTACAACCAGCTAGGAAATAAACGTCGAAGAATGAGGTAACTACAATTATACTTAATGTTTACACATGTTTAGCGGAGCAGTTAACCGAAATAGACTCATGATTAAGGGATTGGTTGTGGGTTTGAATTGGGAGGGAGTAATAGATTTTTTTACTCAAGTCAGTATCATTACACTTATATCAAGGCAGTCAGATCTAAAAAGCATGGAGAAAACTGGAGTACCAAAAGAAAACCACATAGCTGTAGCAAGTTAACTGGCAAACTTTTCACTAGGATCTGTCGGGGAGAGATTTTAACCCAGCCAGTTAGAGGCCTAAGCTTGTATTTTAGACCATTGAGTAACTAAGATCTCTTTTTGTAGGTTTGAAAAATTATATTTAGTATTCTGTTTTAAACTTTTGATATCAAGTTATCTTTCTCTGGGATAAATTTTGCCATACCTTAAAAATTAAGATTGGAAATATATGTATTTATGTTGAATTTATTGTCACATATAAACAGCCTTTGTGGAAATTGCTTCAGTTTTTCACATTGAATATTTTTCTACAATATTATAAACTTTAATCACATGTCTTAAATTGACGAAATAAAGTATTCAGCTTTTGAGCATTTTTCCTCAGAATTCCTAAAACTATTAGAAGATATACATAAATAATTAATTTTCCATTCAGTATGATGTAAGTAATTAAATAATCAGTTGAGATTTTGTTCTGTTTTTAATCAACAGTTCAGAAGGGATGACACCACGCAGAGATATAGACAATGCACTAGAAGGAGAATCCCAGTAAGTTTATTTTTATATTGTATATTGAATAGTAACGCTTGCAATAATTCATTCTAAAAAGTCTGTTTAACACTAATAGTGTATATTTGAGCTATGAATGCCATTGGTCACATGACTTGCAAATTAATACACATGGATATCTGAGATTATTTGTTTTGCTGTTTTAATGAGTGTAGAAATGTGTCATAAAGTAATTTATATTTTTAAAAATTGAAAAATCAAGAAATTTTGATATAACAATTGAACCTTATATAGGTTTATACAACTATAACTGTCACTCAATCATATCAAACTTGCTGTACCACACTAGCACAAATTGCTCAGTTTATTTTGAAATGAATGTATGTCACAATTAACATTGTTTCTAAATTTTTAAAGTTCAATGCTTTAAATTGTAAAGTTTTGTTTTGGAAAGTTTTACATGGATTCTTTTTGAAATTGTTATTTCAAGGTTAGGAATGTTTAAATTATGGTAAATTTTTAAATTTTCACATTTGTTTTATGCTGGCATAATTTTGCAGGAGTATAAGCACCTAGGAATAAAGCTTTTCAATTTTGTTCAATTTTGATATACATTTGTAAATCATTTAAATTTGCACTGATAATTATCCCATGAAAAAGGAAATAAAAATTATGGAATATCTTGTAAAGTTGTTATATGAAAGAACCGATACAGAAATCTTTTTGTTTAACAGTATATTATATTATTGACTCTCCTTATTAATAAAGTTGATTTAGGTAACACATTGGTTTAAAATACCTCCATCTTCTATGAAAAAAGATTATATTAAAAATAATGCAAGCATTATTAGCTCACCTGACCGAAAGGTCATGTGAGCTTATGGCATGGTGCGGCGTGTGTATGTGCGTGCGTGTGTGCGTGCGTCGTTAACACCTATTTTCGACTTCTCCTCCAAAACTGCTGGACAGATTTCAATGATACTTTGTCAGAAGCATATATAGGCCGGTGCAATTCAGATTTGTTCATGGTGTTGCCATGGCTACCAAAACTAGGTCAAGGTGACCTAGGGATGCAAAAATCTTAAAAAATTTTCTTCTCGGAAGGGATGTTGGGAGAAAAATCTGATGTGATATTTGGCTTCTCTAGGGTCTTAAGCCTATAGTTTGTTCATTTCGTGAAATTTGGTCGAAAAATGGGTTACGCCTTTTTGTGTTAAATTTAAAAATTTTTCGTAAAATGGCTTCAAATTGTTCTAACTTGACTATTTGGACAGATAATGACATGAAGTTTTAAGTTTTGACTTTTTCTTGGAATGTCCTTTAAATAAGGGTCAAGGTCACAAATCAAGGTCATGACCTAATTTGTGATTTATGCAGTTTTAGGCAATTTTCTTGCAAATATTAAGAAATATATGAAATCAAAACATTGCTAAAATCTTCAGCATGACAAAATTTAAAAAGGTACCAAGTTTCTTAACTATATGATAATCCATGTAGGAGTTGTTGCCCCTGAAATGTTATTTTTGGCTTTTAATTACCAAAATTGTGCATTAGCTTGAAAACTATAATCTTTTTGTATAGGCATGTATATTAGAATATTGAAGGTATTGTGTCAATGATCATTTTGATATATGGTTCAAGGTCATATGATCAAATGTCAAGGTTACAGTTGCAAAAGAAGACATAAATTGCTAATTATCTTGAAAACTATTAACTTTTTGTATAGGCATGTTAATAGAATATTGTAGGAATTGATATGGTGATCATTTTGCTATATGGTTCAAGGTCATTTGTTCAAGGTCAAGGTCACAGTTGCAAAAGAAGACATAAATTGCTAATTATCTTGAAAACTATTACATTTTTGTATAAGCATGTATATTAGAATACTATTACATTTTTGTATAAGCATGTATATTAGAATATTGAAGGTATTGTGACAATATCATTTTGATATATGGTTCAAGGTCATATGATCAAAGGTCAAGGTCACAGTTGCAAAAGAAGACATAAATTGCTAATTATCTTGAAAACTATTCACTTTTTGTATAGGCATTTATGTTAAAATATTGTAGGAATTGACATGGCAATCATTTTGGTATATGGTTCAAGGCTATATGTTTAAAGGTCAAGGTCACAGCTGCAAAAGAAGACATAAATTGTTAATTATCTTGAAATTTATTAACTTTTTGTATAGGCATTTATGTTAAAATATTGTAGGAATTGACATGGCAATCATTTTGATATATGGTTCAAGGCCATATGTTTAAAGGTCAAGGTCACAGCTGCAAAAGAAGACATAAATTGTTAATTATCTTGAAATTTATTAACTTTTTGTATAGGCATGTATATTTAAATATTGTAGGAACTGACATGGAAATCATTTTGATATATGGTTCAAGGCCATATGTTCAAAGGTCAAGGTCACAGCTGTAAAATAAGACTTAAATTGCTAATTATCTAGAAAACTATTAACTTTTCTTATAGGGATATATAGTAGAATATTGTAGGTATTGACATGGTGACCATATATATGTTTTAAGGTCATATATGTTCAACTGTCAAGGACATAGCTGCATAAGTATACTGAAATTTGTTAATGATTTGGAAATTATTCATTGCATTACAGTTACTTCATGCATATTATATTAGCTACTTATAAATGAAATGTGACTGGATATATTTCTGATTAAGTTTTGTTGGAATTCTTAACTTGAAAAAAACTTGTAAAGTTTCTGTATCTAATACATTATCTTTTGTGCTTTGCAAACAATTTTGGACATATCCTCAGGTGAGCATTAAGGCCCATGGGCCTCTTGTTTCTGATGAATTGATATTTAGATTATATCATGTGTTTTATTTCAAACATTGTTTGCTTGTTAATTTTTACAGAGGTGTTCGTCCAGGAGAGAAAGGTTGGATAAACAGAGCGAGGGTACCAGCGCCATCTATTAAGGATTATGTTGTCAGACCTAAATGGAAAGTAGAAGAAAGGGTCAAGGTAAGACCAGTGGTCAGATGTGTAGAAGAATGAAGTAATTAAGTTAGTCCTTCATTTTACATTTCACATAACAGTGATTTCATCAATGCTGTTGAAAACTGCCTTCTACCTTTCAGATTTAGAAACTTCTGATCCTTTTTAAATGCTCAGAATTTTGAAGTTCATTGCAAAAATTTTTATTGTGACAGTATCTGACATTTTTTGTCGGCCATGACAGTTTTATACAGCTGGATTGATTTAACTTAAACTATTTGATGTGTGTCACTGTTGTCTTTTTGGGAATTTCAGTGGTCAAGTTAGGACATTTTAGTCTTATTTCTCAAGGGGAAACTTTATTTTGTAGTAACTTTAGGCAAACAAAACCACTGCATAATCACATGATATTTAACTAATTAAAACTATATGTCAAAGTAAATCCTCCGAGTCCTTTCTCTTTCAAGTTTAGATTTCTTACCTCCTGTTGAGTACATTCAGAAATTTTGCAGTTGGGGAGGGGCAAGCAAACTGACAAACTCTCTCGAACTAGAATCTACCTAATTGAGCTTTGAACCTAGGTAGGGAACCTGTGAGGGGAAGTGTTATTTGTGGACTTTAGACACTCAGCCATCAAGGTATTAGAGAAGAAGTTATTAACTTAGTTCATAAATAGGACTGGACTTAGATACTTATAAAATATTTTTTTTTATTTTACAGAGTAGCGGTGGAAAGAAGGAAGTCACTCGTTATGAAAAACATGTAAGATCATTTGCAGAGAAAAAGAAATTTGGTAAATCACAAAGAGCTGTGACTATAAGTATAGAAGGTAGAAATATGGCGTTGTGAGTTTTACATAAAGTATGCAAAATGCATGAGGACTTCATACACCAACTACTTACAAATTATGGTTTTTAAAGTAACAGTTTATTCTTGAGGAATAAATCAAATAATAAACCAATATGGAGGTTTGTTATAAGTTTCACACATCATGTAACTGTTTAAATTCCTGAAGATGAAAATTGATGCATGCAGAATCTGAAGTCAGAAGATACAATGACATTTGGATCATATGAATTGGTTCTGAGAGGGGTTTTAGCCATTGATGCATTAGATAAAATAATCATTGATTTGATTAGATAATAACAGTCACATGTTTGAATCAATAACATTTGATACACAAGCTAGATCTTTGATTTTGATTGGATGTTCAAACTTTTATTTTAAATTTTGATTAGAAGGTGCTTATACAACTTTGAATTTTTCTGATTGGACAATCAAAGATGCATCAATTTTTGTATTGATCATGTGTTGAAGTTTCACAGTGTGAACATGATAAAAATTCAAAATACTGTAAATTGCCTGTATTTCATAATTTCTCTGATTTTCTTGATATTTAAATTGTACTGATGACTCAGAAAATTAATGTATACTAAAACAAGATTATATAATGTAATGCATGAATATTTACTGCATTGTGGGTCAAAATTCACTAAGATGTCTTCATGTTGTAATGAGTTGGTACAAACTTGTGAAAAAGAGGCAGAAATTTTAATTAAATTTGATCTGTAATCATGGTTAAAATGTTCAGTACTATGACATACATTTATGTCATCGTTGTTAAAATTCTGTTTAAATGACTTTTTAAAAATATATATTTTATACTGTAATATGTCTTCTGGAAATAATGCAACTTGATTTTCTAATTATAGATTAAGTAATTGTTAAGATGTGAGACACATATATAAAAATCTTAGTAAGATACGTAAATCAGAACATAAACAAAGATAGTCTCACTATAAATAGAAGGGTTTAGTTTTAATTTCATTCAGACCTTATCTTTGTTAAGTTTTCCTTTATTATAAAAAATGACACATTTTTTTGCAGTCATGTCAAACTTATTTCAGAGTGTTTTTTCCTATTAAAATCTTGAACCCACTTACCCTACTCCTAAGAAACAAAGAAAGATGGATTCGTTGTGCTAAAAATCTTTCAAAGTGGATTGTACCACTTATTGACAGATTAAGAACAGATACAGTTTCACTTGTATCTGTACACTTATTGAGCTGTTTCATACCCTGGTTTTAGAACTTGGTTGTCATTGCTACAAGCATCTAATAAACTGATCTGAACTACAATCATGACTGTGTTTTACATGGTATATCCTTCAAAAAAGATGGTTTATTGTAATTTATTTCGATGATTATAAGCAGAATTGCTTTTTGTCTTTTTCACCATGAACTTTTGTCTCATTTAACGGGGCCCTGTACTCTATTTCTTTTACCCTAAAGAAAGAGATAAATGTCGGTTTTTGAAGACACATTTATATGTTTTCATTTTTGAGATTTTATTCCTGAAATCATTATATTGATTTGTCAGTCAGAAAATGAAAGGCGATATTTATTGATGATTTTTTGCTACCTTTGATAATTTATGTTGTATATAAAACTGTTAATTTGATATGTACATGTACATGTGTGTTGATAAAAACAGAAGACAATGTGCTTTTTAAACAAATTTAGTTCAGGTGTTTAATATATACAAGTGCTTCTTTGTTTCCTTGCATAGTCATTAATTTTTTTTAAAAATAATTCATTTTTTAAAAGAAATTTGTCAAGCCTGGCATTGCCATAAGGTGAGACTTAGGTTTTACTTTTAATTTGTCAGCACTGGCAGTGGTGGCGGCGGGTCAAAATGTGAAAGTTTATGTTAAAGTAATGTATTTTCTACTCGATCAAAAACTAATCAGGTGAGACATTTAAATCTGTGAAATTCTTGTTTTTCTTACATAATCCTTCCCCTAAAAACCAAGGTTTGTAAACAGATTGTTTAATTTTTCTAAGTACTGTGATGTTTGCAGTCATTTTTTAATTCCATGTGCAAAAATGTTGACAGTGTCCTTCTGTAACAACCAAACACACAAATGGCGATCAGTAAAGTATTTTGAGCTCATAGGCTCTTCAACAAATTTTGATTGGAAAGTTTTGAAAATAACACTTGGCTGATATATTTAAGAGAACTTCATTTTTGTTTTTCATTATATATAAATATTTTTCTGAAAATCTTATGAAAAAGATAATACATCATCATTTTATCGTGATTCTAAAATAAGCAACATGATTGGTAACATAAAATGTACTGATCTGTTCTTAAGAAGGCTTCCATTTCACAGAAAAATCTGGCATATTTAGACTCATAACAATTTCCTAAGATTTTAAGATATTCGGAATTTTTAGACATCATTTAAAAAAATGGTGTCTGAAATAAGAAAATATCTTGGAGAAGGAGGACAAATTGTGAAACTGAGACCAGGCAAACAGACTCACATTTATGCTTAAAATAAGTTTTTCCTTAACTTATAGTTAGCACATTTGAAATATGAGAAGTTGTTTCAGCTTTCCAAATATTTATGAATTCTTAGATGACCTTTTTGAAGATAAATTACTTGTAGTTTCAAAAGGTGATAAAAATTGTTAAAGAATCAATGTTGAGGAATGATTTTGATACAAGAACCTGGTCCCGGTTTCTTTGTTGTTTCTCAACTAAGATTTTCTTTCACTTATATCGGGCAGATTTGAAGTCTAAACAAGTCTGCTAATTGTTGAGTTATCAGGAATTTAATATCTCATTATAAAGATCACTTCACACTTGTAACATCTGTTTGCTTGAAGTATTTTACCAAACGTGTAATTGTAATGTAAAAAGAGATGTCAAAAATTTGTAAAATTGAAGGTGATGAAAATCTTAGTTAAGAAATGATTCTGATACAGGACCTTGTGTTTTAGTAACTAGTTTCTGTATTAATTTTGTTTTGCTTTGTGTTAGATACAATGTTGATATGTAATATACATGTATAAGTGTTGATGTTGATATGTGATGATATGTATATGAGTGTATGTGTTATGTGAAAGCATCTGTAATGAGGAGTGCTAGAATTGAGTAAGTGATGACTTTTAATATATATGAAGAGTGCTAGAGTTTACTGGGTGTGGTTAGTAGTGATTAGTGCATGTAAGTGTGATGTTATGAATTAATAATGAGGAAACGTGTCACATGATTTAATCACCAGCAACAATGCTGCCATTATGTAAATTCTACTTTTGTATATAAATGTAAAGTCAAATAAATTTTCATTTTTCAATATTCCTGTTAAATTTTTTATAAACTTTTATTTTCCAATATCCCTCTATCAGGTTCCAATATCCCTGTGTCTAGGTTCAAATATCCCTCTGTGTTGGTTCGAATATGCCTCTGTGTGGGTTCAAATATCCCTGTGTCTTGGTTTTAATATCCCTGTGTCTAGGTTCAATATCCCTGTGTCTAGGTTCCAATATCCTCTGTGTGGGTTCCAATATCCCTCTGTCTTGGTTCCAATTTTCCAGGTTTCAATATCCGTCTGTCTGGGTTCCAATATTCCAGGTTCCAATATCCCTCTATGTGGGTTCCAGTATCCCTGTGTCTAGGTTCCAATATCCCTCTGTCTAGGTTCCAATATCCCTTTGTCTAGGTTCTAATATCCCTCTGTGTGGGTTACCATATTCCAGGTTCCAATATCCCTCTGTCTAGGTTCCAATATCCCTCTGTGTGAGTTCCAATATCCCTCTGTGTTGGTTCCTATACGCCTCTGTGTGGGTTCAAATATCCCTGTGTCTAGGTTCCAATATCCCTGTGTCTAGGTTCAATATCCCTGTGTCTAGGTTCAATATCCCTGTGTTTTGGTTCCAATATCCCTCTGTGTGGGTTCCAGTATCCTTGTGTCTAGGTTCCAATATCCCTGTGTCTAGGTTCCAATATCCCTGTGTCTAGATTCCAATATTCCTCTGTTCCAATATCCCTGTGTCTAGGTTCCAATATCCCTGTGTCTAGGTTCCAATATCCCTGTGTCTAGGTGCCAATATCCCTGTGTCTAGGTTCCAATATCCCTGTGTCTAGGTTCCAATATCCTCTGTGTGGGTTCTAACATTCCTCTGTCTGGGTTCCAATTTTCCAGGTTTCAATATCCCTCTGTCTGGGTTCCAATATTCCAGGTTCCAATATCCCTCTGCCTGGGTTCCAATATTTCAAGTTCCAATACCCTTGTGTTTAGGTTCCAATATGCCTCTGTCTCGTTTCAATCCCACCTAGGTAGATCCTAGTGTACGAAATTTTTATCATATTTCACAGTGAATGCTAAAGTGAGCTATTTGAATATTCTGCCTATCATCCCTTTAGGAATTTCTCTTACAGAAGCAGACTTTGACCGCCATTCAAGGTCACAGTGTCCTGAAAAAGTAAAACCTTTCTCATTCTTGACATAAATGGAATGTCCTTGAATCTTGAGACATCAAATAATGACTCTGGGCATAGAGCCTTTTATTAGTTTACAAAGCTGGTTTACATTGACCTTTGTAATATAATAAAAGAGCACAACATTGTGTTGTCAATATTGCATCATCAGTGCATGGAAATCTGCCAAGTGACACAGTTGCTATAAACAGTAAAACTATAAATCCTAGCAAATAGTTTAGATTCCTGAAAACTGATATATAGCATCAGAGTTAGAATCTTACCAAGTCTGCTAAGCTATTTTACTTTGATCCTTATTTAGGGTTACAGTACCCTGGAATAGTAAAAAAAATTTATTGTCTTGGCCTTATTTGACATTTTGCTTTTGACAAACATGAACAAATCCTAATTGTGTCTCTTATTCTAATTTTTTTGTGTAACATAGTAAACCAAATAAAAAATAAATTAAAACAATAAAAATAATCAAAAATAAATAAAATAAGATAAAAGTTTTCATAACTTTAAAAAAGTTTTTTTTAAATCAATAAAAATTTAATTTAAAAAAATAATAAAATGTGAATAATTATAATAATTAATAAAAAACAAAGTAGAATTTTTATTATTTTTAATCTATTCATTCATTTTAGTCAAAGTAAAATGGATATATTTTAGAGTCCGAAATTGTTTACAAATTGTACATAAATTATGCTTAAAACGACAGAGAAGGGTAAATATTTCAACTAAAATAGTTAACCATAGAGTGCGCATAACGAAAATAAAACCCTAAATTTCTATTGCCATGGTAACAAAAACATCATGCTGACAAACTTTCTCGCACTAGTACAAGCATTTATGGGGTTTAATCCTAGACGGTGTGATTCGTAAGCTCTCGAATCCCAAAATACATATTGAGGCTAATGATATCACCTCCAATGGGTACCCAATGACAGAATGTTGTCATGTGATGATGTTAAAGTAATTTTGTTGGATTCGAGTGCACTTGCAAAAATACTTCCAATATAGGTTTAACCTCGTGCATTGAAAGATGTATATAAAAAAAATCATTGATATTTAGTTGTGAATGGAAATTGTATGAAAGGCTGACTTTGTAGCAAATTTGGTTGTCGTAATAGATTCAAACTGCCGCAGACAATGACAAATAAAAATCTGCCATATCCATTTTGGGGTGTTAACATGACCCCCCCATCTGTAATACTAAAGAATTATTGATATTCGTTGAGTGAAAATTAAGACACCGGAGATTTTTGTTTTGTTCTTTTTTAAATCATTGACATTAAATTTCGTAGTTTTTACTTACCCACGAAGAAAGCGAAACTCAATCTTTTACGAACATTAGTTTTAACGACAGCGTAGGCATATAGTAGTAAATGTTGAAAAAATGTCGCATATCAACGTAAGTACATATGTCAGAAGAGTTTTAAGTACAAACATTATAAAAAAATAAAATTTACGTAAAAGTGTATATAAGGTATACGAGGTAATATCTAGACATTACAAACAATAAATAAATAAATAAATAAATAAATAAATAAATAAATAAATAAATAAATAAAAACGAAATTTAGAAATATCGAGTAAAACAACTTACAACATTAGTAATTCAAATAAAACGGATTTGTTTGTTTAAATACTAAAAATTTGGCAAGAAAAAAAAAATTCGCTCATGGTTTTCTTCGTTTTGTTAATAAAATCCGAACAATTAGACACCAACTTAGTATTGAAGCTGCATGTAAATAATGTAGATATAATTATTGTACGAACTCCGGTGGTGTCTAAGTGCAATAAATGAACTGAACTAAACTGAACTGAAAAATGTTTAATGGGCAAGAGCTGTAAACGTAATTAAGCTGATGTTTTATTGGAAAATAATGAATAATTTAATGAAGAAACATTATTTCCACTTTATTTTGTCTCGCAAAATTTTCCAAAGCTTTACATAAGCGCATAATAATGTGTCAATCTTAAAAAAAACTGCAATAAAATACAATATGTTAAATTGTAAAGCGATTTGTAAAAGTGTCGTAAATTGATGTAGATAATTGAAAACAGTAGTCTTACAAACTACTATAATGTATCCCATTAAATTTAACCTTACCAATCTACGATGCTCGTAAATAGCCCTTATGTTGATAATGTTAATGACCGTGTCATGCTTTTTATCCGCTATAAACAACATCATGATCGTTTTGTAGGCATTTAGAGAATCAAGACTTCACACTAAACCATGTAAAACAACAATAAAGTATGTGTATTCTACACACATTACCCGGCTATTAGTTGTCAGCCAGAGTCACTAGGGACCACTGATCGCCATTTTCTAAGACTAAGTTCCACACATCCCAGCACTGTAATAAAAGCTTATCGTTCTTTCATTTGATTATAAGATGTAATTATCTAATTATTCGACTCGTATTTCATTTTAGTTTGGTTTTCAAGGCGCGATGTGGTACTTTTAAAGGTGCCAAATTGCATTTATTACAGTAAAATATAAAATAGATATTAGATTAATTATTCTAAATTGAGTTACAACATTCTCCTGAGATCTACAGTAAGAGGAGATTTTCCATTGCTTTAGATCATTTTTAAATTGATTATTTCGGCAGATTGTTTTAGCTTGGAGAGGTCAAATCACCATGGCTTTCGATATTGACCTGCTCTGTCTGTGAGCAGACAGTTATTTACGTCATGACTATGCAATAGACGGTATAAATTGTGTATTCAACGACTGCTTTAATAACTTAATTTTAATTAAATTCTTAATTACTGTTAAATCTATAATTATGATATTATGTTTCATTTGTCGCGATTTTTTTCTCGGTTTTATGTTCGAGAGAATCCTCGAAATTTTACACCTAGGTTTCGAAATACCAACTCAATCGTAATAAATATTGTAGTGTTGGTTAATTCTGTGAGTCTTTTTTTTGGTTGTTGCTAGAATCATTGTGATTTTTCTCCTTATAGATACATATTTTTCTAAAAGCATGTTGAAACTTTGTATGCAAACAATGATTAAATATGGACGACTAAGAGTGATTTTTAGAATTATTTTAACAAGACCATAAACATTAAACACAGCAAAAAATTACACTTCCTTACTTAGAAAATATAAGGGCGTGAACTAAAGAGATTTGCCAATAAGTTCATTTTGGTAAATGTTCGAGTTTTAAATGAGGATTTTTTTTAAAAAAAGTTCGAGTCCTAAGTTTACCGACTAGATGAACATGTACAGTAAAATCTATGATAGTTAGGTAAATAATTAGATAATGGTTCTTCAGTGTCCATTTAATGGGTTTTTAAACATCTTTCCATTTTTTTTTTCTAGTACCGATCATATCGACTTTTTGACTCTCATAACTTGTCATTAAAGCAGTAACATATTAACCAGTGGTATCTTTCTCGTGATATTAATAGTAAAACTTTAATTTACGTCGTAAGAATTTAAATGGACTTTTTTACAAATGGAATAGGATGGATAACACAGTACAAAAATATCTCAACAACTTAGCCTGGCCATTTTGTTATTTGGGTTGTTGCTCTTCCAGAATCTCGAGTTTTATAATAGTCAAAAGGAAGTTTAAAATATTTAGTTCGCATGACATGACTCTCCCTTTTCCTTTCCTTCTTATAAATTTACAACACTTTAAAGACGATCAATGACTGATCCGAAATAGAAGATCACGGGCGGTGGATGTGCCCAGCGTTCTTTAACTCACCAACACTGGGCATTAAGTCCATCGCTATTGAAAAGCCGGGAGTTACATAATCTTTTTTTTTTTTTTTAAAAAAAATCCCACTGCTCCTTCTCTTCTTCTTTGTTCTAGTAACTTTCAAAAACTGTGTCTAGAGACCTAAATGATAACTGATTACAAAGTGGTACTCTTATTGGATTATGTACATTATTGTGATTATTATTATTATTATCTACAACACTTTCAAATATTGCGTGATTTAATTCAGTGCCCGTTCGAAGCATGATGTTTTATCGTCAGCTGTAATCCCGATGTGTCTTTTCTTGTCTGATAAGTCTAAAGCTAAAAATAGGATTCCCATCCTGATCTGCAGGTTTTTCTGTTTATTTTCTAGCCAAAACATTCATATATTTTTTTATTTGGAATAAATTTCAATTGTTTTTTTTTCTAGACCAAAACCGACATTGGGCAATATGTCTTAATGTTTTTAAATGTATTTCACGATAATTTTTTTTAAAAAGCATCTTTTCATATAAACTTGCAGTCAATAGGTATAACGAGTTTTAAAACGGCTGGTATATCTCTTGAATTGACGTCTACGGCAATTGAACAAGCACAATCAAATCATTAAAAATAATAATGACTTAATAGACTCGAAGCGTGATTAGTTTAATCATAGATTTGGAAAATAATAAAAGCAAAAATAAAAATTAACCGTTCGTAATTAAATTGATAGTTTTAATTAGGTTTGATAAAATCCTATTCTTTTTAGCAAAATAAAAAAAATAAAAAATATAAAAACACAAAATATTTGGTTGCATTCAAGAAACATTTTTTGTTACTTATCTTTTGTTTAATCAGGATTCCAACAGCTTCATCCTAATGAAAAAACTCTCTATGGCTATTAAAAGAAAAAAGAAAAACATGATGGAGTAGTTAAGACACCGGCTTTTTAACCGCAAAACTCTTCCTTTAAATAACACTACGGTAGCTCAGTGGGTAGAGTGCTCGCTTCATATGTGGGAGGTCGTGGATTTGAACTCTGGCCGGGTCTGACCAAAACTTGAAAATTGGCAGTAACTGTTCTTTAACCAAGCACTCTTCATTTAGAAATGAAAATCATGGGGTCATTCGGATGAGACCTTAAAAACCGATGTTTCGTGTCAAGGCAGCCGTGGCATGTAAAAGAACCTTTCTTGCACATTGTCCTGAGCACACTTCGTAGGTCAAAATTTCTGCCACATTACCTATAGCTGGTTACGTTTCGATATAAGTGAAATATTCTTTACAGGGACGTTAAACTATAAATTCAAATCATATCTTCCGTTATTTGACGGCATATAATTTAACCCTTTCCTCGTGTTGCGATTGAACTAATTTTTGTCCCCCATCTCTGATTATAAAACTTTCAGATATTTGACGGTTACCGTCTTAAAAAAATTTTCCTGTTGGTGCAATTGCAATAATTTTACTTCACCACTTCCGAAAAATGACGGCCAACGGTCATCTTGAAACTTTTTCCCGGTGGTTCAATTACAATAATTATTTGTTCTATCACTGAATATTAACAAAAACGATACTTAAATATCATCCGTCATGTAATATAACAATTCCCTGATGCTTCAATTAGATTTAATATAAAATAACTCTTGACCACAAAAACTGATATAAAAATCTACAAATATTTCACAGACACACTGATGATAATATACTTAAAATAATAAACAAATAAATTTTAAAAGAATAAATAAATAAATAAATAAATAAATAAATAAATAAATAAATAAATAAATAAATAAATAATCCTAATCATTCAACTGGAAGTTCCTTGATTCACAAATCAAAACAGATGATGTTGACTATAAGATAAATTAATTATGATAAATATTAAACATAAACAAATTAAAAAAACAACTGTATGTCTTTTTTATGTTTTGTAATTCTTAAGAAGAATTTTTTAAAAAGTCTTTGATGACTAAATAAAACATAGGCAATTACCTGGACTCCAAAGTTCTATTAGCTTAACCAGTTGTTTCGCAATAACGAACTGTCTAACTGCAAACTGCAAAAAGTTTAATCTTGTGTGTTTTTAAATATATATATATTTTTTAAATTTCTGTTTAAAAGTAACAAAATACAATCGTTTGTAACAGAAACAGTTTAAACAAAACCTTGTGACCGTAATTAAAATATTTCAATTTAATAACATTTCGAATTTTACCTAAACATTTGGTTAAAATTACGAAACTTAAACGTAAGTGTTGTTCCTGTTTTCTATTTTTTTATTATAATCTAAAATGTGTAATTATCAGATTATAATTAAAAAATAGAAAACAGGAACAACACTTAAATAGACGCAACAAAAAAGCGTTAAAAATCAACTGTAAATAGAAAAGGTCTTTAAATCGAAATATTTCCCCAAAACAACCAGAACGGCTCATTTAACGTAACTTCTACATCAATGCAGGGTGCGATTTTTGTTTATTGAAACATATGGGAAAGCTTAAATGCTGAATCCAGTAACCCCCACTCCCCCGAATCCACCACCAACACAACCAAAATACTCACTGATCGAAAACAATGTTTTTTTTTCAATCGTGTATTACTTTTCTTTTCATTTCTTTTGATGCTGTATCTTCTTATCGGTTATTGTTGATATTTTTACAATCATGCACCTTTTGTTATTGCAATCTTTATTAAATATTTGATTGTTTATCATTTCAAACATAAAAATTCTGAATTAGAATTACAAAATATTCCTAAAAAAGAATTTCATTAATAATAATAATATTAATGAGAGTGATTCAATGATAGCTGCATGACTTATTAAAACAATTAGCTATAATTGATGTAAAAAAACGAAAAGAAAAGAAATTGAACATTGGATATTAGCAGTAACTATGAAGATGAACATCCCTTAAGCGCAAAGGAAAAATTAACATCGGAACAACAGTTAAAGAAAGAAATATCAACGATTTTTAAAGGGCAAATCTGCCTTATGTTGACTGGATCATGTAGCGTTATTTTGTCATTACGATTCATGAGACGACTTGTGTTAATTGACTTATTAAAAAGTGACATGTATCTTTATTGAATACATTGTTAACGCGTATTTTGTGATTGCTTGCAATTATCGATTCGATAAATATAGGCGTGTCATTTGTGTTAAACCACGCCTCTTTTTATCAGAATATCTTCGCATTTCGCCAATAGGCGATTTCAATTTTTGCAGAATCTTCAAAATCTGATTTATGATACTAGGTTCGGGATAAATCTGGTTCTGTGTTGCTCGTTTATAGTTTAATATCATCTATATGTGGAAATTGTTAATTGTGAGGTATCAATCTTGAATATCAGTCGATAGTCAAACGATCTAGTATTTAAAACACTTTTTAAAATTTTTGAGGTCATTAAAAAGGTGTTAAGACATTTTTAAAAATTCAATTGAAAATTGACAAACCGGTGTCTAAAGTTTGAATATGTTGCAAGAAAAGTTGCATTTTTCGCCTTAAAAAACACTTTTTCAGTAAACCCAAGACGCTTACAATATGGAAGGTTTAACTGAATTTGTTTCTAATACGTTTAAAAAAGACCCTGTCGACGACGACACGTGCCAACAGACAGTCAAATGTGAAGAAAGAGTCGGTATCGATCTCACCATACCTTCAAAATATGAAAAAGACATTGTATCCCCGGATCTAACGTCAAAATCTGAAGCTGCTGATTCTGAAGATTGTCAATCGGAACCTGGTAAGTATAAATTAAACAACCTAAGCTTTATATTTCTAATTTAATGAATGCTTAATTAAAAAAAAGTTAAATAAAACAAATGACGAAATTTGATATAATTTATAACAGTCATCTGAGTGAAAAAGCACTATGCAATAGCCAGAGTAACCAAGAACAGAAGGCACTACTAGTTATATAACTACAGAAATGACAAAATGGTTCATTTATTAAGTGATGTAATTATAGCCATCAATCGAGTATATTAAAGTGTAGTTTTACCAAAAAAAAATATAAAAATAAATAAATAAATAAATAAATAAATAAATAATAAAATAAAATAAAATAAAATAAAATAAAATAAAATAAAATAAAATAAAATAAAATAAAATAAAATAAAATAAAATAAAATAAATGAAATGAGCAACATATAAACCTGAATGTATATAAGTTATAAAGTTTTTTAAAAATATGTTCATTTGCACAAAAATAATTTGAAATATGTACTAAAAATTCGTTAAGTATTATTCAAAGGTAACAATATATTCTGAAAATTATTATTCGAAACTAGGAAAATACCTTTTTGAAGTTCTAAATTTTTAAATGTGTAAACTTGATATTTTAATGCATTATTATAAATTGAATCGAAATGAGGAAAATGACAATATCATATACATGCGATATGATTTTTTTTTCCAAAAGCCATTCTATGTTTTTTTTTTCATGCTCTGTAATCTGTTATTTTCAACAATGTCGTTGGAAATGTATTTTCATCCACGGTTGTAAGTTATAAAAAAATAAGTTCTTAATATATTTTGTTTTAACGGTTTCATATTTCATAATTTTTAGAGAAGAAATTTTTACATCAAATCCTTGAAACAAAACCTGGTAACTTTGTTATGCATTTGTCTACCAATATTTGTTGGACATCCTCTTTTTGGTGAAATGTTAGAGGGGTGGATATGGAAGGCGGTTACACGTAGACAACCGGTTAAACTTTAATAAAACCATTATGTTACTGATTATGTTACTGGTATAATATCTTTAGTCCTACACATTTTTTGAACAGCTTCGATTCGGTGTTATTTTCATATTTTCAATATGTCCTACCTTTATCTTTGCGGATTTTATATAAAGTACAAACACACACACACACACACACACACACACACACACACACACACACATATATATATATATATATATATATATATATATATATATATATATATATATATATATATATATATATATATTCTTATTCTGTACTTCCTTATTTTGGGTTGATCTTAGTAATTTTTTTTAAAAAAATTGATATATCGAAATTAAAACATGCATCATAAAATGGTGAAGATGAAAAACACGTCCTTGGTAACAACAAGTGTGACCAAAAAAAACAAACTGCATGACAACATTAAAAATTATAATCATTATAACCAAAATTATCTTTATGGTAAGAGAAAAGACTGAGAACAATTAAACTAAAAAATAAATTACATAAACAGAAACATTTGAGAGAAACCAAACACGTATACGAACCACTGTTTATGAAACTTTCAACCTGTACTTGGTTACATGTCAAAATAAATCGAAGTGATGTGTTCGCAGTATCATTGGGGTGGGGGTGGGGTGGGCTGCCAACATCCAATTTATTTTACATCCAGTAGCTCATCAAACATTTAAAAATAAAATAAATCAAACCTTATTATACAGTGTTTCTATTATCACCTGATTGTAAATGTATTTTGATGCAATTAAGCTAAATAACAAATTTACATGAGAAAGAATCACACCTCTATATACCACATGCAAAATAAGCAACGCTTTTAAATTACGTAATTTGATTTCATGAACCAGGTATTGACGCGTGTAAGCACGTGTTTTACAGAAGCGTTATAACCGAAGACAGGGGATATGGAATACTTAATTGAAGTTATTGAAAAATTAAGGAAAAGATAAACCGGCCATTGCAGAAATTCCTGGGGGAAATTAGAGACTTTATGACAATTTAAACCAAAGCATCAAGAAATGACGTGATGATGAAATATTGAGAATCAACGACCATTACAGACATATTTCCATGGTTCAACATATTTAGTTTGTACACATTTTCAGCTTGAGGTGTTGTGTTCAATTGTTTTGATTTTGTTTACTTTATTACTAAAAAGATAATCTTATAGCAGAAGCATACAGTTAAATATAATACATGGCTGTATAAAATTTAGCTTAGCTGAAAGGTGTATTAATATGCAAGTCTTCATTGCGTAAACCATGTGGCGGAGACGGTTGATTTTAAACAAGTATTATGTGCGCCAAATAAAAAAATAAATATAATGATAATTATTACTATAGAAGATGAAAATTTGCCATTAAAACAACTACCGAAACTAAGAACACGAAACAGTGCAAGTTAATGAAAAAAAAACAAAAAACAGCCAAACAAGACATTAGAAAGAAAAGACAAACACAACATGAAATGCGGCTACTCAAGTTCTTAGTCCAAACGGGCACTGGAGGAGTAAATTTCAGCGGCACAACATATAGCTCCGCTGGTGATTATTCGATCATTCTATTGACTTCATACTCGTCCATAAATACGCAATCTTGAATTTAAAAATAGTTTTTTTTTAATACAAATAAAACAAAAAATCATCTATACAGTGTGCAAGGTTTTTTTGTTTATTATTTTTAAAAAAGAGTATAGATATATATATATATATATATATATATATATATATATATATATATATATATATATATATATATATATATATATATATATAATTCATTGATTCTCTGGAACGTTGTCAGTGTTGTCATTCGGTGTACATGTAGGGTAAGATTGAAGGTTGTACGGGTTCCTTACACAATTAGTAGTGTCCGCCACAGAAAGTTTTACCAAGCTTTTCATACAATTTCTTTATATAAACTTTCTTTAGTGTGATAATGGTCATAATTAACAATTTTACGGAGTTGAAAACAAGTCGCTATAAAGTATATAAGTTTATAAGCTGCCTTTATGTGTGTAAATCGTCAATATTGGAACAAGCACGAGCAAATCAAACAATTTGAGAATTGTGGATTGCATAGCATCGGGCCAACACCAATGAACAAAAGGAAATCCAACGTCATTATTTTCAACAGAAATCGTACTTTCAATGACACGTTTATTACTATTTGTATTTGTAGTATCCCTCTACATAATTAGAAATTATTTTGCCATCAGTTTTATTATCGTTTTCACCTATTTATTTTGTCCTATTTGCATGTTACTTATCTCTGTTTTGTATTTTTTTTCTTTTTCTTTTTTGTGAATAACAAAAACATTGCCTATAAATCATCTTCTATTTATTTTCTTCATACACCTCTCTCCAATAGTACTTAAAAGAACAAGGCAAGAAATTTACCTGGTTCAGGTAAAGCTAATTAACTCTAAAGCATCAATTTTAATTAATAATTTTTTTGTAATTCTAGGCAATGATCTTGAAAGGTTGATTGCTCTTTGGCTACAATGTAAACTAAAATATTTTAATGGCAGGATACACAACCATCTAGAGAAATCAATTCTTAGTTAACGTTATGTATACATGAAATGCTTCATATAATTATGTATCCAAAATTTTCAAATTGTTATTTTTTTAATTTTGAATTTTTTTCTGAATGGAATATTGGAATATATATATATATATATATATATATATATATATATATATATATATATATATATATATATATATATATATATATATATATATATATATTGTATTAATATTTAATTCAGAAAATTTAAAAAATCAAATAATTCAAATTATGTAAATATGCCTAAATATGCCTAAAATAAAAACCTTGGTTTATAAATATATTTACCAAAATATCTTACTGAAATTGTGAAAATATTAAAAATTAAGGTAATAGAAGGCAGTATAACCTTCTAGGGCTCCGACATTAATCACGGTTTGCGACATTGATCACGGTTTCAGGTTAAAATGCTCCATTATTTTCAAAACTAGAAGGAAGGCTTTTTTCGAAGAAGATAACGTTTCATTAAAATGTTTATAAAATTGAACATTGGTCACATTTGAAGTCTGAATATTTAAAGAAAAATAATCCCTAACTCCATTAATGACTTATTGGTCGTTTGCGACAACTTCTTCGAATTTGTTGAAAATAAATAATCACTTACAGCAAAAAGGCAACAATATTACAAAACAAGAAATAATTAGTCACTCCATTTTTAAATATGATAAATTGATTAAAGAAAACGTTAGAAAAATAAGATGTTAAATAACCATAATACATGAATAAGATGTTAAATAGGAATAATACATATACTTATTAAAAATTGTCCGGATTTCAACTTGTTTTACTTTTACCTGTCAGAAAATTTTAAAAATCAAATTTTTTTTTACAAATTTTTAAGCTGCACATTTATGACATAGAGAATGTATCACAGATTGAAATAAATTGACATTTAAATGCATGAGTTAATATTTTAAATAACATGTATTTAATTAACCGGTCAAAAAGTAGCTAGTATCCAAACATTGGTTACAATCGTGTAGGCAAATGTGTCAGTCGATAGCACCAAGAAGCGGGAATAATAATAATAATAATTATGATGATAATTATAATAAACTTTACTAATTTCAGAAGAATGAAATAACGTAAACATTTCACGCCTTTTTAACCCTGAACTTGTGGCATATATTTAAATGCACCTACATCAAATCCTTAAGCATTTAAAACCTTATATTTTAGTCCAGAAAATTCGCCAGGTTTGATTAATAGGTTTCCATTTTATTAACAATAATTACTTATCGTTTTGTTATTTATAATTAGTATTATTAGTGTTATTACTCTATAAGTAGTATATATATATATATATATATATATATATATATATATATATATATATATATATATATATATATATATATATATATATATATATAGTTCGTGTAACTACATTCTATTTATTACTGGTTAATTTTCTATATAAAGTATACGTTTTCGGTTCACAAATATAAAAACGTGTCGTTTTCATGTGTAATCATACAACATGTTTTAGGATGCGAAAATATACATATTAATTCTTATTACTATTTATTATAAATTATACCTGTAAGACTTATTGGATAAATATATTTACAGGTGTATTTATTTATAATCATCCATATAGTTAGATTTCTAGTACGGTTATTTTGTACACCAAAACTGAAAACCAGAAATAACTCGCATTCAATTAAAAAAATATTTTTAAAAAAATTAATCGTAGAAACTGATAAAATATGTTTAAATTAGTGGCGGCCCAACCTATATAAATTTTTCTCTATTTTATTAAAGTGAGGGGAAGATAATCTTGAAAAAAATTCTAGTTACTAGTTTTAGTGTTAAAATTAAGCACAGTCATGTATTGTTTTTCTGGAAACGCAAATTGATAATGGTTTATTTACTATTAAGTGTATTTTATACATGAATCTACATTCGTTTGTTTATTCATCTCAGTTGTTGGTTTGTTGTTCGCAAAACATAAATAATTTTTTGTATTTCAAAAATTTGTACCTTTGGTTGAATAGTGAGTGGGATGATAACTGATATAAAAAATACTAACAGCACTGCAAATGGATTATATTTCGTCCTATTATCAGGCGCCTGTTTACAGTAAAGTTTCATCATAAGTGGTCTCAATATTTGTTTGTTTTTGTTTGTTTGTTTGTTTGTTTGTTTGTTTATTTATTATTATTATTATTATTATTATTATTATTATTATTTTATTTATTATTATTATTATTTTTATTTGCTATTGTTTATTGTTTTATCGTCCTGGTTGTAAAGTTTGTTTTTCGACAAAGTAAAAAGTCTGTAACTCTCTTACATCTTTGATGTGAAAATGTTCCTCAATTTGAAGACAGTGAACATGCGCTGTCTACAAAGGAACCATTGTTTATTGACGTCATTTCACGCGGTTTTTAATCACACCAATTAGAATTGTCCCATGGCCATTACCCAGAAGTCTAAATTCGCGCTGGTCACATGATAGACTTTTACAGCCTATTTCTACGTTATCCCACTTCATTAACATGTATCCCAAACTTTTTGATGAGACAGTCCTAATTTTGTAACTCAGACAAGATAAATATATTATTTTTAAGTACAGGGAGCTCTGGGAATAAAAATCATTTAGATATTAGTTGTAAACAAAAAGAATGAAAACATAATAAAATTAACGAATCTTAAGTCTAGTCATTAATGATACTTTGTTTTATACTATATTGATTAGTCAGAGAAGTATTTTATGTAATCTATATATAGGTGTTAATTGTTTTAATGTGTTCAAAGATTATCGTGTTTTCTTTATAGTTTTGTTTCTTTTATTATCAGAAGGATTTTTATTATTTAATTAAAATATAACACCAGACGGATATATATTGTTTAATGTTTTTAAGGATACATGATAAATTTTTATGTTTAAATCTGGTAAATTGTATGTATAATAGTAAATTTTCAAGCATCGGCTAAATTAAAAAAAATTCATTATGGAAATTTTGCGCATATATATATATATATATAACTATTTATCAACATCTTGAAATCTGTTTTGGCCTTTGTACTTGTATGAATGTAATGAAAGAAAACAATTGAAGAATAAAGTTGATTTAAAATTTTAAAATTATTATAGTTTACTTTAAGAAAAAAAACTTCTCAAATACATGATTAACACGCTATATTTTTTAACGATTGTTCTTATTGTCGGAGGTTTTAAATCTGGAAAATAATGTAATCACTAATCATCGTAAAGTCTCTACACCAAACCATGCTTTTATTGTGAAAATATCGCCGAATGCTTGCTATGAATGAGCAGTGGGTTAAATAAATAAATAATAAAAAAATAATAAATAAATAAATAAATAAATAAATGATACAACAGTCAAACAACTTGGATTAGATTATAACTTCTCAGTTGTTTATTGTCAAAACTTCCATACCCGTCCCCATTAAAAGAATAGTTGGAATCTCGCGAGTTTTGAATATTATATCTTATTTGTATCTATATAATCATTATTAAATCAAAGATTTTGTCATTACCTCTGAACATTTGGAAATCAATAAAGTTTTCTGAACATTTCTACCTTCTAATTTTTATTGAATTTTCCCTCACTTCTAATGAGTCAAATATCTTTTGATATATTTTTTTTATTAACTGTCGAAAAGGAATTAAACAAATTGACATCTAGAGCCGAAGACGTTGACTTAAAGCTAATTTACGCTTATCAATCACTCACAGATGCGGCAATTAAGTCGAAATAGCTGAATTAGTATATAATTACTTCCAATAAGAAGAAATTAGTCCAATCACGACAAATTTTCTGCGGCGTTTTAAAAGACTGCATTTATTGTTAGGTATATATTTAGGAAATAATGTGAGAGAAGGTTGCAATAATGACAATCGGGTTCAATGAAGCGCTTATTTTCTTCAACATTCTCTGTAACTCAGAAGCTTGAATCGGCATGATCTGTTTCAATAGGATCTTATTCATTAAATATATTTCTTTTGAATAGTTATCAATTTTGACGTTTACTGGGTAGCTCTCTGTAATTTTCTATACGATGTTAATTGAGCCATGATGGGGAATTGCTATTAAAGACTAGAGTTGATCGTTAATTTGACGGAAACTATCCGCGTTTAATGAAGTGATCAGGATAATTTATATTATCAGAATTAATAACACAAAGTAGAGCAAAATACTTTACAAGTAACGGATCAAGTGAAGAAATCTTCCAAAGAAGTCTTTATTCGTATTGACCTTCTAACAGATTTAAATTACTACAAATTACAAGACGAACACACTTACTAATACGGTATATTTATATTTTATAAATCTTCAATAGTAGAATAATTATATAATTTATTTTGATAATAATTATTAATAATTATTACCTTTGATTTTATAAGATGGATTCTAGTGTTTATATATATATATATATATATATATATATATATATATATATATATATATATATATATATATATATATATATATATATATATACTAGTATATATATATATATATGTGTGCGTGTGTGTGTGTGTGTGTGACGGTGTGTGTGTGTGTGTGTGTGTGTAATCAAAATTTAACTTGCCTTAATTACGATTTATGACTTACGATATTTTCCAATTTGTAATGAATTGTCGTTGAATCATAGTCCTAAATGTAATTTGAATGTTTGTTATATAAGCCAGTTTCGGAAAGCAGGATCTTCAGTTTTAAGCTAAAAATTTGTTTCGCTAAATTAAGCATATCGACGTTTGGATAACAAGAACATCTACCGGTCTATGTGGTCAAATTGTTCTTTCCTTTTCTATTACTAATTTGGCGTGTGCAGTAACTGATTGTAACTTTATTAAAGTAATATAATTTTTCATTAAAATCGCTAGATGATAAACTCATGTTCCCTAGTGAACTCTTACGTGTCAATATCGAAGTAATATGTGTACAAGAACACTTTTTCAATTCAACTCAATTCAATGTTTTATTAACATCTCACCTTCTAAAATACATCTATTAATAGTATCAAAATAAAAACTTCAGAATAAATGTAAAAGCCATTCTAAAAAGAATTATTAAAGACGGTAGTAAATACAAAATTTTACATAAAAAACCTATTCACAGTAGTAAATATATACAGTCAATTATGCCATGTGCTGAATGCATTTTTATAATTGAAATTCAAAATCAGTCGTATAAAATTTTTTTTCTTATATCTAGAATTTTAGCACATGTTTTGGTACATAAAATACCAACTCTAGGTTGGAGAATGAAATTTTAATTTTTTCCCAAGATACAAACAATAACAGTGTTACAATAAAAACAAGTCTTCCAGTTTCTACACGTAGTGGGGGCTATAGCTACGTCACATCTAAATTTCGCAAAAGGTCAACGGTACACGTGATGCCAGTCAGTATTGAAGTTACCAGCGTACTTTCTTTGAGAATCCGTTTTCTTAACACGCTTTGAGGATAAAGATTTTTATAAAGTCATGAGATAGCAAACAATCCGCATTTTCATATAAGCCTGTTTTTCCATCCGCTTGTCATAAGATAATATATAACATTTAGTGACGCAATCAAGCCTTGTTAATGACATAACAAACAACCCGTGCAGTCCTTACAAATGTGTTTCCAGCTTTATCATAGCTGGGATACCGAAATTAAAATAATATTTAGTGACGTTGTTAAGGTTTTTAAATGACGTAACAAACAACCTGCACAGTCCTTACAAACGTACCCCTTAATTCGAACCTTTTCATTGGTGGAATACCAAAATCACGTATAATATTTAGTGACGTAATTATGACATAAAAACAACTTCGCAGTCCATACAAATCGACCCCTCCTCGTTTCCATTCTTATCATGGGTGGAATACAGAAATTAGATATTAAATTTAGTAACGTAATCTATCAGACATCCTAAGTTGTATAGAAATATTAAATATTGAAGCACAGTAAATATATGCTAATATGTAAAGGCTAAGTAAGGCTAAGTAAGGCTAAGCAAGTTCCACTGGTTATAAAATAATTAGAATAGCTGCCGATATACAAAATAACTTGCCAATGTCATTCTGTCATTACGTGTACTTCCGGTGTTCGTCAAACGTCACGGGATTTATAAGCAATGGGCTTAATTAGTGTTGGTGTTAGGCATTGTTTCTTTTCACTGTCCATTTTGTGTTAGCGTGTTCTTGGTTTTTGAAAGTATGGTCAAATACGTTGCACCTCTGTATTCTATGTTGTAGATGTATATACTGGTGACCGGAAGGACAGATGTGATGATGACCAACCAAAACTTAAACAGAGGAGAAGCAGAACAAACTTTACTTTAGAACAGTTAAATGAACTCGAGAGGCTGTTTGATGAAACCCATTACCCTGATGCTTTTATGAGAGAAGAATTAAGTCAAAGACTTGGTTTATCAGAGGCCAGAGTACAGGTAAGTTCATTTTTACAAATTTACATTTGCTTTACTATATAAACATGTTTTGAGACATGCGGCAAATACGTGACAATAACTGCCATTGATCACATGATCATTAAACTGTGCGTATTAATATTTCACTATCTGAACTACTTTTGTAAGTAGTTTCAAAGCAAAACAACAACAAAACCTAAGGAAAAAATAATTTATACATTTTGAAATATATTTCATATAACTCGCGTTATTCAGTTTGCCTGGTAAAGCTACGACATTTATAATCCAATAACTGCCATAGCTATGCTGTTCAATGGTAAATTGATGTTGTTGGTTGCTGTCGTCTGCATGTTCATTGTATTGTTACGTCATCCTGGTTTGTTCAGACCATACGATTTAAATAAATGGTAAGTATATTGAGTCCATCAATTTTCGGAAACAGTTTGGTTAATTTTTTTAAACAGCTGTCGTCTGCGTCACTTGGTACCATTTTTCTTCCAAGCAAATAAACAGAGGGTTTTTGAAAACTATGTTCAAATCTTCAAAAAAAAAAAAAAAAAAAAAAAAAAAAAAAAAAAAAAAAAAAAAAAAAAAAAGTGTTAAAGAGTATTTTTTACTGTATAAAACATAAACATTGATTTTTTTAAAATTTAAAATATAACTTAACCAGTTTAGTCTATTTAGCCAATGCATGATTGGATAAAAAATTTAAGTTAAAAGTAACTATGACTCAGATTGTAGTTATGAATATATGTATCCATAACGTGTTTTATTTTTTAAATATATGTTTTATTGTTAAATAAAATTTCAATAATCATGATTTCTCAAAAAAGTATTCTAACTATATGTTGACATTGTTTTAATTATATACGATGACCATCTACTGTCCGGAACTCATTGTATAAAACCACTGATACCCACTATAACTAGATTTATCCTGCGGTCCACTATTCATCTTTTGTATGGTTTTAGTGGTATTTCTTTTGGTTGCCCTGATTTCTGCGTGCTATTGAATTGAAATTTTTTAAATCATTAAGGCATGTGTGTTTAATCAATACACGAGAAACATCACCATGAGTTTCTATTATAATGCAAAATCTAAAAATTAAAATTGCCTTTTAAAATTTGACATCCGCGTTGTTAGCAGTTGCTGTAATCGGGGAAGATATTGTAATTAAGAGTAATGATCAAAATTTCTTTTGAAAAGTTCACATCCGCGTATTACTAAATTGGGATAATCGGTTAAGATATTTTCATTATTATTATTATTATGGAGGGGATTAGGGACGATCTTTTTTCATTTTACATTTCATTATATTCCATATTTTACATGATTTTGACGTGTGGCTCGGGATAATTTTTTAAACGAGGAACAATTTAGGCAATTTGCATCTATAACAGTTTTCGTGTATTTTTATTTTTTTTGGTCGTCGGACGTTGGCTTTAAAAGTTGCAAAGTTAAAATTTTTTACCTTGTTCAGCAAGAAATAAAATAAATTTTTTTCTTAAAATAATAATGTAAACGGGTTTCATTTTAGAAGTCATTTATAAAAAATCTTTGTGCCCAATGTTTACATAAGATTTTGATTTTTCGGAAACTCTTTAGCTAGTGAAGCTCAGTTTTATACAAATAACAAAATAATATACACTGATTTGAGAGTTGGAGTATCCAAACCAAGACACTGAATTTACAAACAAGTGGTTTTACTCTTATGTTTTAAAAATCCTTAAAATAAAGATAATACAGTAAAACAGTAAAACCTGTATATATATACAATGTATATATTTGAGAGAGAGAGAGAGAGAGAGAGAGAGAGAGAGAGAGAGAGAGAGAGAGAGAGAGAGAGAGAGAGAGAGAGAGAAAATGCATTGGAGAAGCTTTTATTAAGATACTCAAATAAACAAGAGGCCCAAAAGGGCCTGTGGAGCTCAACTGACAAAAATGGTTCTTGTGCCTCCATTTATATAAACTCGGTACAGGGACTTGAGCTGATGTAAAATGCTAAATATAAAAGCTGTAGGCCTTACAGTTTCAGAAAAGAATATTTTTAAATTTGACTTCCCATATAAGTATATATAGATACATATATGCGCCCCTGGGTGGGACCAAAAATGGCCCAGAGGCCTTTATTTGTACAAACCTGGTAAAGGGACTTGAGCTTATTGTGAAAGCTTTAAGCCTTACAGTTTCAGAGAAGAAGATTTTTAAATTTGATTTCCATATATGCATATGTAGATATATTGGCCCTTGGGGTCGGACCAAAAATGGCCCGTGGGCCACCATTTGTATAAACCTGGTAAAGGGACTTGAGCTGATATTAAATGCAAAATATAAAAGCATTATGCCTTACAGTTTCAGAGAGTAAAATTTTTAAACTTGATTTCCAATATATGCATATGCAGTCAATGAACCCCTGGGGTGGGGCCAAAAATGGACCAGGGGCCACCATTTGTACAAACTTTGTAAAGGGCCTCAAGCTGATATTAACTGCCAAATATGAAAGCTTAAGGCTTCATGATTTCAGAGAAGAAAATTTCAAGCTTGATATCTCATTTTAAGCCATATATGCATATGCAGATATATAGACCCCTGGGGTGGGGCCGAAAATAGACTGAGGGCCACCATTTGTACAAACTTGGTAAAGGGTCTCAAGATGATATTAACTGCCAAATATGAAAGCTTAAGGCTTCATGGGTTCAGAGAAGAAGATTTTCAAAGTTGATATCTCATTATAAGCCATATTTGCATATGCAGATATATGTACCCCTGGGGTGCGGCCAAAAATAGACCGGGGGCCACCATTTGTACAAACTTGGAAAAGGGCCTCAAGCTGACATTAACTGCCAAATATGAAAGCTTAAAGCTTCATGGTTTCAGAGAAGAAGATTTTCAAAGTTGATATCTCATTATAAGCCATATATACATATGCAGATATATGGACCCCTGGGGTGGGGCCGAAAATGGACCGAGGGCCACCATTTGTACAAACTTGGTAAAGGACCTCAAGCTGATATTAACTACCAAATATGAAAGCTTAAGGCTTCATGGTTTCAGAGAAGAAGATTTTCAAAGTTGATTTTCCATTATACGCCATATATGCATATGCAGATATATGGACCCCTGGGGTGGGGCCAAAAAATAGACCGGGGGCCATTATTTGTACAAACCTTTTTAGGGGGCTCAAGCTGATATTAACTGCCAAATATGAAAGCTGAAGGCTTCATGGTTTCAGAGGAGAAGATTTTCAAAGTTGATATCTCATTAAAAGCCTTATTTTCACTTTTTACGAAGTATGACAGAAAAACGCTAAAAACGCGTAACCTAGTTTTTGACAGAATTTCACGAAATGTACAACCTATATGTTTAAGGGTGTCTAGAAGCTAAATATCACATCAGATTTGCATTTAACCTATGGTTTTAGAGAAGAAGCTTATTTTAGGTTTTTTGCATTCTAGATCGCTGTGACCTACTTTTGGTTGCCATGGAAACCAATTGTAAAAATTTTCATCTACTTCTTCTAGGGATCATTCCTGCAAAGTTTTGTTAAAATTGGCCCAATAGTTTCTGAGTTTTTGCTGTTAACGGACGGACGGACGGACGGACGGACGCACGCACACACGCACGCGCGCATCATGCCATAAGCTCATCTGGCTTTAGCCAGTTGAGCTAAAAACGGCACTTTTTAGCCTACTGGTTTCTTTCGGTGACAATAACATCGTTCAGAGAGATTTGACGTATTTGATCTTTGGCACAATCTTCGACACTACGATACTTATATGTAATGTGTGCTACCACTGGCCACTATTGCGTCTTGGAATAAAATTCATCAGAAACACTTCCACACTCAGGCACTTCTACAATGTTAAGAAAGTAATCCTCGGGAATGACACATATACGCATTAAAAAAAAAGAAAGAAAAGAAAAGTAAAACACAGCATTTAGCATAAAACCTATACATGGACAATATGTGTAGTGTCCATGTCACTGGTATCTTATTTTTGCACGTCTAGCTTTCTAAGATCAATAAGAATTTTGCCAGTTTTTTAACTTTGTTTCTAAGACACTTTAAACTTTTTAATTTACTTTTAATTTTAGGCTTAGAACCTTTTCATTATGTTTTATTTTAAAACACTAAATATAATTAAATATTTGAATTAAATAAATTAGATTTTTTTGTATATATATCTCAATTAAAAAAGTTTTAGCTACACTTAGCAATGAAATGGAATAAATTAAATTTAAATCTATTATTTAAAAAAGTTTTCGTGTAACACTAAATAAAAATAATTAAAATCTAATACATTAAGTTCTTTTTGTTCAAATCCTTAGAGTGTTAAGTCAATGTACTGGGTAAACAAATCTATTTCGTTTCTATGTCACTTTTAGATAATTAAACCTGCAACCATGTCTTCTTTTAATATGACACAGTGTGTGTGTGTGTGTGTGTGTGTGTGTGTGTGTGTTTCGTTTTCTTAAACGGGCACCTTAAAAGTTTGATATTACTGGTACATTTATAGTTATTGGCGAATATACTTGTATTTATTTATTTATTTATTTTTCTTTTTCTTTTAAATAGACAACAAATACAGGTCATATAGCTGGTATAATATCTATAAACGAGTAAAATATAATCAATGTGTCATTCTGTCATATGCAAGTCTAAATTTTTTTTTCTTAAAAAAATTGCAAATGGCAACTAAAAATGTTCAAAATTTTACAAATAACAATTGGTTAAATGAACTTGGTTAAGGACAACCAAGTAAGTGTGATAGCTAGACAAACAAGTCAGAAATCGAAATTCAACTCAATTCCGACATCGTAACTCATTACACTCATCAGGATTAGCAAGTATCTCGGTCCTACGACAGAGTAGACCCCATAACCCCCATACAACTCACTACTGTGCGCCCTAAGTCTAGTAAACCGGTGTCAAATATTCTCAACTAGTTATATACGTACATCAGGCCAAGAGTAACATTTTCAAACAGGTCATCTTCGTTACTAAGTAACAATAGTTTTGATTGCTCTTATTTTAATATGATTACAAATTTTTAAATGTGAATTTTTCTTATTTTCTATTTGTTGCCCATCCAAAATCTGAAGTTTATTATCAGCAGTCTTAAAATATATCTATCTTTTATTTTTTTATTTCGGCTGTATCAGAACATTGAGTATTTCTATGTACATATTTTTCAGTTTCATTTTACTAAGTATTTATGGAATTTTATTCCATTATTGTAACGACTTTTTAGATAAAAATATTATATATTTATATTTCTTGCTATACAAAATCTATACAAATTTCTGCTGATACATTTGGTACACATTGTCACGACCCTCAAACTCTTACAAATTAAAAGATAATAAAAGAAATAATATAATACAATCATGGACTTAAGCTAATAAAAGTACAAAAGATTATACACAGGAGTTTAGCTGATGAAATTGGATTATTTATTGATTGCACCGTAAGATGTCGCTGTTCATTTAGTCTTGATAACCAAAATGTTTGTCATTTAACCCCAATTTCAATTCAGTTAATCTGGATGACCCTGGTAATTCATTTAAATCGGCAGTCGATGATAGTCAGCAACCATGCCCTTGTCAATACAAAGAAGAAAAACACATCATATTAGAGACGAATTCAATGATTCCCATCCGTTGTTTGCATTTGAATTAGTTTGCACGTGATCTGCACGAGTCACGAGGTGTCCAGCAATCTGCGCAAAAGGACAAAAAGGAAAGGAAACATTCGGAACTTAATCCTTGGGGAGGTAGCTTTAATTGGATAACAGTGTCTCTAGATTATATACTGGCCGCTACGCTTATATAATTGCCATTTTGAGGGCGCATTAAAAGCCCCGTTTAATCAAATTAATCTGTTGGTGAATTGATGACTGTTAGTCAATATTATCCGCTAGAATTTACTTCCACGTGAATTGATGGCGTCCAATCCTTGGAGACCAACCGTCATGCATGTTGAAGTTTCACTCTGTCAATCAAATCCAAGAGACCCGAAACTCCGAACGATAAATCATCCAAACTGCTTCTAATTAAGCGCAACATTTAAAATGAAATTGTTCATAATGATTGCTAATTGAAACACTTCAGAGAAACGTCTTATCTTAAAAGATAACGGCGAAAAAGAGAAAAGAAAAAGCATATATACATAGCCTAAACACAAATAGTTATTGAACTAAAATCGCCTAAAATGCGACTTGCTTATAAAACAGATATTACATGTACCAGGTATGCATTAGAGGTTACATATACCAAGCTTTCAATAAAATCTTTCATATACCAGGTATACATGAAGTGTTACATATACCAGGTATAATGAAGTGATACATATACCAGGTATAATGAAGCGTTACATATACCAGTTATACATGAAGTGTTAGATATACCAGGTGTACATGAAGTGTTACAAATATTGGTATACATGAAGTGTTACATATACCAGGTATACATGAAGTGTTACATATATCAGGTATACATGAAGTGTTACATATACCAGTTATACATGAAGTATTACATATACCAGGTATACATGAAGTGTTACATATATCAGGTACATATGTAGTGTTACATATACCAGATATACATAAAGAGTTACATATACCAGGTATACATGAAGTGTTACATAAAACAGGTATACATGAAGTGTTACATATACCAGGTATACACGAAGTGTAACATATACCAGGTATACATGAAGTATTACATATACCAGGTGTTCATGAAGTGTTAAATATACCAGGTATACATGAAGTGTTTCATATACCAGGTATATATGAAGTGTTATAAATACCAGGCATACATGCATGAAGTGTTACATATTAAGTATGCATGAAGTGTTACATATACAAGGTATACGTGAAACGTTACATATGCCCGGTATACATGAAGTGTTACTTATACCAGGTATACATGAAGTCCACGTGTACTCACTCTTAACCTTGAAGATTTGTCTTTTTTTTTTTTTTTTTACTTTACATGAAGTTGAGTGGAACAATATTTTTTTACTGTTTGTTATATGTGGTTATTAATACAAATACTATTTTACGTCGTGTCAGTTTTTATTCATCTTTTCTGGTTGACAAAGTGTACCTCTTTTGTAACTTTTAAAATATACATACATCGCGAGATTCTGGTTGCGAAATAAGTAGTTTCTTATAAATAAACACAGATGAGCGGTCCCATTTTTTCGGTTAGTTTAGTTTTTTTTTGTCAAGTAACAAGCTAGCCAATAATGAGCGTTTTTCAGACGCAAATGCTTTGTATGTTAATCTCCGGTAAAATATAACCATAAGTAGTTTATGCTTGGCATATTTATTGACCTTTTTATAACTTATTCTTATTATTTGAGGCTGAAAATATACTGAAACAGCAAACAAATGGACTGAAGAAAACCAATTTGAATACTGATTTTTTAACTCCCTTTTTGGACCAATTATAGATCTAAAAGCAAACTTTTTGGTAGCCCCTAACCGTTACACACAAGTGGTTCCTGTACACGCACTTATGCAAAACAAAACAAAACAAACAAATAAATAAATATTTTAAAATTGTTTTGTTTTTGATGTTTTTGTTCATGTTGGTGAGTTTGTTATCATTGTTTATCATGTTGTTTTTAGTAATGTTGTTGTTGTAATAGTAGTAGTAGTTGTTGTTGTATTTGTTGTTATTGTTATTGGTAATGTTGTTGCTGCTTCTGTTTAATTTTTCAGTTCAAAGTTGTGGATTTTTAACAAAACTTATACATTATTTATTCATTTAATCAAATGAAAATATTATAACACACTCTTTATTATAAAATTAGTTTGTTATAATTTGTATCGGGAAGGAATCAGTTTTCATCGTGATTCATTAACAGGTGATAATTGCCTTATAAAATACCGGTAGCTCTTGAAAATTTAATTATAGTTAAATATGCTTAAAACACGAAAAGTAAAACTATATGTTAACAATTGAATGGGCCATTAGCTGTAAAACAACACACCATCCTTTGGTGACAAAATCATTAGGATTAACTCCCTTGACATCATCATTAAACGTTGAATGTACAACATTACATTTGTACAGCTATTTAATTACATCACAAGCGCCACCTAGAGGCGATAATTTGATGATGTAAAAACCGATGACGAATTCAATTTCTTTGTGAAAATCATAAATGGAACTAAACAACACTTTATAATAAAACTAATACAATTTCTCGCCATCAATTATACTAAACAATGCCTCAATTCAGTGTAATTAAATTTATTTCTCTTTCCTCAATTTTTGTGTTGAAATCATTAGCTGGTATATTCTATCAACCCAACATGAGGGTGATATGTTTCAACGAAAAAAATCTGCAGTTCCATATTAATGAAATTATTACATTTCCCAACGTGAATTGTAAAATATCTCTAATTATGATAAAAGAGCATTGTTTCTGCTGTCATTAGATTACATATATTCGCATGAGTATGGAATTAATTTATTAGATTCTAAGATTAATGGATTAACAACGGACATTTAAGTAGGCATACTTCTCCCTCTGATGTTGTCTTTTACAAGTGCGATCTCATAAATTCTCTGTAACGACATTTTTGATTGGCTGAAAAGTGGCTGGTGTTATAGATTTATTTGTAATGTAATTTTAATGGTTAAAGCAAAGGTTATCCTTTAAATTGATTTGTAATGAAGTTTTTGATTGGTTAAAGACAAAAAATTAATTTCTCCCACGTGTTTTGACAAATATAAATCTAATTTGGAATGTTGCTATTTTGTAACTACATTGCGTAATTCGCGAAATTAAAATCCCACGTGATTATGTGTAATAACTATTGATGTTGCACATTTGAAATTCTACACACGGGGTAGAAACATTATTCTTATTACATGAATAATTTTGATAGCCACTTTTATTTATAAAAGTTTACGTGTTTACAAATGTATTAATTAAATCTATTTGGTCAAATTAAATTAATTATTACCTCCCTTGTCTCGATATTATAGTACAACAATAATTAAAACATTAAAATCAAATTTTAACCTGTTTTCCTGTCTCATCTTCATTTGATGCTAATAAGTAATTTTGAATATTTATTGAATGATATTGGATAGAACGGGACTATATGTTTTTTTAAAAGTAGCAATTTTTAAATTATTTTTTAATTATATATTCGATTAATTGAAAACTTATGCAAAATATTTTCTAAGATTGACTTTAAACAGTATGAACAGTCTATGACTTTCGAGCTTCTTTTGATGTACAAATAATGTTTTTCTTCACGTTCATGATATGTTGTTTCGAACTGTGTGGTATGTTGTATTGCAGGTCAGTAAACTAATACACTATCATGTGCAAACTTTTGATTCTTATAAAATAATATTGTTTTTATGCAAATTTTTGAATTTTGTAAAAGTTCAAATATTTGCACACGACAAAACTAAACACTCCTTAATCGTCCAATCGAATTAAACATAATTAAAAATTCTACAGAAAACCTTACTGAATGGGCATTTATTTACCCGTCGTCAAATTTTCCTGGTTCTTAAAAATTAAAGTGGCAAAGAAGTGGTTTATATATATGCGCTATGAATGAAAATTGAGACACCGTGAAAATTAAAAATTCACAGTATGTTATAATGTTACATTCCGATGTACTGCTGACATTAGTATTCTAATATACCGTTAAAGCTACCGATTGTAACATGTCAATACTGACCTCGTTGTTAAGTGACATTTGGGTTTTGTCAAAGGGACTTTTTTCAAAAATTAATTTCTATATTTCATCCGCATTGCCATTTAATTCTGAATTAGTAATATAAACAACTAAATAGACATAACTCAGTATATACGATATACACACGTCACTAGGATGGTTCAGGTCCAACAACTAAAATATTTGTGCATTCAACCACAATGTTTGAAGTGCTTTTAATTTAGAAATTTAAATTAAATTAAATCTCCCATGGATAGTCTACGATCAAGAAGCAAAAAAAAAAAAAAAAAAAAAAAAAAAAAAAAAATTGCTGTTTATAAGACAAACGCTTAACTACAATTATCTGAAATTAGCGAAAAATCATCTACATGTATTTAAAAATATTAATTGCAGAACCGTATTTCTCTAATCAAACACAAACTTGACAGTCCATGTCCAAATTACAATTTCAACATCATAGTTAAACTTTAAACATTTGCTAATTCGGATAATACACATGAATTTTCACCAGGAAAGTGAGACTGTGTGATTTGGAAGGGTAACCACTTCTAATTTAGCTAGTTACAACCGCCACGTAACCTATAACATTACCTTGAAAATAATGAATATTACATGTAATTAGCAATATTGGTATAAAATTACCAGATAAATTAAATTTATAAATCAATTTATAAATCCAAAAATCCTCTCACGACTCTCTCGTGACTCGTACAGAAATTTTATTACAATAAAAGAGAAAAGTACGAGTTTGGACAGAACGGCGTCCAAGTCACCTATAACATACGTTTTTCTCTAACTTGTTTCATCTCCAGGGAAACATCAAAAATTGTGTTTTATAGCATAATTGTCGATCACAATCTGTATTGATAAAAACGTTTATTAAATAAAGTTTAGAGAATTAGACATTGTCACCATTCTGCTGGTATTATACCTTCCTTGATAAATCTCTTGTCGCTAAGAATTGTGCGAAGTTACAAGATTCTGTCCACATGTTGTAACTAAACAGTTTATCAAAGTCATATTGAATACGATACTAAATTGTTTTTTCGTCTAATAAAAATTAAGATGACATAGCTCGATGCTGTACGTCTGTGACATTATACATTACAGCGCATAGACAGATAAATATTTATTGGTTTAGTACTGGATTTTTGCAATGTAGTTTCAATGTTAATTTTCATTTGTTTATTTTTTATCTTTAATTTTTCTTTTAAATTCAATTCGTTCCATTACATGTCTGGTCCTTCAGTAAAATAGCCTTTCTCCATCGATTTTTTGTTATTACTTTGTTTTAAGAGGATTGAAAAATTTAACACATAATTGTCGGATTTGCTAAAAATTTGCGCAAGATACCGATTCCAATCTATACAACACGGTCTCTATGAACAAGATATTCTTAAGGTTTACTTATGTAATTTATTTATTGTTCATATTTACGTATATATATAGCAATGGAGTTGTAACGAATGGCTGATAAAGAAGAAAATAGTCTATATATGAATTTTTGAAAGTTTTTTCCGTTGTATGAGATGTGTTTTGAGAAACCAATAGAGGAACAAATTTAATGAACCGGAAATGATAAATTATAAGTTATGATAGATTTTTTACAAAAATCTATTTTCCTAATCCTTTCAAGTTAAGGTGATAATTTGAATATTTGAGAGGATTATTTTCAATTGATGTTTTTTTTTCTAAGAAATAAAACGAAATATATTATATAGCATGTCATGCAATTGGATACAGCATGTAATAAACGGAAGTAGTATCAGTAAAAGTCAAATTGAAATCAGAGAAAGAGATTAGATAAATCAAAATTCACACCGGAATAGACATTGTTCCTATGTGTCTGTATGTGACATTATAGCACTAAAAAGATAGATGATGTATCATTGGTTTTTTAAGTTCTTTTTTCTTTGAATGCTTTTGCGTTTGGCTTTATACTTTTCAAATAGTTATGTCGAAATTGTTAAAATATGGTATGTATTGTTAAACATGTATGTACGTGCAGTATCATACCGAGAAGCGGCTCTTTCTTAAATGTTGTTTTTACATTGATAAATATAATTCAGTGACAGAAGTTTTTTTTTTTAATTTTAGTGAATTTGAAACAAAAGTGTGTTAAATCACAATTCAATTTTTTGTTCCTACATTTGTTTCAAGTACGACTTTATCATATTTAAAAAAATCAATTCGAGCATTATTGCAAATAATGTCTCCCTCATAACTAAATTATTGCAATTGGTAGAATGATAGATTCAAAAGTCGAATAGGTGGATGGTGATATACAAAATTGTCAGACCATTGACGAAATATAAAGTATAAATGGGGTCAAATCCGACTAGTTATGCTGAATACTAGTAGCTTGGTTTTACTTTATTGATCTTTGTTGTTAGGTGACATTAAAAAATGTTTTAAAAGCGTTTATTTAAAAATATAAAAACTTGGAAAAATTGTGAATTATTTCATTTTGATTTTTGAATAAATCCAAGTCTGTTTGGTGCACTATAACCCGTCAAATCGTAACAAATTTAAAAGACTGCTTTATACAAAAATTTACAAATATTTAGATAAGGAAGGGCTCATATCCTAAACTCTACTGAATAAGATAAGAGGACTTACTAAAATACAGAAGCATTTTGTTTGATATTTAGTTAATTAACCGATATTTTAGACCGGAAAAATCCGAACTTATACGACGGGAAATGCAATTAACTGCTTTAAAACGTTCACATATTTAGGCCAATGGTTTTAAAACCTTCAGACTAATCACGACTACTTTAGTGATTTAAGCACATTTGTCCAACTGTCCCAATAAAATTTCTCAGAGCTTCACGTGAAACCTCATAGCGTTTGTGCGGGACAATTATTTCTATTGGCAATGTAATCGCATAAAGGGACGTTTTCCAGTAATAACGTCGTTTTTCGGGAATATTTGACGTAAACGTTAATTTAGACATAACTTTCAATTTGTTGTGGTTTACTGGGTATAAACAAGATTTTGGAAGTGGCAATTCTCATAAATTGCAAAGCAATTTATGAAAAAATTGCCACTTCCAAAATCTTGTTTATACCCAGTAAACCACAACAAATTGAAAGTTATTTCTTATATTTACAATATTAATGTTTGACATTTCTGCTTAGAATTTGCACAAGGTCAATTATTTTAGTATTACAAAATATTGTTTTTCATTTTTTATCCGCTGGTTTTTGTCAGTGAACGTAACAGCACCATTCATTCATTCAGAGCGTTTAGCTCCGCCCACTTTGACGTCACACATAAACAAACCACAAAGCTGACGTCACACATAAACAAACCACAAAGCAGTGCTGAAACTTCAAATATATGGTTTTATTCAAACTTATGATTGTTTTTTATTAATTACATTTTTTTTAACATATCGCATTTTCAACGTGAAAATTCTGGATTTTGTTTATTTTTATTAACGTTGCTAAAAATAAATTTGTTATGGAAAATGAAAGGGGAACTCCCGAATTGACTTTTCACTTTATATGTATTCTTGCGCGACTTGACGAGAGGTTGACAGGCAGTGGTTTTGTTTGCCTAAAATTACTACCGAATAAAGGTAGTTTACCCTTGAGAAATAAGACTAAAATTTCCCAATTTGACAACTAAAATTCCCCAAAAGGCAACAGTGACACACAATCAAATAGTTTAAATTAAATCCAGTTGTCCAAAACTGTTCTTACAGACAAAAAATGTTAGATATTGTCACAATATAAAATCTTTGCAATGAATTTCAAAATTGTCTGCGTAATATGTAACATAAAAAGGGTCCAAATTTTCCCAATCTGAAAGGTGGAAGGTAGTTTTTAAAAACCATAGCAAAATCACTGACAGGTGATGCTAGTTTACTGAAATGTAAACATTATTCGTGTCAAACAGTTTATATAAGAAAAAAATCAGCAATTGTAAATATCTTATTTTATTTCGCACAAACGTTAAGAGGTATCGATCACGTGGTTCCATGACGAGTTCCATTATATGCCAACTGCTGATGGGACTTCTTGTCAAAGTCTTAGAATGACGTAAAAACTAAGTATATAATTCGAGTTTAAAAGTGTAAAATTATTATAACAATATTTTGTCAGATTTCTGTAAAAATATTGAAAATTAAAGACAAAGTTTGAATCATTTATGGTCCATGAAGTTCTACAGCATACCAATAAAACAAAAGTTTGACGTTAGGCAGGTTGGTCATGTTTTTCTTTTGAAATAAACTGAAATGATACATTCCAAAGAATGACAGAATTGTAAAAATCAAACAAGAGGTTGAAATAAATTGCATCCCGATTTAATGTCTGCCTACTGAAAATGATTTCTGTAAAATGGAACTCCGTATATGTTTAAAAAGTCAACGTGGTAAAGAGTAAAATTTAGTTTCCGAAATAAAATTTTCTTAAGACAAATTTAAGTTCAAAGCTGCATTGCATTTTTCTTTAATAATAATAATAATAATAACAACAACAACAACAACAACAACAATGATAATAATAATAATAATAATAATAATAATAATAATAATAATAATAATAATAATAAAAATAATGATTATCAAAACAACAACAACAACACATAATGATGATAATAACAAAAACAATAAAAACAACAACAACAACAACAACAATAATAATAATAATAATAATAATAATAATAATAATAATAATGCAAGAAAAATAGTACTAATTGTTTAATGTAATATCAACACTCAGTGGATGTAAAAGACTTGGTTTTAATTTTTTTTAGATTTGTCGTTAATAGTTGATTAAATCTAATGAACAATTAAAACGGTATGAGTTAACAGAATGAATTTGTGTACAAATTTTTATTGTTTTAAAAGCAACAATGTCGAAAGTTACTTTTTTTTATATATATATATAAAGCAGTTTTTTTTTACTTTAGCGCATATTCAAAACTCTAATGTATTAGACTTTGGTGAAATGAAATGAATAAATTTAATCAATTTACTTTTTTCTCGTAAACTTAAATTCAGACATCGAATCAAGTTATCTTGAATGTTGTGATCCAAATCAAGGTCATAAAACACTGGGACAGAAATATCAAGTTACTTGTTTTATTAGCGGGAAATCAATGGTAAAAACAATATTAAGAATTTTATTTTGAATTGATTTCATTATCAAATATTCATTTACCCCCTCAATAATCCTCTTGAACAATTTCAAGAAATTGCTTAAAACTCTTAATTTTATTTTGCACAATTTATAATTTTAAGTCATTTCCAAAATTAAATTAAAGAATACTTGTAATGAATAGATTAAATTAGGGAGAAGTTCAATTCAAGTTGGTATTTAATAAGAATATTTGTAATAGCTTTGTAAACTGTATGGTGATCATTAAAACGGGAATATTTTTATCATATAAGCCGATATTTAAATCCGTCCGAACGTTTCGTGTCATTGAGCATTTCTATTTTGTAATATGTCTTTAACTTTTCGTAACAAATATAGTTTTTTTTGTTTCATGTTCTTGAAAAATGTTAATCTGAAATATTGAGCAAAATAATATGGTACAAACGTGATAGCGATGCAGAATGTGTTAATTATGGTACGAAATGACACTGTACGAAATGTTATATGGGGCGAAACGTCTTTAATCCGCCGAAACTCAAATAAGAACATGAAGTGTTAAACAATGGTCTTGACTAATGGAAAATACCATTTGGGTCTGACAAATTAATGTAATAAAACTGATGAAATTACCGAAGCACCAAACACTAAACACACAGAATTATTTCAAGAAAAGAGAAAATTTATTCAATAATCTGCGAAAGGCGAAGATATAAACACATAAATTGAATTAACTTTGAAGGCATACTTGATTAAAGGCAATGGAAGTAATGCAAATCAAATCTTGTTTCTATATTGACAGGTCTGGTTCCAAAACAGACGTGCAAAATGTCGAAAACAAGAAAGTCAGATGCAGAAAGGTATAGTATCTATACTTTAACCAGTTTAACTTATTTTTACAACTTTTTGGATATTCTGAAATACGAAATTTGCCTCTTTAATCATCCTCTGTATTAAAATAAAAATTACCCCGTGTTTCTTAGGTATACCAAATAGTTTTTGATTATTGGTGTACCAATTTTTAGTGACCAGCATAACTTTTAAAATAAAAGAAGAGTGATGTTATGCTGTTTATACGGTTTAGATTATTTCACTTATATCGAGTCGGGCAGTTCTAGGAAGGTGGATGAATTCTGAGTGCCCAAAGATAACCTCTAATCTCCTGTCAGCGAACTGGCAATCACTAGGATATGTCCTGAGTTGGACACAAACTCGGATGGTGAGAGATGTTTTAGAGAGACGTTTGTCCTGAGTTGGACAGGAACTCGGGCGGTTACAGACGTTGTAGAGAGGCATTTTAGATCAATTGGCAAGAGATGGTAAGCATTCAAATAGTTCTTATCATATGTCAGCTTTTAGTTCATGATATATTTTTCAGATGTATTTGGTTTCAGTATTTAAAGTGGTTATAATTGGTTGATACAAAATTTGGTCCGTTAGATATGATTTAATGGTGTAAAAATATTTCAACGTCATGGCAATTATATTTTGATAGCGTGGAGACCATATTTAGATAGCATAGGGTGATCAAATTTTTTTTTATATTTCTCCATTCAATGATATAAACAACCTGAGAATTAACTTTCATTTGTACACGTTAATAACACGAAAAGCGTAAAACCTATAGGATAATATTTTGGAGGAAGCATTGCGTACAATGAACCAAGATTATTATTATTATTATTATTATTGGTAGAGATATCAATGATTGAAGATGACATGCACACAGAACCATTTAACCGTTATATTGCCTTCAGATTAAGATTTTTGGCTCACTCTGAAGTAAATATTTTTCTGTTTTGTAAAATTCAGTAAACTTTAAATTCAGTGATGGTATTATTGAATAATGAAATTGTTAAGTTTAATTGCGTAAACCTAACTCTGACGTCATTTAATTGCGAGTGCAAGATGTTGGCTGTATATGCGTTTTTGTTTAATTGTGAGTGCCGCAAAGAAGCGAACTTATTGAAAATGCGTTTGTTAACTTAATGTAATAAATGTTTGACACATTTTACATCAATGCCAACTTTTTTAAAATGAAATTTCATTTAAAGGATTAAATTTGATTTTGTTAGGTTTATTGAATATAAACTAAAAAACGTTTTGCATAATTATGCAATTTGAGCAATTATGCAGTCCCGTTTGTAATGTTTTTCTACATATGCCATCTCATATTATACTCCTAGACATGCTATCTTGGGAGTAAAATCAATGTGATTTTACATGTTAAATTAAAAACAAATCATACTAAGGATATAGTATACGTATTAATGATATAGTATACGTATTAATGATATAGTATACGTATTGATGATATAGTATACGTATTAATGATATAATATACGTATTAATGATATAGTATACGTATAAAGGATATAGTATACGTATTGATGATATAGCATACGTATTGATGATATAGTATACGTATTAATGGTATAGTATACGTATTGATAATAATATTGCTTTCATTTCTGGCTCAAAATGAAATGTCATCTATTGTGTCTCTATCCTCTTTAATTCAAATTTATACCCTGTTAAAAACAGAATGCTACTGTAATAAGGGCATTAAAAGAAATATTCATTATTTAGAGGGTAATTTTTGATCATCAAGAGACACGCCGAGATATCGGGGTAATTCATTAAAGTCTTTAGTTTCTGTTTCCTTCCCAAATGCAGAATGCAATGCAAAACGATAACATCGCACAAAACATTTGGAAATTGTCAAGATAAAACAAAATATTAATCAGCTTATGATGAACACGTTATAAGTAAAATGTTATTTGTGAAAATTTTAAGAACTAAATTCTTTTAATTTTTGTCGAGATTTTTATAATCATAAATTCAAAATTATGGGTTATGTTGTGTTTTATTATTTTGTTCACCTGGTTGCTAAATGTTCTTGGTAACCATAGCTACTGCAAATATATGATGTCAGTTTTCTATATTTTGCAGTGTTTAGTTACATATTTAAAATGTTAACGCATGTTGGAGTTTTAAAAATCTAATAATTCGAATCTTTATGATTAAGTCATTTTGGATCATTTACTTCTCTTTTTCTTTATCATAAAATTATCTTCTACCTTCTAAATCTTTCAAAGGTTTAATTTCTGATTTTCTGTCTCGGTTTATTATTATAATAATAATAACAATAATAATTTTTAATTTTTTTTCTTTTTTCTTCTGCCACTTCTTATTGTTTACCATATTCTCTGTTTTAAATAAATCACAATTTCATAAAGGATTGGCGTGCTTGGAAACGTAACCTATTTATACGACTTGTTTTATTTAGTGTTATTAGAAATAATAATAATAATAATAATAATAATAATAATAATAATAATAATAATAATAATAATAAATAATAATAATTATAATAATAATTCTTATTACAAAAAATTCTATTATTTCGTTAAATTTAAAGAGAATCATGTTGTGATTCGCCGATTCCAAACAGGACGCTTACATATCTTGACGGATTATTTTTTGTCTTCAGAAATTGTGCGAATTCAAAAGCTTTAAAGTATAAACCAGATTATAGTAACGTTGTTATTTTGTATTATTTTTGCACCTTATTTTACGACAGATTCTTAATTTTGTTCTTTCTAAAGGCCTGTAGAAGGCAAATCAAAGAAAATGATCTAATTACCCACGAAAAGCTGTCTAAGATTGATATTGATTAAGTTATCTTTACACGGGTCTTCCTTAGTGATAATCTCCGTAATTTATCTCTTTTAGATTCGTAATGATTTAATAGAGACTCGAGATACCAGTATTAGGTGCTAATTCATAGTTGTATTTGATCAAATCTGAGAAAAAAAGGATGACACAAAAGATAGACTCATTATTGTATTTAAATAAAGGTCATATTAGCTTTGGCCTTTCAACGCCATCGGATTAAACGTTCTGGAACTTTGCTTTGTAAAGCTTTTTGTCCTTCCTGTTATTGGTTTTCTCTTTTACATTCAAATTTATTTATTTATTTATTTATTTATTTATTTATTTATTTATTTATTTATTTATTTATTTATTCTCGTAATTAGGGACCACGTATATTTGGGACCCTTCAAAGTATTTAAACAAACCAATGGAATCTATATTTTTTTAAGATCCAAGCCCGTTGGGATTTGGGTTTCATAAAGCAGTTGACTTAATTTGCGTTTAAGTTCTGAAACAATATGCTCTTAAATATATAACACAAACACCTGTTAAATTTATTTATTCAAATTCATAATTAAAGTATATGTGTTAAGTATTTTGATCAGTACGTTTTACTTGAGTTCAAATTGAAAAGTTTAGAAGATATATATATATATATATATATATATATATATATATATATATATATATATATATATATATATATATATATATATATATATTGAATTTTATCACTTTGAATTTGTAACTCAAACTTGAGGTAATTTTCAAATTTCCAAGATACAATATTTATTTTTCACAAGCGATTAATATTTTTTTTGGAAACGTTATGATATTTACACAACTTTTTTTAGTGTCTTCAAGTCATTTCAAAAATACAAACCGGTAAATAGTGATGATATACATGTACATTGAATCCATGATTCCTGATTTAATCAAAGGACGCATTTTGTTTTCAATACATTTTGACAGAATGCCAGTTTCAAAATAAAAAATATTTTCGATATTGATGTTGTTGTTATTGAAAAAAAAAAAGAAATTATAATACAATCATCCGATATAAAAATAGACTACAAAAACTGAATTTTGAAATTTTGGAAATAAATAATTTTCCTGAATTTTCGAAATGTTATTCAGTTTTGTGAATGCGTTGAACAATCAAAGGATCATAAAGACAGCAAAATTCATTTAAATTAAAATTTTATATTCCATTCAAAAGATCAGATTTATTCAATTTCGCAAGGAAGATGTTGAATCTTTGTATTTTTAGTATGAATATTTTTCTGTAAGAAATATCTATATATTCATTTATTCTAACTGTCATGTAGTCAACAAATTTTAAGAGCCTCTCTAAATCAATTTCTCAAGTTTTTGAATTTCATTTAAAACGAATCATTTACGTTAAACATTTATATATTCATCATTTATTTATTAAATCACGACAGCACATAAATTCATATTTGAGATTGGGATACAAACTTTTTCATATTTTGGATTGGGATACAAAGTTTTTAAAAGCTCAATATAAAATCCGTTTCATACGAAAGTTTGAACTTTAGCCAAAGTAATTATCTGGTTACTTGTGCGCTTGATTAATGGTAGTATTGACTTGATAACGTGTTTTATTGGAAAACTACCGAACAAATAATTCTTGCCCGACCGATGACTGTTGACAATGGATAAAATACTAGAAATTTGAATGGCCTACAAAGTGATAAATTGGAAAGAGTAAATATTTGACTACATTGCGGCGGTGCATGTAAGGGCGCTTGGCCTCCAATTTCTCTTTGCAATTCTATGACCTTTTTTCGATTCTTTGATGAAGGCTGTCGGGAATACATCTTTTTATGGCTATAGGATATTCATACACACAGTAATAAAGAAGTACGGGGCAAATTAGTCAAACATAAAAAGTGTTAGCTGGAAAGATTAAAGTATTAAGCCCTCGCTTGTATAATGCCTTTTTCAAGCAATAAGTCTGATATGACAATTTTTCACGTCAAAATATTGCATATTTAGTGTAAACAAATTCTGGTAAATCCAATTACAGGCGAGACATTTTGTCATATTATGATGAATTGCGAAACAGTTCGGTTATTTGGTAAGCGTAATTGTGAAATGAACCAATCAAGTTTGCGTCTATAATGTTGTTCAGATAGTGTCACGACTCCTAATTCATAACTCTCATACTATTATTATACTCTGACAGGATTAATAAGGTAAGGTAAATAAACCAACAGACAAATCTTTTTTCATAGAAAATATTAGTGACCGTTAATTAAAACGTTTTCCTATCTCTTATAAGGAAATACTGTATTTTTTCTCTTTTTTAACAAATGAAAAGAAATAAAAATGATAACTAGGTTGTACACTTGAAAAAAAAAATGATTGAAAAAAACCCTGCTGTGATGGTAATGGTTTAAAGAATCATAGTTTGATTGCATTTATCTATAGAATAAACAGTTGATTTACCGAGAAAATTGTTATGTACTTAAATTGTTTACCAACCAGGGATTTGGAAATCATAACCCGATGTCATGGTAACGGTTCAACAAATCATAGTTTTATTGGACAATCTATAGAATAAATAGTAGATTTTAGTAAGAAAATTAAATGATACTTAAACTGTTTACCAACCAGGAATTAATCTGGAGAGTCGTTAAACGTGCATAAATAGTTGTTATACGTGTCTGATAAATGGCTATCTAATGTTACTAAGAATATAACAGGTTTTATTACTTTTATTAAAACGGCAATGATATTAAGTAGAAGGAGTGATGTATTTACAACCATAAAACAAAAATGTTATAATGTTTGATGAAGTATAATAATAATAATAATAATAATAATAATAATAATAATAATAAACTTGATTTAAATTTAAGCTTGAAATATTTTTGTTTTTTTTTCTGTCTTTTCTTTCTCTATTTTCTTTTTGAACTTTTTTTCTGTGTTAGTCTTATAAAATTTTTATTTGATTGGCTAATTGACAAAAATTAGAAATTAAAGTTATATAGAAATGTAGAAAACATAATAGTTAATAAAAGAAACAAGAAAGAAAAGGCAAGGCATTAAACCTCCCGACAGATTTGGACGGTCGGTAGATTTAATGACACAGCAGCTGATGTAGTTAAATTATTATTGGAGGGCCCTAATCAATATATAATACAAATACCAGTTAAATTTTGATGTGCCAGATCTTTTTCCACATTGTATCGACAATAATTCATTTTAAAAAATCAAGTAGACATTTGTTCATTTCTATCCTGCAATTGCTTCTGCTGAAATTAAAAATCCAAAAATAGACCAAAAAGATGTTCTACTGTTTGATTTAAATCAGTTATAAGTTAAAATGCTCTTTAAAATGGCACCCTAAATTTTAGAATATCTTACAAATTAAAAATAAATTAAGATTTCAAATGTTAAGGAAAACCTTAATTATCTTAATTAAGGAATCGTTGTGAAATTGGGACCAAGAGTTGTTGATATCAAATTAAATAAGTTAGAATTCAATTTTACCTAAGTTTATTTTATGATAAGCAGACATATAGTTGCTCGTGTATATACATTTTAGCTTTCTGTGTATTGTTATTACACGTCTTTTGATCCCCATGACTATTTTCTGTATGTTAGTTATATATCTTTAGCTATCCTGAAATACGTCATATTTTTCAGTTTTATTATACTACTTGTACTTTATATATTTCAGCTGGTATTATGATACAACCTCAAGGAACTCCTTTAGACGCCTGCAGGATAACACCGTTCATTAATATGAGTCCAGTAAGGGAACCGATGGATCGACTTCACCTTTCACCATTTTTACCATATTACCAACTGCATGCAGCCGCAGCCGCCAATGTGGCTAATGCTGCCACTGTACACCAACCTATACATCCGTTACTCCTGTACCATCATCACTATGCCGCAGCGCTTAATTATGCAAATTTACACGAGAGTAGCTTCAAATCGAACAAAAACTCAAGTATAGCAGATTTAAGACTCAAAGCGAGGCAACATTTAGCCACTTTAGGAATATGACAGCTTGATACTTACAGCATTTGTCTACGCCAGAAATATGTTTATAAAAGTATTCTGAAACTTTATTGAAATGTAATATTTATATAGGGTTTTATCATATACAGTAATTTATTAATGTAGAGTAAAAATTAGTGAATAATAACAAATTATTGACAAACAATATATCTGACTCTTTAGTGCTATTAACCAAATCTCAATTTTGCAATAAATGGCATTTAAACTCTATCTATACATTTATCGAAACTTTCAAATTATATTGCGTATTAGTTAGCGTTTTGACCAGTTCGTTTTAGCTAGGCCTAACTGAGAAATTCAATTAAATTCAATTATTCCGCATACTTGTAGGTGACATAAGAACAGTGTATGGCGGTATAATATAACTGTGTATGACATATAGTGAAAATTATAGTAAAAAAAATACAATGAACTTATACAATGTATAACGATAACAAACGCGAAAAATTAAAGAGAATAGTATATATATTTGTGGATGGACCATGACCAGCAGCAAGTTGTAGCCTTGTTTTTATAGAGATTCAACAATTTCGTAGCTGTCGAATATTCTGCAGACCCAGAAGTTAGAAAGCAGAAGGTTTTGTCAAATAATAGCGTCTGACGTAAGTCTGAAAATGTAACTGTATTTGGAACTAAGGAGGACAGAGGCACCATATAGAGTTTCCTTCGTATAAAGCATTCTGGCGAGCACAGCCCTTGTAAATAATAAAAACAATCAGTAATAGGGTGACAGATTTACCTTTGTTGTGCAAAGAAATAGAAAAGTTTAATTACGGCTTTCAAACATTTGTGCGGGGCTACCAATACAGTAATTGGCGTTTTATGGTTTTTTGACATTTTCCAAGAACCTGGTAATTGAATATTAAAAAGACAGCACATTACTTTATTGCGATTATAATGTCTTGCGGGTTTTTAAAATTTTTCTTACGTTTTATTTAATATTTACAAAGTTAATATATTGAGCAAAAAATAACTGGACATTTGACAAATGAAATTCTTATAAAAACTAGTTCTTTATAAGGAAACAACATTTTTTAAATGTGTTATTGCAATTTTTATATATGATTATGGGATATTTGAATTCAACATGGACAAAATGTTACTGCTAGTAAGTGTTATATAAAGTACAGTTTTTAACCTTTCAGATGCAATCCTTCCTACAGTTATTTACAAATTGTTTTATGTCATAAAAGCACTTTTAAACTTTTTGCGACAAGAAAAACCAAGCATTTATTAAAGTATCCGATCATGTTAAGCATGATCTGCTTTCAACTAATGTGTTTTTATAGTGAACCGTCAGGCAAGCAATGTCGCACACAAGTTCAGTCGATCTATTTGTATCAGGTCAAGCAGTAGCTTAAGACAAGAAAAACGTAATTGATCATAGTGCCAACACAGCGATGAGACGATCTTATGAATGTACCTAGGGCTGTATATCTTTGTATCATTGCTGATATTATAATATTGTAAAGTACTTTGTTAAATTATAGCATTCTCTCAAAAATTAATTATTGATTATGTAATGTATAATGTTTTAATAGTGAAATAAAATTACTGTTCTTGACTTTTTTCTTGATTTAAGTTTTTGATTTCTTATATTGTATGTTTTAGCTATGCTTGCGTGATTGTTGGCTGTCATGTTATAGTAACACGATAAATCCTTATATAGCGGCTACCTTTACATTTAAAAATTCTTTAAGATAAAAAAAGCTTCAAATATCATCCATAAAGATCATCTTTAAAAGGCCAACTGCTTTTAAAGTACATGGTGTATGTATTTCTTAGGTCCTGTAGTTGATCTTTAAATTACAGGCTTGAAAGTAATTTTCTTTGTCATTTATACCTATTAAGAACATAAATGTATGAAACTGAAAAAAAACATATTCTGTGAGAATGCAAAATCGTTTATGAAAAGTATGAGTACATAGCAAAAATTTAGTTTTTGTTTAAGAAAATGAAACATATTTAATCAGTCGAAAAATTATTCGTGTTATTGCTTTTGGTTTTGAATTTTCTCGTTTTTTTAGTGCTCGCTAAAGAACACTGGCTATTAGCTGTTAATACACTGGAATTGTTAAGAATTTGCAACAATTTTTAAAACATACAACTTAGGCATGATCAATATTAATCGCTTTTCTATGAACATGTGTTAACAAATATAATTGTCTTTGTGTCATATTTTTTTTAACTTTGGATAAAGACCAAATACTGTACATGTAATTAAGTTGCGTTTTCATATTTTATTTGTAACATCGTCATGACATACGAGATACTATTTCTGTAAACGGACAGTTGGTGCAAACACATTGAAATTGATATCATCTATTATACAGTCATTTGTAAGACAAAACCAGACACGTATAATAGCATTTAATAACATTTACAAACATTAAGAAACAGTATTTCTGTATAACCACAAAAAACATAAAATATTCACTAAGATTATTAATTTTCTGCTGACAACTTTTAGTTATGTTATTTTATTACAAGTCGAGTCTAATAAAATCAACCATGCATATTTTATGTATAATAAATGTTGTGTCAGTTTATATATTTTGCAAAATTGCTCAAATTGTTGGATACAATTGATGTCTAATTGTTGGATCTTCTCCTTTGGGAAAACGTAGAGCTTCGATTTCAACTCTTTAGTCAAGAGCAAGGACTCCAGTTTCAGTCAAAAGATTTTCGGATATTTTTATCAACCATTAAAAACACACCAATGTTTATTGCTGTGTCCAATAGTGAAATATTGATTCGTCTACAATTTAAATAATAAAAATAATGCGTACGTGTTATAGTAAGGTTAATTGAAATAAAGCAAAATACATGCGAAAACAAAAATAAAACACTAAATATATTTTCTATTTTAGAAATCACTTGGAATAAATGTAAAATGGTGTTTGGCTATACCTCAAGAGAAAAAAATGTTATTAAAACATGTTTTCGGTAAAATCTACCTAAAAGCCTGTCGGCTTAAGGGAATATAAAATTAAAAGTGCCTGTAAAATGATTACTTATTATTATACATTTTGTAAAATTTTTGAAATCTTATTAGCTAATAAAAAATTGGGTTAAATATAATGTCTCACATAGTTAAGTAAAGCATTTGAAACAATTTGTCATTACTTGTCACACTTAGTAACTATTAACGAATAATTCACTTTTGAAAAGAGTTTTTTTAGAGGCAATAATAAAACAAAAATAAATAAATAAAATAAATAAATAAAATAAAATAAAATAAAATAAAATAAAATAAAATAAAATAAAATAATAAATGAAAAAAATTGTTTGGTAGGAAAACAGTCACCATCCGTGACTATTCATTGTCAAACGAGACGAACCCAATAAATACTGCCATCCTATAAGAAAAGTAACATTTATAATATTCCTCTGAAAAAGGGGCGCTCTATTTTAGTGTATATATTTTTTCTTTACTTACTTCTCAATTTTCAGATTTTACTTTTATACAGAATTATTGATTAACAAGTAGAATTCTACATAACAACCAAATCACCAAACACTTACAAACAATTCCGGTTATCTTCAAAAGCCGAGAGATACATATTTTTACTGTTGTAAATTTGTATCCATTTAACTGTTGTAATGTTGATGAATTTGGATTCTGTACAGTGGAATTATATTTTTATGGTGTATCATCAAATGTTTATAATTTATTAGATATCTTGTTTTTAACAGGTAAATGTTCAAAGACTTGGTTTAATAATCAGTGGCTGCAATATGCGTTTTAACGAACATTTTTCATGTAAGTTTTTCTCAAACATCAAGATTTTTTAACTACAGGAAGTAATCACTTCTGTTAAAAAGTTTTTGCCAAGTTCAACTTTAGTCTTAAGCTTTATAAGCTACACCCCCATAATTCGAAAAGAAAAATATATATAACCAATGTCGTGTTCAAATTAGGAATATAATATACCCCTTTCTATACAAATGAATAAAAATGACAAACAATTTATATTTATGAATGATTAATGATAACAATTAACGAATTTATTTATAATATATTTACAGTAGTTAATAGTTCCAAACATTACAGTATTATTAATTCCAAATAAAAATAAGTTAGTTATACAAGCATTAACATTAACTATAATAATATTTCGCTGTACACCTTTTTCCCCGTGATAAGAAAATGAAAGTATAATTCACTCTACAGAGCCTTAAAACCATATCGTGCTTATTTTGTACGTTTTTTTGGGAAAAGAAACATACTATTTAAAAATTCAAAAATAGCACATGCCAGTATTTTCTTTGTTTTAAAAGATGGCGATGAAAAACGCATATGATTACGCGATTGTTGCAATCAAAAATACTGTTAAGCTGTTTGCAAAATTCCAACACCAGTCTTATAAAATGATCTATCTATCTCCACAAATTGTTTACCGGCAGATAATTAGTAGAACTGGTGCAGTAAATTTATTAGATATAATTGTATCCATACCTGTATCCCTAATGATTAAAATTGGAATAGCATTTCCATGTTTTAAACTTTCCTTTATCAACAACTACATGGACATATTGAAAGTCGGGATTTAAATGCAGTTGACATTAAAAAAATGTTTTTCAAGATTCTGCTTAAACTGCGATGCTTGAGATGGCCAAGTTACTGTCGTCGAAGATTATTTTATGCCATATTTATTTATTGTCTCGATAATCCGCTTTAGGTAAACAGAAAATTAAAAAAGGTATGTTATCGATTTTATACAAGAGATGTAAAGTTATTTTTAAAAATTTGTTTTTTTTAATGGACTGTAACACTACCCAAGACATGTATCTTTTATTATCTTAAAAAGTATGGTATAATTATTTAGATATCCATTAAAACAAACGCATTGAATTAATAGTTGCAGGTATCCAATTTTCCGTAAATCTATATGTGTATTGAAAATCAAGTTTTAATTACAGCGATAAAAATTAAAGAACAAAATTTAACCCATTGGATTAAAAAAACACTTTTATGTCCGATATCGAAAGTAAAGTTGAATAAGTGATAATTATTCACATCACTGCCAAATAAAGCAATAGACAAAACATGTACATCCCTAATTACATTTATAAATAATTTTGAGATTTGTCTAACCGAAAAAAAAAAAAAAAAAAAAACCTAAAATTATGAATAATAAGTGCAAAGTTTACGACTGATGGAACAAATTGAAAAGTTTACATTTTACAAATAAATTCTATAAATAAATAAAAATACATAAAGCAATTTAAAGCTGCATTAAGTTTTTCAATTTTCTGATTTTTTTTTTTTTTGATTTTTTATATATATATATATATATATATATATATTTAAAAAAAAAAAAAAAAAAAAAAAAAAAAAAGATACCCTTTAACCACGATCCGTGAGATTCATTTTGTAAAATTCATCCCTATTAGCTGTAAATAAAAGTATCCTCTAACGGGTTGGTCAATGTATAAGGATGATTATTATGAGCTTAGAGCATGCGCACAGATGTACGAAAAACCAAATGAATCGAAGATGAAACCTGACAAATTGCTTTAAATGTCCGTCAATAATATCCAGATGTATTTATCCCTTATTAGGTCACAAATGACAAATTCAACAAAGTTCTGTGTTTAATTTATCGTATTTCACCGTATTGAAAGTTGTGTTTAAATGACCCGGTTTTTTTATGGCGTTACCATATTCTAATATCAGATCCTATATGCTACATCTCTCTGAGAAATTACTGTTTTTTCTTTGTTTATTCGAGCGTTTTTCGTTGAACCAAATGTAAAATATTCATTAGGAATATCATTAGTTAGATTAGCACCGTTTTAATTTTTTCCTTGGAAAACTTAATGCAGCTTTCATAGAGCAACAAGGAAAAACCCAGAACAAGCAAGTTGAAACTAAACGAAGAAAAAAATTGAAAACAGCGATACATTCAACCTTAAAAATTTTAAATGAAATAACAATAAAAATAAGATTACTATTCTACACTTCACCAACATATAATGTAAAAGTTCTTACATAGAATTTGCGTTTAACTAAAAGCCATGTTATAATGTTTAACAAACAATACATGCAGTATGATTTATGATGTCATATAAATGAACCCGATCGTTAAACATTTTATACCCTCACAAAATCCTTAATTTTACTTTCTAGAATCAGTCATATCACAAAAATAAAACTATTTTAAAATTATTCCTTTTGCCTTTATATGCCGAATATTATATTTTTTCTTTATTTATTTCATTAGAAATGTTTAAGAAATAAATATCATTAAAAAGGCATATTAAATTATTTTAAACCAAATTTTTGATTTTAACAAAGGTTTAAACTACTTCATTTTGTTATAAGATTCTAAACGCCCACTTTGAAAAAACAATATTTGCGAATTAGTGATTTATTTTTTATTAAAGGCCAGCAGCGGCAACTGTTTTGCTTGTGAATTCGAATAATCCCCCTTTACATGGCCTGTGGACGTTTTTACAGCCAGTCTTAATTATTGGCGACTTTACTAAATAGAATAAATAAATAAATAATGTAATTGGCAATTATATCGTTTAATAGCAACGAGCAATGTAAATTATTAGATTGCAATCAAGAGAACTTTGTTGAAAATCTTAATCCCACATATTGAAAAAAATCAAAAAAGAAAATTCATAATAAAAAACAGCTTTTATTATCAAGTCACTAAATACAAATGGAGAAATCAAGACTGGAAAAAATTACTCGTTACCGTACCAAAAATTAAAAGAAAACATTTATTGAATCTAAAAATATCAGGCGACAAATTGTTCATAAATAAATAACGTTTGATAAAAAATATCTTAAAAAATATTGCACGGATTTATTATCGAAATCAACAATCGGTATTTGTTGTGATACGATATATCTAAAATTTGAAATAAAAGAATTTGTCTTGTCTAAAAATTAAGTTTGACTCGTAGGAAAGAGATATTGGGTAGATTTTTAATATATGAAACGATAAATAGTTTGTTTGGAAGTATATAACATTTTACAGAAATTTATTGCTTTTATAGTTGACATCTCGGAACTACCTTTGTATCGGTAAGATAATTCACCAAAAATACCCACAAGATTCACATTCTAACGTTCAAATTAACACTACATAGAAAACACAAAAAAATTATATATTGCTTTTTAATTTCTTGTTTCTCATCCAAAATTGGAAAAAATGGTTTTTCTTAAAAAATTAAGTTCACAAAAACTGTATAAATTCAAACAAAAAGCATCATTTCCATCAAAATTTGAAAACTTTTTCTCAGTCTACGAGTAAATAACTGGATCATATACATTAATGTGTTCACTGACATTATTTTAAAGTAAGATCTCATTACAACCATATCCGCAAATATTGAATCAAAAATTATTTTTGTATACTTAAAATGTAATTTTTTGCAATGTATCTTGACAACAAAAACCAAAAAGAATTTTTTAATGTAATCCAGCAGGTTTCAGGATCTACCATTAAAACATGTACGCGACTAGAGTTAAAATTAATACCATTATGTACCCAAACTGTAAACTTGAAGCTGAAATTACAAAATAAACCTTAATTACTTAAGTCATGTCTTTTCTTTCAACAAGGCGAATTCGGCCGAAAGGTGTAAAGGGCATTCTTTAGGACAACAGTACCTCTCATTGTTTAGTGTCGAATTCTTGTTCAGTTCGTTTTCCGAGAGTCTAATGGTTTTCTCTAGTACCCATATCATCTCTACCGTTCAAGAACTGCCCTTCCCAATAATAAACAAAATCTTGACCATGGCGTAAAAATTCCTAAGAAATTTAACACGAGTTAAATACGGAATTTTTAATCTTCATCAAACCATTGATGTGAACTTATAACGTTAGAATATGATAAAATATAATAAAACATATTATATATTCTAAAACTGATTAGATGAAAAAAGAGGCACAACCAGTCGTTATTGATGAATGCAGATGTGCATGTATAACAAGCACAAACGTTGCTTAATATTTGTAATATTTAATATGTAATACTTAATATGTTAACAGCTCTCTAATGCGGTGCTAAGTTTAGGGTAAAAAAATGAAATATTTTTAAACGCAATGTGCAAATCAGAATACAATATTTAGTATTTAAATAGTGCATAACAAATATTTCATACATACCTGTACTTTTACCTGTAAAATTGAATAAAAATCATCATTATAAACAGCTTTTGATAAATAATATAACGATCATGACATGTTTATGAAACACTGGCTGCAAAGTGGTTAAGTATCTTTACAAAGTAATTTTCTATTCTAGTGGATTAAATTTATTGCCCGTCTAAAATGGTGGTCTCAAAAGTCAACGGACTATATATACATTGGTCTTGTCGTCTTTTTCATTTCCATTTTTTAGGTATTTTGTAACAGCTACGGATTACTTTTCTAAATGTGTATTTAGAAAGGATTCTATTGTCATTTGTCTGTTTAAAGTATAACAGAGTAACTTGCCAATGAAAGGCAAATAACTGGCAACAGCAAAAAAAGATTATAAAACAGCACATCTAAAAGCTAAACACAAGAATGGACTAACATATATTGTAGTGGTTTTAAAAAATTTTATATTATATATTTACTAAAATATCATGAAGTCATAAAGAATGTGATGACAGTTGTTACGATATGCTTGAAGTCCAAGGAAAGATGAAAACGTTAGCAGAATGTTGTCTTGGTTATTTTTCTATTCTAGATGTTGAAATACAAAAATATACTCACATTCAGATACGCAATCTTCAGTTTCTGTGTCATTCCCAACACAATTTGCTCCTCCCCACTCTGGCTTTGGATTGGTGCAGCTTCTCATACGAGAGTGAGTTCCATTGCTACATTTTGGCAAACATGTTCCCCATACAGACCAATTTGTCCAACCACCATCGACTTAAAAAATATCGAATCAATAAATATAAAATCAAAATCAATATAACATAAACGACAATGAATAATAGAATTAAACGTTTAATAACGTAAAGGCTATTGAACTAAGGTCCAGTTTCTAGTTTCTACCGATTCATATATATATATATATATAACAAATACCTGCGCTAAGTTTTGATGTTCCATATGTGCATATTTCGGAAAATTTTTCCTCATCAGTGACAATAGGGGCCGAAAAGTTTAATAGATAAAACTATAAGCCAAACAGTTGAAAAAAAATCAATCTAAAGTTCCGAAATTATATGAATCCAAATCCAGCTAAGGAATGCTTAGCATGAAGGAACAGACATTAGTTTTAAATAAACTTCAAAAATTAAGACGCCTGAAAATTTTATTAAATGGTATATTTTATGGCAGCACAAAGTACTGCCTACTGAGTTATGGATACCCTCGGGGAGTTTTACTCCACCAGCAGCGGTACCCGCTCAGAGGTAGTAAATGTATAACTAATACCTGCTAACTTTTGATGGGCCATTTATATTTCTTATGGTGGATCTTGATCATTACCAAAAGAATATGATATCACCTAGGTAACAGATCTTCTTTAGAGTAGTTGTATTTGCAACTAGTTTGTCAGTACATTTCTTACCGTTGTATTGTTTAGCAAGATAAATATAAAATCCTAAGTCTATAACGTAGAGATGATTGTGTTACGGGTAACTAGTTACTAACTATTTATAGTTTTATCTCCATTGATCAATACTAGTTACTAAGGCATTACCTGGCGGGCAAGTCTCGTTTAAGGTACAATTTCTCGTCTCCACTAATTTACCAGAACAATTCTTCCCTCCATATTGTGGTGCGGGATTATTACAAAACCTTATTCTCATCTGAACTCCTACACTACATGTCTTTGAACAATCGGACCATTTTTGCCATTGTGACAAGCCTCCATCGACTGTTAAAAAGCAAAATAAAGACATATACACTTTGGTAATAATCCTTTAAAATCTACAACGCAAATGAGCTAATACCTCAATTATGTCACCCACGACAAACGTGATGACTTCAGTTTGTCAATTTTCCGTTTCTTTGCAGTAATATTTCTGCTGCTTGTGTGTATGATGTCTTTGTTTCACTGTAAATACGGTATGGTAGAGCTTTTTCCCACAATACAGACTTTCTACTACGAAGCATACTGCTTACAATTAAATTGTTAACTTATAGATATTGCAAGCCTAGGTTAATCAAGGTCCTTAAAAGTCTTATGACCGTCATCACAATATTGTTGATAAGTCGCTGTATCCAAACTTATACTGGATATATTTGACCTCCTATGGCTCCATGTTCCTTTTATTTTCAAATTTAATTTTGCACATAACAGATTAGCTTACCCTTCCTTGATGGAAGTTCACGTGTATATCTGAACTGGCCAGTCTTCAATGTTTCTACTTTTGTATTATGATTAAGACATCGACTAGCATGTTTGTGTTTTATTATTAAGTTACATAGTTTAACAAATTATATTGTTATTACTGTTTGAGTTGTTTAGACATTAGATTTGTTAATAGTCATTATAAAGGACAATTATTAACTTTTAAAAATCTAAAAACCCATATTCTCATTTTGTCGATTTTAATTCACGTTAAAAATGAAGTAACAATCAACCCATGTCCCACATTAAGACCAGTACTTTTAGTCTAAAGAAAACAAAAGCTCGAAAGAATTTGAGCAAATAGCTATATAAAACGTGTTTCAATAGTTTTCTTTTTTCAAGGAATTTTGTTTTCTATGTAATAAAAAACAATTTTAGGACAAAATATAAATATAATAGTCTTACTTGGACAGTGTTGAGTGTTGCATTCCACTGTTTTCAAGCTAGAACCGGTACAATTTTTACCGCCATACTGTGGGAGAGGATTATCACATGTCCTCGTCAGATTCTGTTTACCTCCCCCACATTCAACACTACAGTTAGACGCTTCTTTCCATTCAGACCATTTGCCATCAACTAAAATTATGCGATAAAGATGATAACATAAAAAAAATTCTGCAAAAATGTTTCATTATTACGAACAGCTAGTTATGTTAAAATTGTATGAAAGGAGACTTTATGGACCCTTCAAAACACCTATTTGCATTCATAAGCTAGCTAGTGACTAGGCGTTCCTAGACAATAATAAGATAAAGATGACATTGTTATTTCTTTTAACACTAAATCCTTAATTTAGAGTGAAAAATAAGTATAATATATTTAAAGGAAAGGGAAATGATTCCTTGCCTGGACTTCATATTCATATAATTTTGGAACTTGGGATTCATTATTTTTCTAATGTTTGAATGATAAACCTTTTTATCTATCTATTTTCGGCCCCTTGTGTCACTGATGAGGAATGAATTTCCGAAATGTGCACATATGGCACAGTAAAATTAAACAGGTATCTTTGTTGAACAGATACCCTAGTTTAATCATGTTAAAAATTGAAATTGGTTTTACAAATCAATTGACGAAAATAAATATCTGGATATAATAAAGAAATACTTTGTGCTGTCAGAAAATGTACCATTTAGCAAAATTTTCAGTCGTTTAAAATTCATTTAAAACTAAGGTTTGTTCCCTCATGCAAAGCATTCCTTAGCTGGATTTGGATTTATATGATTTTGGAACTTTAGATTCATTATTTCCAACTGTTTGGCTTATGTTTTTTACCTATCAAACTTTTGGTCTCTGGTGAGGAATGAATTTTCGAAATGTGCACATCTGGCACATCAAAAATTAACTGATATTTGTGTTTTATATTTCCAACTGAAAACTATGAAATTGACAAAAGCCAACACAGAAAAAGTAAGAAAAAATACAGGTTGATGAAAAACAGTAAGTCAAGCCAATAAATACAAATAAATAAATAAATAAATAAATAAATAAAAGAAGAAAAAACATGGTTTATACTATTCCCCACTTTACAAGGTCATTAAAGCAAACGTCCTTTGGTGTGGTAACAGAACTCATTGTAATAAACACTGGCCTAATAACCCTTGTAGCAATTTAAAAAACTGACCAACAAAGAATAATACCTATAAAAAAACTTACTTGGACAGTGTTGGGTGTTACATGGTTTAACTTCCACAGCAGCACCATTACATATACCTTTTCCTTCTGGTTTAGGGTTGTCACATGCTCTGGTCCTCATCTGGGACCCACCGCCACAAGTAGCATTACACGTGGTCCAATTTCCCCAATCTGAGTAGCCTCCATCCTCTGTGCAAGTGTACATAAAAATAACATTATCAGCTTGTACACTTGACAATTCACCAGTACTATATAATTCCTTTATATAGATGTTCGGTACATTTATTCAGGTTTGAATACCATATATTTTTGCTGTATTTATTATTCACTTAGAAGCCGTTCAATAGATCTGAATCATTAATTGTTCATTTAATGTTCATTCGTCATGGACTGGTATGTTTGTGTTTTATTAAATCTATTTATTTTTGTTTCAGTGCTCAACGTAGCAGCTGGAATAATTATACGTTTCAATAGCAAAGCTTTGGTATTTAAAGTTTTAAATATGAAGAAGTGGTTATACTGTTTTTATCATAGTGATTTTTTGTTGTTGGTTTGAATATTTCCACGATCAAAATTAAAGATATGTACGTACTGTCTGCACAATTTCTTCCGTAATATTTCCCAGTACAGTAACAATGGTATCCTCCAGCAAAATCTTCACATTTTGCGCCATTTTTACAAGGAGATGTTACGCACATATCCATTGCTATATATAGTTGATTAAAGAAATAATAATTATGCTATATCGTATTCAAAATATGAAACTGCATTTCTCACCAGAAATTTTGAAAAGAAATTATAATTGTTAACAATGCACGATCCATGATGTGCAAAACAACGTTTTGTCATTATATACAATAGTTGGATATATGATCTAATGGTCGAAAGAAATGGCCTAGTAAAATTCAATGTCCCCTCCACCCGGAGTCTGATCATCACTTATCCTGATCTCAATTTAAAAACACTGTTCAGAAGCTTTCTACCAGCCGGTTGCTATTTCAAACAGTTCTGATTATTTAACCGTCTCTGAACTGACCATTCTAGTATGAAAAACTTCATTCTACTCCACTTTGTGTGATATAATTTGCCTGCGTTTTTTAGGCCTTTTTGTGTGTAGTTTATTGATTTAGCACTTTAAATTGACTGAACAATTTGCTATCGATAGTTCAGTAGTTTTACAATAAAGCTAGAGCACACACCAAAATAATATTAAACGCTAATCTAGGACACTATTTTAACATATAGTTTTGTAAAATTTAAAATAAAATTCATTAAATATAAGTGAGTATGATTATAATACTCTCGACTCCTTTACTGCCTTTTTATATATCAATTGGAATATATACCTACGAATACAGCAATGGCATCTGCCTTTTGCATATCTGTAAAAACAAGACAAAAAAGTGTTTATATATAATAAAATGGCTGTTAAATAGTTTATGCGGAATTGTTGTAAAAATATCAAATTTAAAACACACCTAAAACAAATTAACTACAAATAAAACATTTACTTCTTGATTAAATGTCCTCCTACAAAAATACAATATGAATTAGTATACTAATATCTAAAAATATTTTATTGAATATTTTTAGATGTCGTAACTGTTTAAAACGTTAAAGGATTCCAGTAGCATTGGCATCTTTTATGAGTGCCTCTTTCTATAATTAAAATGCTAAATATCACATGTGCTAATGGCTTTAGTAATATATTATTTCTAAAACTAATTTAAGTTTTATTACCAACATCATAAATCAATTTGTGTGTGTGTGTGTGTGTGCGTGTGTGTGTGTGTGTGTGTGTGTGTGTTATTTAGTTTCTACAGTACTTGTATGTGACGATATCGTTACTTTTTAATCAAAGTAGAAACCACGCATTTGATTCAAAACAGAAATGCTTTAAACTTGCTGTGATATATAATCGAATATATACCTTTCATTGCCATTTTTGTAGCTTGATTAGAGTATAAGAACTGTGGCAGGGTGGATGCTGATCCGGCTTCCCAGCTACATTTTCCTTTGTTTGTTTTATCTAGCGCAGTAAACCATCCTTTCTTGGTGTTACAATCCCCAGATGTATCAGTAATAGCAAATGTCCTGCCTGCTGCTGCATCCCTGTATTATGTATGATTAATTATAAAATCATGTAATAGGAAGGGAAACAATAAAGGGATAAATATAATCTAAAAAGTTTGATGAATGACGACTATGCATGTGATAAAACATAATAAAAACTTTCTTGTTTGATTCAAGATGTCCACCATCTTTTTCGTCAAAAAGACATATGCAATTATTAAACATTAAGGTTTTGCTTTTTAAAATAAATATTTTTCATAATATCACAAATTTTAAATTCTGTAAATAACTGCAAATTATTTTGTCATGGCAACATTACCAAACATTTTAGACGCACAATACCGTTGCAATATACGGTACAATTAATTTCACAAATTGAATAAGGAAATAAGTTCAAAAACGCTATTTTGTTTAATAACAATAAAAAATGAAAAATAAAATTTACCGATTTTTTTATTCGCTTTCCTGCATTTTGTACAAATCCATATAAGTAACTAGTCAATAGTCAAAACATCAAAACTTTGATGAAAGTCCATATGTGAACTGTATATGACATATTTAAAATTTTGTTTTTCAATTAATATTGATATTGAGAAAGCTTTAACTTACCCTGCTGTCCCACAAACACCAGTAAACGATGACGTCAGGTCTGTGTAGGACGTATACAAAATCCGTTTACAGTTGAACCAATCAGTTTTGTCACGCGTCACAGTAGTATCAAACACAACATATGCTTGTTCCTTTCCGCCTTTGTAAAATGCTACTTTAACCTGAAGCAAAAATAGTTTTAACAAAATAAAAACTAACGACAGCATGCTTTTTCATACTGCAATATATTTCGAATATACAGTATTACTTATCAAGCTTACATTTTAACTAACTGATAAACTACATGACAAGATATATATAAACACTCGATTGTTAAACAGATGATACAATATAATTACATAGCACAATAATAGTTAGATTTAAATTGTGAAAAAACCCAATTAAGTTTACAGCCTAAGGGTTATTGGAACACATTCAGTAAGAAAGTTGTACCATCTCCTGCTAATTCTTTGTTTAAAGTGGTCTTTTCAAGTTTAATATGTAAAGTCTAATAGAAAATAATGCTGCTTTTGAATGAGTTAACAAATAATGCAATTATTAGTTTTTAAATCAATTTGACTATTTTGTTTCATATTTATTTGAAAAAGTTAAATATCGAAGACAAAACTTATGACTACTTACCGCCCTTATATTGTTATTTGACATTTGGTTAACTAAAGCTGTTTTAAATGTTACTTTAGTATCCATCAGCTTGTACAAGTTCATTTGGTCTCCATTGACAACATGAGTAGACGACCATAAATCAAGTACACTGTTAGCAGGTGACAGCTCTCCATTTGATGATACCTTAAAGACCAACTCCCAACCTACAACGAGAAAGTTGTGAATTTAAAAACTTAAAATGATTGAATCAAACACAAACATACCGGCCTATTTCCAAATCACACTACTAAAAAAGTTAAATATTATAACCTTCTACCAGGAAAGTGAAGCCGTTTGCTCCTTTTAAAACATTTTAACAGACAATATATGAATGCAATAATTCAATGTTATAGTTAAATTAAATGGAAGGCTTAAAAACTGCATAAGAATTATTGCTAACATATAATTATACTGTTGTTGTCTATTAACATTTTTCAAAACCATTTATTAACGTCCATATCAGTTGTCTTGTTATTTAACAATTTGGTTTACAAACTCAACCAACTTGCTATTGGTCCTCATTCTATTCAATAATTTACTTTTATCGATACAGCAAAGTAATAATCTCTATCCAATAGAAATTACGTTTTAAATCTTAATATATTTTGCTCCTGTATAAAAATGCTAATGAGCATTATACCAATGATAATCATATTTAAAATGAATAAAGATTAACACTGTAAAATTTTTAAATATAAGGTACAACTGGTCACTGTGTAAAACGTCACAAAGTCAGATCTACTTACCTATAACAAACACTCCCATCACAAGTCTCTGTGTAAAACATCACAAAGTGAGATCTACTTACCCTGAACAAACACTCCCATCACAAGTCTCTGTGTAAAACGTCACAAAGTGAGATCTACTTACCCTGAACAAACACTCCCATCACAAGTCTCTGTGTAAAACGTCACAAAGTGAGATATACTTACCCTGAACAAACACTCCCATCACAAGTCTCTGTGTAAAACGTCACAAAGCGAGATATACTTACCCTGAACAAACACTCTCATCACAAGTCTCTGTGTAAAACGTCACAAAGTGAGATATACTTACCCTGAACAAACACTCCAATCACTCGTCTCTGTGTAAAACGTCACAAAGTGAGATATACTTACCCTGAACAAACACTCCCACCACAAGTCTCTGTGTAAAACGTCACAAAGTGAGATCTACTTACCCTGAACAAACACTCCCATCACGAGTCTCTATGTAAAACGTCACAAAGTGAGATCTACTTACCCTGAACAAACACTCCCATCACAAGTCTCTGTGTAAAACGTCACAAAGTGAGATATACTTACCCTGAACAAACACTTCCATCACAAGTCTCTGTGTAAAACGTCACAAAGTTAGATATACTTACCCTGAACAAACACTCCAATCACAAGTCTCTGTGTAAAACGTCACAAAGTGAGATATACTTACCCTGAACAAACACTCCCATCACAAGTCTTTGTGTAAAACATCACAAAGTGAGATATACTTACCCTGAACAAACACTCCCATCACAAGTCTCTGTGTAAAACGTCACAAAGTGAGATAAACTTACCCTGAACAAACACTCCCATCACAAGTCTCTGTGTAAAACGTCACAAAGTGAGATCTACTTACCCATAACAAACACTCAAATCACTCGTCTCTGTGTAAAACGTCACAAAGTGAGATCTACTTACCCTGAACAAACACTCCAATCACTCGTCTCTGTGTAAAACGTCACAAAGTGAGATATACTTACCCTGAACAAACACTCCCACCACAAGTCTCTGTGTAAAACGTCACAAAGTGAGATCTACTTACCCTGAACAAACACTCCCATCACGGGTCTCTATGTAAAACGTCACAAAGTGAGATCTACTTACCCTGAACAAACACTCCCATCACAAGTCTCTGTGTAAAACGTCACAAAGTGAGATATACTTACCCTGAACAAACACTTCCATCACAAGTCTCTGTGTAAAACGTCACAAAGTGAGATATACTTACCCTGAACAAACACTCCAATCACAAGTCTCTGTGTAAAACGTCACAAAGTGAGATATACTTACCCTGAACAAACACTCCCATCACAAGTCTTTGTGTAAAACATCACAAAGTGAGATATACTTACCCTGAACAAACACTCCCATCACAAGTCTCTGTGTAAAACGTCACAAAGTGAGATAAACTTACCCTGAACAAACACTCCCATCACAAGTCTCTGTGTAAAACGTCACAAAGTGAGATCTACTTACCCATAACAAACACTCAAATCACTCGTCTCTGTGTAAAACGTCACAAAGTGAGATCTACTTACCCTGAACAAACACTCCCATCACGGGTCTCTATGTAAAACATCACAAAGGGAGATCTACTTACCCTGAACAAACACTCCCATCACGGGTCTCTGTGTAAAACGTCACAAAGTGAGATCTACTTACCCATAACAACACTCCCATCAGGGGTCTCCATGTAAAACATCACAAAGTGAGATCTACTTACCCTGAACAAACACTCCCATCACAAGTCTCTGTGTAAAACGTCACAAAGTGAGATCTACTTACCCATAACAAACACTCCCATCACGGGTCTCCATGTAAAACATCACAAAGTGAGATCTACTTACCCTGAACAAACACTCCAATCACTCGTCTCTGTGTAAAACGTCACAAAGTGAGATCTACTTACCCTGAACAAACACTCCCATCACGGGTCTCCATGTAAAACATCACAAAGTGAGATCTTCTTACCCTGAACAAACACTCCCATCACGGGTCTCTATGTAAAACGTCACAAGGTGAGATCTACTTACCCTGAACAAACACTCCCATCATGGGTCTCTGTGTAAAACGTCACAAAATGAGATCTTCTTACCCTGAACAAACACTCCCATCATGGGTCTCTGTGTGAAACGTCACAAAGTGAGATCTACTTACCCTGAACAAACACTCCCATCACATTGGCCTTTTGTATTTGAGCGGTATTTATTGATCCACCTGAAAACCAAATGTTTTAATAATTAATTCAAAACTCTTAAAACTGCTTCTGCAAAATTTAAAAGTAAATTTGAATACATAGCAATAAAAATATATAAATTAATGTTAAAAGTAATAACTTTATACATGATGGGTACAGAATGTGCAGGAGGACCAACCGGAAATGATCACATTATTGTTAAATATACAGATATAAACGATTATTTTGAAAACCACTTTTAATACGAATATTCATATCGATACTGCCATTTGTTGTGGTAAATTTTTAATATAGCTCAAACATGAAAAGGTCGAAACTGCAAAAAAAAAAAAACAATTTCAATAATTTCATTTGTATTTAATGTTAAATAATCGAAACAATACCTGACTCTAACTTTGCAGCTGTTTGCAGTGTGCTGTAAAGAAATAACGGTCTTCCAGACTGTTTATCCCAGGCACAAGGTGTTGTGCCATTGGTGTCATCTAAAATTTCCATCCATGCTGCATCTTCTGCGCATTTACCGGAAATCTTCTGTATCTGCCATCGTCTGATTCCATCACTAAAGAACGCAATATGCAATTATTAATTAGACCAAAAATAATATTTAAAACGTTTATGTTCTATCTGCAATGCTTCATTCGTTACTCTTTTGAACGATTGCTAAGCTGAATGCTTATTTCAGTTCGATTTTGTAATTTGCAATCACATTTCAAAAACTTAAGTCTCTCGAGAAAATATTTTTCATTCTCATTTATGATACGGGTAATACTTGAGTATATTATCACAAAATGTGATCTTTTTTTTTTCTAAATATAACTCTTTATATTTAAGACGTTACATATGATATTATATAAGAACGTTAGTAGTTACTTACCCGGCAATAGAACAAACTGCCTTTGTATCTCTGATGTCTCCATAGTTGGAATATAAAATTCTATCATTACTAAACCAGTCAGTTCTATTTGTGTCACGGGCGTCAAACACAACACTGGCTTTCTCTACACCGCCGTTATACATCGAGAATTTAACCTATAAAACAATGAAATAGAATAAATAAAAATGTCTTAGAATTATTTTTTGGTTCATGGTTTACTAAAATAAATTGTCTTTGTTAAAATTTTAAATGTTCGCTATGATAAACCATGAATTATAAAAGTAGCACCATAATTAGAACAGGTCGCATTACAATTGATAACTATTTTGTCAGTGGTTCCAGCGTCCATAACAAGTCGAGTCTTTCTATCATAAATGTTATCAATACCATTTATGTGTTTTTATCTTGTTATGCTTTCCTTGTTTCGTTTGATACAGATATTATGTGTTCCTGTTTTTATTGGTTTTTGTTGATGGTATTTTCCTGACTCACCAATGCCAAGGTTATGCTATACAAGTATCTTGTATATATTATATGACTGGTTTATTTTTAAACCAAAGAGTTTATCGAGATATCTCAGTTTTTTTGCAAATATTTCGATTATAAGCCATTGGCACCAATTCAGTTGAATTATGATTTGTAGATAGTTGAAAATATAAAATAAAATGTAATTGCGTTTTTGTTAATACGAAGTATTTGTTTAAACGTTCATGTGTGTGTGTTTGTGTGTGTTTGTGTGTGTGTGTATGTGTGTGTGTGTTTGTGAGTGTGATATACATACACTATCTATAAAGAATTTCTCCCATTCGTTGACCATAACAGATTTATATGTTCGAGAACTGATGGAGGACAATATCTTAGCGGAATGAATTTGATCATTCTTGACATTTTCAGAATTCCACAATGTATACAAGCCTTGGTCTTGTCCTGATACACCTTTAAACACTGTATCCCAGACTGTAAAAGTAAAAATACTTGATTTACCATGCAATATTGGATTATCAAAAATAAACAATAAAAACATCATTTAGATGTTTTCCAATAACTAGCCATTCGGGGCGAAGGAAAACTCCTTATAATATCCCTCAGTACCTTTACCACCTAGTTTTGGCCACAATTATTTTTTTCATTTATGTTTTTACTCATTCCCTCTTGCTTTATCTTCAGATTTCTTACTTACGCCAAAATCTGACTGAAAATATACTGGCAATTCATAGAGTCTTTTCTGTATTTATTTTGATTATATTTAAAGATAAATTTAAAACAATAAATTAACTAATAATTGTGTGACCTTAATATGTTGTTTTCAGACAATTTTCATAAATTGTTAAAAAATACTAAATACTCTTTCTATGTTGCAAGCTGCGAATTGTTGTTATTACATATTTCATATATGACAAGTGATGTAATTCATCGTTATATAATTGCGGACAAATGTATGCAATGCATAAAATATAAAAGCTATGTTTTCCATGAAAACTTTAAATGATTAAATCTGTTTCTTTTTAAATATTTTTAACAGAATAACTTTCTATCTTACCTTGTAGATATATCGCTATACTATCAGCTTTTACAACTCCTATTATAGAAAAAAAATATCCTTAGCATCAACAGAAAAATAGAAACCCTATAGAAAGTGTGTCTATATGTTGGATTACAACACAGAACCAATTTAAATATAAAATTTTGTTACACATATTTTTAATTATCGATGAATACTGCATCTCTGTGTCAAAAAATATAGAAAATATTTTATATTGTATTCATATTAGCATCATGCAACTGGCGTTATCAACAAAAGTGGAATTTTTAACAACTCGTACATGATGTAAACTTCAATGTTAAATAAATACATGTATGTTAATTTTGATTATGCCGTTTATGTTTCTAGGAAAAATTAAAATAAGGTCTTTTCTATGTCACTTTTATAAGACAATTAATATTGAAGTGACCCAGCACTAGATATCTAGCACTCACCGTTGTTATTTTACATTATAAATATACTAGTTTATCAAACATCTAAATAAACTTCCTTGTTTAATAATGAACATTTTAGTTTTTATTTGAGATACCTGTTTTGAATAATGCCGCTGTTTTCCCAGGTGCGTATAAAAAGAATGGTCTATCTGAATATTCCGCTGGCCAAGAAGTTTGGCAGGAGTAGTAAGTAGCAGAAAAATCTCGTCCGTATATCCATCCTTTAAGTTTATCACAGGGTGAGGACTCCAAGGAATTTATCTTAATTGCAAATCGCTGAGCTGCTGAACTTTCGCTGTGAGAAAATCAAAGTAAGTTATAATAATCACTAATAATCAAACACAAACATACAGTTGTGTGTTCAAATCACAATCCTTAAAGCCAAGTAAAAACTTTGATAACTTGCTAATTAAGTTAAACTAGAGTTTAACAGCCAATTGAAATAGACAATCTACACATAAAAGACCTTAATATAACGTCCACTAAGGGGAAATGTAAGGGGAAAGAAGTATAAAATTAGATAGTCGGAATGAAACGCAAACACACCGTCCATGCCTAAAACAATCCCAAAAGCAAAGCAAAAAACCCGAAAATTGACTAATTCAGTTAAACACGTGAACTTTCACAAGGTGCTCCAAAGAGTAAGCACTTCCTATCTAGCCTACACTCGGCACGTGTGCTTAAAAACTGAGGGTGAAAGGAAAATGGGATTTTTTAATGTCAAAAATTTGCATGATACAATGACATTATATTTATCAACAATATTGTGATGGCTATACAATTTTAATGGCCTTGATGATCCTCTGCTTGCAATATTTCAAGGTAAAGGGTATGTGATAAAAATCAGAATGATAACAATTATATCTCCGCATGCATAACATTCAAATAACAAATATTTATTGTCTTAGAACAAATTGGCAGAGAAATTTATGGACATGGATAGCACACAATAGTACTTATATGATCAGTACTTTTCCGGGTATATATATATATATATATATATATATATATATATATATATATATATATATATATATATATAGAGAGAGAGAGAGAGAGAGAGAGAGAGAGAGAGAGAGAGAGAGAGAGGAGAGAGAGAGAGAGAGTACTTACGATAGTGCACAGGTGGCTTTAGATTGTGTCTTTATATCAGTATATGACGAGTATAATATATTGTTACAATCAAACCAGTCATTCCTTGTCTTTCCTTTAGCGTCAAACACTATATATTGTTGTTCTGTCCCGTTTTTATAAAATGCAAACTTTACCTACAAAATAATCATGCATTTATTTATTTTTTATAAGTTTCAAAATAACATCCACCATCTTCAATATGAGATTGATTGATTTAATAGGGTATTATGTCCCAGTCAAGAATATTTCACTTATATCGAGACGACAACAGCTATAGGTGGAGTCCAGAAATTTTGACCATTGCAGTGCTCTTAGGGCAATGTGCAGGGAGGGTTCTTAAACGTACCACGCCTGCCGTGACACGGGGCATCGGTTTTAGAGGTCTCATTTCCAGTATCCCGGGACTTTCATTTCTAAATTTTGCAGAGTGCACCATCAATTTTCAAGTCTGGGTCAGACCCGGCCGGGGTTTAAACACCCAACCTCCAAAGGTACGAAGCGAGCACTCTATACCAACTGAACAAAGCCTCGTTATCGTTTTAATTTTTAGAGAAATTTAGATCGCCTACGCCTTTTTCATGACAGTTCAACTTAATGGAAGAAGGGAGATAACTCAAATTGAAATATACTGTCATTTAGCTTATATGACAGAACACTTTATATTGGTAAACGTGAGGTAACCTCAATTTGGGTTAAAATTCATATGTCGTCCCCTCACTGAATTGCAGACAAAAAGAAACTAAACTTCTGACTTTCTTTTTCTTTCAAAAATACCACCATCTTGTGAAATTAGACTTTTTAATATTTAGTTTTCTTATTATGGGAAAAATGTGAAACTTTTAACATTTCTTGACACAGTTCCTTTTTTGTTTGTGTTGTTATGGCAACATACATTTTGGAGCGACATTAATTAACTTAAAATTTCATATAAAATGACATAAATAAACGTTTTTGGTATACATGTTCAAGTTTGCAGAAAATGCCCTAAAATAAGGAATGTACATTTTAAAAGTTGCAAACTTCTCTGCATATTACAGACTATCGTAATTGATTGTCTAGAGGTCTAGAGAGTATTATTGATTTTACGTTTCGAGATACTTTGCGGCATATCTGGAGTTGACAATATTTTAAAAATAAATAATTTCGGATACTGTCTTTTAACATATAAAATCTAAAAGTCATAAATTGAAGTAAACAATTATGCTTTTAATCTGTTATGAAATGTACTGGAAATGTCTTTAGTTAAACTATAAACATGCAAAGTATGAAATAATTTACTAAATTCACTAGGCGTCATTATGTACGTACCGCTTGTACACTAATACTGTGATTCTCCCAGGCAGACAACAGTGAAGACTTGTAAGGCTCGCTATTGGCTGTAAAATCTTTTATCACAGACACATTTGTCTCGTGTAATACGTCATTAGATTTGTATAAATCGTAAAAGTTGTTATATTTCCCTGACGTTTTATTGTGTACTGCTTTAAATGCCAGACGCCATGCTGTAAAATAAAAAAAATTACTAAACTGCAATGATACTTTATGTTATGCACCAGTGGTTATATGATCAAAGAAATTTTAAGGGTAGATTGGATTAATGGTGTTTCACGCCCCAGCCAAGATTATTTCACTTATATCGAATCAGTCAGTTATATATATATAATGGACTTAATAATTTTTTATTATAGTTTACTTTTGAAATAAAGCTAGGAAACTCGTTTAGTCAATAGAACAACATGTATTTCGTATTACGTTCCGTAATTAAAAACAAGCATACCGTGTCCAAATCATAATTCTGAGAGCAAAGTAAAAACTTGTGGACCTGTATCACTCAAATGGCAGACAAGTTGCATCTCACTTTATAGTAATGATGGCAATCTTGGATGACCTTCCACGCCATTGGCTAATTAGTTAAAAAAAATAAGCATGTATCGGCCATTTACCAATTATTGCTATTTATAGTAACGTCGGCCATCTTGGATGCCAGTGGACACCAAATTTCGTTCCGTTTGGCTCAGTAGTTTCAGAGGAGAAAATTTTCAAAGAATCAGCTATTAATTTCACCTTATTCGCATATTCTGCTAATAATGACCCAATAAAAAGTTTTGGAAAACCCCATTTAAATGGCTATACATCTGCTTTCGAGATATCAATTTTTAACTAAATCGGTTGAAAAATAAGCATGTATCGGCCATTTATAACTTTTTTCTATTTATAGAAACAGTGGCCATTTTGGATGTCACAGGATACTGATTTGTGCAAACATTTATCTGCACCACCTAGAGACCATCCACACCAAACTTAGTTCAAATAGGTCCAGTAGTTTAGAAGAGAAAATTAAAGTTTACGCACGCACGCACGCTTCACCATGACTATAGCCAGTTGAGCTAAAAAAAAAAAAAACTGGCTTATTCAGTAACACATGAACTTCTACCAGGAAAGCGAGTTCAGTTGTTCCGGATGGGTAAACACCTCCTGTCCAGTAAGATACACCAGCCACGTGCGAAAACAATTTGAGAATGAATGGAACACGGAACTTTGAAAAGTTTGGTTACAACAAGCCTTGATAAGCTTAACATGTAGTTAAGAAAAAAGACAGACATATCGGAAACACTGGTTATAAAATAATAATTGATAATTATAATATGAAGTGAGAGAAAAAAATCTGGCCTGGTAAAGTGTCTAATTGTCGTATCTCATTTCCATGCGAATAATAAATTCAGATATCATTGAGTAATTTCAGCAAAAGTCCCCTGCACTTCACCAATTATCAATTATCACTTAACAAGTTACTATCCGTTTTCAGTTCTGATATTATATGTATATATGTAAGTAACTGATAACGGAAACAAATGTCCAACCATTGCGCTCTAGCTGCTTACAAGGATATTTAGAGATCCCATATTTTCAATTAATCTTAAATTTCACTTTGACAGAAATAAAACATCGATACTTTTTCGATCACAGTATGTGACAGATGTTGTGATTAATGTCAGATTAAGTTAGTAATTTGACATTAAAATATAATCATTGCAGTATTGATGTAGTAATGCTATTACAGAAGTTATAGCCTTGACTAGGTAACTTAAATTTCTTTATAAGACTGATACAATTGGTATGATGAATGTTAAAAGTTATTGTGCTTAAAGTATAAAAATGTAAACCTACATCAATACCACAACCCTGGACTTGTTGTGTCGAGGCTACCATGAAAAAAATGCCTAATGCTTAATAATTAAATTATATAATTTATGTGTAAAGTATTGGTAACTGTTGAGATAGCTTCGAGATTCCTGATTCCAGTATCTTAATTTCTTGGATTTTTGTCGTTTAAAAGCTAATTGTACTGGACTCTGATTTGATTTTTTCTGGACTCTGATGTCTCTCTATTGTCCAAAACATTGCCTTGGATGGAATTAGCTAGCTATCTAACGTTCCTAATTTTTTGTCAAAATAAAAACTTGTTTTATTGGTTAATTTCTGTTGTGTTTTTCATGGAAAAAGAAAATTCACTTCTTAAAGACGCACACATGTACTGAACAGAAGCTTGGAGAACATATCGACTTATTGTAATTATGTAATTAATCAACTGAATTTACTTTTAGTTGCCACGTCACAACTTTTCTGCCTGCATTAATGTAAAATCGTATGTTGCGGTTGAACTGTTGATGCACGATTATGTAAGGCACGTGACATACTCCGCAACCAAATATATTACGTTTAATCAAACAAACAGGGCTATTGATCATTTGACTTTTGAGGCGAACGATTCTAGAAGCTTGAATTGAGCATTTAAGACATGAAATAAGGCCATATTTTATCAAAATATCCTTCACTAACCTGAACTGTGTCGTTCTAAACTTGATCAATTTAATCAATAAGTAAAACATTTTAAATATCAATAAAAATTTTAAAAATTGATCATTTTTGTCAACATGTGTAGTTACTATTATTTTCTGCAGTTTGCTATAATAAATTAGTCATAAACTAAGACTTTGGAATATTTTAACAAAAATGTTACATGTAAGCGTACAATTCATTTTGATTAAATAATTAAACTAAGTAAGCTTTGAGCAACTTGGTCCTTTAATTTGAGGAAAAGATGTAAATAAAATAACCAATACCAATGTAATTATTGCCTTCTATAAAGTTATCATAGATTAATCAACAACTATATATCTGAGATGATATAATTATATTTTATCACGAGTTCATCTAGATATTAACATTTTATAGATACAGTCATATTTATGATATAGAATTAAGTACATGGCACGTAGTTTATAAATTACGTTTCTTAATTATCGTCAAATTCATCAGCGCTTTTCTCTCTGTAAAAAGTGCAATAAATTGTTGTAAAAATTTTCCAGTTAAAATCCCGAATAAAATCCACCAAAGCCTTAAAACAAGGAGACATTCTTTTTATATTCCGTTATTTTATTCGAGCATATGGATATTACTATTTCAGTCAATAAGTTCAGTACACAGCATAGCTGAAACAATACAGAACAAATCTGCAACTGACAAATAAGTACAACTGTACTTGATAGTAACCAATTCATTGAACATTAAAAAAAAAAACCAATAAGTTAACTGGACATTGCGTTTGAGCAGGGCTCAATCACTTGGTAAGTCATCCCAATAGTGACCACATTGAACATAAGAAAAGAATTTGGTGTTAGTAGAAGCAATGAATGATGTATTTGAATAAAGATATAGGTAAAATAATTTCTGGAAGTTATTGTCCTATTAAACTTTAAATTGTCATACATGTCATAGGAAACAAATGTACAAAGTTTCATAACATTTTATCAAATGGTGTTTCAGATATGCTGTTTACAAAAGTTCATTCAATACCTCTTAAAATTACAAAGAAAATCATTGGACCATGAAAATAAGGTCACAATGTCTGACTTTGTGGTACAACATGTAGAGCATCTAAAACTGTAGCTATAAAACAAATTTCATTGAGATCGGTCAATTAGTTCTTTTCTACAGTAGAATGGGACGTTGTTATTATCTCCCTTTCTATTTCAACCAATCAGATGTGATCCCCAAAAGACACAACTACGTGTCATAGGGAACAAGTGTACAAAGTTTTATCACATTCCACCACACCGTTTTTGAGCTATACTGTTTACTATAAGTGTGGTGGAAAAATACGGAATAATAATAATAATAATAATAATAATAATAAAGGGTTAATCAATAAGTCACTCCAACCATGTTGGAGTGACTTAATGAAAAAACTGTGGCATTAAGTGCTAAAGGGTAATGGTTTGATGTTTTTTAAAAATACAAAAATCTTTCTATAGTGTGAGATTTCACCATATCCATCTCGTATGTTTCATGAGTTATCTAGGGACATGATAGGTTTTACTGTACTTTGGAGGCTAGCGAAGTGACAAATTATCGAGAGTCACAATAACAAAGGTCACTGATGATGTTTTTGCAGCTTCGTTTTACGTTTATTCTATTTTATTTAAAGAAGAAAAATGGATGTAAAACAACGTTAATGGCCATTACATTATCTTCTGTATCCGTCATATGTCGTGAGTTTTAGCGAATGTAGTACTTGTTTTCTACCTACTTCGAATTGTTGTTCTATGCCCTTGGTTGTTTTAGCTTTATCACGTCAGTGTTACTCAGCTCTCACGTCCAATAGAGAGGAGATACGTGGTAGCATTTTAGCTAATCTGACACAGGTTAGGTAAGCTTATGGCATGGTAAAGCGTAAAGCGTCTGCGGGTGTTTAAACTTTAATCTTCTTCTCTGAAATTACTGGGCCAATTCAAATAATATTAGGTATGAAAGGTTCTTGTTTATTAAAGATTAAAAATTTAACCGACATGTCAATCCGAAATTCCAGATGGCTGCCGTGACTATAAAAATTGCAAAAACTATAAAGGACTATCACGAATTCATTTTTGTACCAAAATTTGACATTTGGAACATAGAAAATAGATTTCGGGGGTAAAGGGTTTTTTCTGTGTAATTTTCTGTTTTGGCAATAATAACGTAATATGCAAATAAGGTGTATTTTAGACTAAATCTTTGTACATCTTATTCTCTGAAAGTGGTAACGATTTATATTTTTTCCAACATGTCTATCCCAAATCCAGTATGGCTTTCGTTACTATAAAAAGCAAAAACCTATAAATGGCCCTCAAACGCTCAGCTGTTAAAATTTCGTATATGGAAAATAGATGTCGGGGGATAAAACAAATGTAAAAGGGTTTTACTGTTCAATTATTTGTTAGCGCAGTAATTACATAATATGCAAGCAAGGTGTGTTAAGCCTAAATCTTTGTAAATCTTTTTTTTTTCTGAAAGTACATGGCCAATTGCAATTGAAAGGAAAATTGGTATAAAAGTCATTGGGTGGTAACGGATTAAAATTTATCCAACACGTCCGTCCGAAATCTAAGATGACTTTAATTATTTTATGAAGAAAAACTTAATTAAACATTAAAAAAAAATAAAAGTTACAAGGTAGCAGTAAGTGCCTTGGTTAACTCGAACACAATGATAAAAAACATCGATACGTTAACACCCTGAAATAACACCTGTTTCAATCTAGCACATTAATTAATTCATTTATTCATATATGTGGTCTTTAATGTGTTGAAAATGAAAATTCTATCCTTATTATACAATAAAACAACATGTTACAAGTATGGAACTTGTATGAATATTAAGTGTTGTTGTACATAAAACATGGGAAATTTAAGCTAAATAGTATGCGCTTTCCCAATAACTATAGCAACTAAGAAAATATAATGAGTCATAATTTAAAAAAAAAAAAAAGTAATAAGATTAAATTACAAAACACGAAACGATTGGTAATTAAAATGCTGACTTTTTGACATTCATTAAATATGATAATAAAAACACAATTTAATGGTGTAATGAAAAGACTTTTTTAACGTTTCATTTACCACACCTTTTTGTTTTGTTTTTTAAATAAATTAGAAAATCCACTTATTTATTAATGAAAAAGTTTTGAGCCACATAGAATAAAGATGAACTACCTTGATAAGGTAGAACTCAACTGGTGTTGGGGGGGATCAAGCTCAGCTTTAGAAAGACCTGAAAACGTTGTCGACTGTTGCTCAATAATATTTGCAATGACTGATGGGTTGATTGGTTGGTAGATTAAAGAACTTACCCCAAGTTTAATTGGTAGTGTCGGGTATCATTTTTGGTGTTCTAAATGACAAAATTTAAAACCAAAAATCGGATCAACAAAATCACTATATACATACCATTTGTTATCAAAAAAGAAGAATTTTTGGTTATTATCTTAGTTCGTCATAATTTAAATTTTAAATCAAATTTTAAAAAATTAAAACTTTTTATCATAAAAGATTGTAAAACTTCAATTAATGACTGATCCTTAATCATAATAGCTGGATAAAAACTGGATATTGCCATACTCCATTTTATGGATGAATTTCGTGATCAAGAAAAGCAAAATTTAAAAAAAGGAACATGACATTAATTTTTCATTTTGGTAAGGAAACCATACAAGCATGCCATATTCAAACTTAATAACAGCATTATCATTTATATTTCGTCACATTTTTTTCGAAGCAACTCTTTAAATTTTTGTGTAATCTAGCTGTTATTTAAATGATAAATTGTCCTTTCCTAACTTTTATCGGATATGATAGATTTGGCACAATGGTTACAATAACCAATCAAATCATAATAACAGGAATTTTCAATGACTTATCTTATCTTTTTAGGAATCTCAAGTACTTGACATTTAATTTACAGGCACTACAAACATTGATAAACTTCCTTATCATGGACTAATCAATACGTCATTGTAAAATTCAGGAAATTAGGAAACAAAATATTTTGATCTCTAAGTAGTTTTCTATAACTAATATTTCTGTGATATAATATATCAGGCCCCGGTTTCACAATCATTCCTCAACCTAAATTTTACAGGTTTAAAATTAAAAACATTTGTTAATTGTTAAGATATTCAGAAATTTATTGTGTTATTTTGACGATTTCTTCACGCCTATTACATAAGAATTTACATTTGTCTAAAATAATTATTCGTATTTTCTAAAGAGATTGACAAAATTTGTCACTTTTATTAAATCAAGGAAAATCTAACTTTAGGGAAAACAGTTCATTTACGGTAAAATTAAATTTACATTATAATTTTATATTAGAATACATATCACCCAAAAGATATATTTGAAAAGCGATAACCAGGACCATCAACACCCCAACTCGCGCCTCCAAACTATGATTTAAAATACTTGTGTATTTTCTGGTTTTTTCATATTTCTATATTTGTATAAAATGGTTTCAGATTTTCCTGCAAATGGAGAAACTCAAGTTCAAATCAACAACCAGTTGAAATAGACAATTAAAATACTGCAGAACAAAAACCTTAACATAACAATTTACTAAGGGAAAATGAAGCTTTAAACATTTGACAAGGAAAAGGGTACAGAATTAGAATAGTCGAAATTAAGCTTAACCACTACGGTTCATTGTCCAAAATACAAGCAAAGCAAAAGCCCGAAAACTGACTAATTCAGTTTCTCCACCAGAGAAAAGAAGCCTGGTACTCCGGAAAGGTAAACACCTTCTGTCTAACTGTCTACACCCGTCGCATACGAAAACAAATTTGAAAATGAAAGGAACATGAACTATGGGGAGTCAAATATATCCAGGATAAACTGGGATACAGCGACTTCATACTTATCAATAGTGACTCGTTGTTACAGATATATAAAATAAATCTTAATTTGTAAATTTGTTTACTTTGTGTGGGCTGAGATATTTGCTTTAACGATGGTAAGTTAACGCTCGTAGCAATATCATCAAGTTATTTTAACTATAAAGGGAGGCAGATCGGCTTATACTTTGAGGTATTAATCAATACTTTTTTCACCTGTTGCATTAAAAAGTTTATATTTCCTTTAAACTTCCCAGAATATCATATTTATATTGTTTACAGATCGATCAAAATAATACATAAATAAGATCCCAGTAGTCTAGCCATTGTTTATTACTGGCAATATTGATTTATGTTTGAAAATCTAATATTAACACAAACATACATATCTGGCCCCAGTTTCACAATCATTCACTCAACTGAGTCTACACTCAACTCAAATATTCCCATTTTTTTCTCATGAACATTTTAACAATTTTAAGTTTTATAGATAATGTTTTGTTTTGTTCAACAAACCTACAATAAACCATTTAAATATAACATTAGATATTCATTTTTACTGGGTAATGTTTTAAAAATTAACATTGAAATATTTCATATCTTGACTTGAGTGTACACTCAATGAAACTGGGACCTGGTCAACAAATCATAAACTATTCTTTTTTCCGTTTTTGAAAGTTTACAGAAATGTTTTAAGACCCAGGATATATATAATTTTTTAAAAAATTGCATGATTTAAGTTAATCAATTTAATTTAAAAACTGTATCAACGTGGTTGGACATCAGTGTTCACGCCACTGAACCCCTTTGCCATATTGTGAAATGAATAATAATAGGCGTGAGCTAAATAATTAGAAACAAATGCCACAATTATTTCCTTTAGAGGTTTTTTAACTAAATTTAGGAGGTCTTAAATATTTTTCTGGAGCTACAAATAAATCAATCTTAAGAGAAAAACATCTTATACAACTTTATATGTTTGAAATAAATCTTCTCAAAATACCGAATACTTTAAAACAAAATAATGACTCGTTTAAAATTGTTTACTAGATTTAACTTCATAAAATAACTGGAGCCAGTAGTTTTGTTATTTGTTTATATTATTTAAATAATTAATAATATTTAATTTTTAATTTGATATGGGCTGGATTTATCTGACTTTAGCCAAGTACATGTTCTTTTTCAAGATACAAATTACTTCAGAGGAATACCATACTGGGCGGGTGACAAGAGGAAGAAACGATCAATAAAATTAACTAAGAATCATATTATTTATCGATCGCTATCAATCATTATCAATCATTATCATTTATAATAATATTTGAGATAATCATCTTAACAGCTTTATATATTACGGTATCAGCATTAGTGTTAGGGAATAAAGAACTACCACCATATCTATCATTGACGTGTGTGTGTGTGTGTGTGTGTGTGTGTGTGTGTGTGTGTGTGCAACAGTTGCATCAGATCTTAGCTGCTATTTTTAAAAATCAGTTATTACTTCTAAAGTTATACCTATTTAACTAGAACGGGTACAGTTCACAAAGTAATAACCAGTTTAGCAAAAATAAGTACATTGAAAGTATAGCAAGTTAATTACGAAAAAAATACATTGTTTTTACTGGTTTGTTTTGTTTTGTTTGTTTGTGTGTGTGTTTTTTTTTTTTTTTTTTTTTTTTTTTTTTTTTTTTTTTTTTTTTTGTAAAATAGGTACACTGAGTACTTTGAATGAGTCCATCTGTATTATAATGTACCTTTTTTATGTATTAGATATTTGTTTGTTGTGTTCTCATTGGCTCCAGTTCCTGTCAAGTTTGTCTTTTAGTTGTTAGTCTAATTTTTGCAATCATTATTCATTTCGGTACTCATTTAATCATCTGCTTGTTTAAGATCATGCAGTTGCAACTGTTTAATTTAATCAAATAAATAAGTACTCACGTCCTCGTGGTTGATCTTGGATCTGTGATGTCGATAACTTTGATAAAACTATCCCTGCTAATATATACCATATCTGTAAGTAAAAAATTAAAAATAGAATTCTGAGTAAAAAAAAAAATATATATATAACTGTTTATTTCCAGAGTAACAAAAAACGTGACAGAACTTATAACTGTCGATAACCGTGGTCACCAAGAACATGACACAACAAAAATATATAATTGTCGATAACCAGAGTCACCAAGAACATGACACAACAAAACAACATATAACTGTAGGTAACCAGTGTCACCAAGAACATGACACAACAAAAAATATATAATTGTCGACAACCAGAGTCACCAAGAACATGACACAACAAAACATCATATAACTGTCGATAATCAGAGTCACCATGAACATGACACAACATAACAACATATAACTGTCGATTACCAGAGTCACCAAGAACATGACAACAAAACAACATATAACTGTCAATAACCAGAGTCACCAAGAACATGACACAACATAACAACATATAACTGTTAATAACCAGAGTCACCAAGAACATGACACAACAAAACAACATATAACTCTCAATAACCAGAGTCACCAAGAACATGACACAACAAAACAACATATAACTCTCAATAACCAGAGTCACCAAGAACATGACACAACAAAACATCGTATAACTGTCGATAACCAGAAAAAAAGCAAAAGCGTGTTATTTATTTTCGACGATATCACACAATCGTTCGAGGTTTTTTGTATTAACCTTGATGAAATCTGTGTCAAAACTATAAAAAGGGTACAACTTAGAGCCAAAAATTTACAAACATTAGAACACCCTAAAAATAACAGAGTAAAATCAAATGTAACGACATGCATGAAGCAACTCTGAACGTTAAATCTGGTTTTTACGCTTTGTTTCCCTCTACAGTTTTTTGCATGACATTTGTTTGTATCGGGACACATTTAAATGAACTTAGTATGTATGATAAATATAAATGTAACATATGTTTTATACACATGCTTTAAAACGAAAAAAAAAATCAATATAAATCTATATGAGATCAACAAATTTCAATTCTATGTATGAACTATATATATATATATATATATATATATATATATATATATATATATATATATATATAAAATTATACCATATTTCTGTTAATATAATATTTCATGGTGTAACATCAGTATTAGTATTAATGAAAATGAATATAAAAAACTTATAATGAGTAGCCATATATATATGTGTGGTGTGTATGTGTGTGTGTGTGTGTGTGTGTGAGAGAGAGAGAGAGAGAGAGAGAGAGAGAGAGAGAGAGAGAGAGAGAGAGAGAGAGAGAGAGCTTTGGTTATCATATTGATACAGCGGCTCTTGATTAAAATTAATTCGTTAAAAACATTTTATATTACCTTACTGGTTTTTTTTTTATTATTTTAACTACTGTTGTTCTTTTATTTTATAAGGATGTCAGGGTTAAGCTGTAGATTTTACCTGTTAACAAAATTGACGCCACTTAAAAGCTATTTATATTTAAAAAAGACGATGTAAGATCCATACATGGATATCAATAGGGGTTTTGTTTTAAGCTGTGGCATGTCTTTGGTGATTTAAATCAATATTTGAAAAAAATAGAAGTTGGTTTATGTATCCAAAATGGTATTTGTATAAAATGAGAAATAAGACTTTTTTAGAAGAAGAAAGATAAAAATATGACCTGAAAACACTTTGAACAACGTAACAGTTATTTTAGCAATCATTATGTTATATATAATTATTGATACAAGAATAAAGTTATTGCCAATGCTGATTGGTCAAAGCTTGGGCAGTAAGGCAATTTAACAAACCCAAAGAAAGGTTTGTAAATCTTGTTCTTTTACAAAGTTATCTCAAATAAAAAATTATTTGAGATTTGTCTCAAAACAATTACAAAAGTACAAACATGTTCAAAACTAAGAAAAAAAAATTCTTTCAATTTCACATTTTCTGCTTAAGGAGTTTTTCGTGGTGAAATAAGCATAACCTTTCACACATGTTGACAACAAACGGAACAAAAACATAACTTTTTCACTTCATTTAATTAATACATGTATCTTTTATAATGGTCGTTAACTAGGACAAAAGATGTCCTTTTAAAGATAGAAAATATATAAATAACGCCATTAACATTGAGTCCTGTTTAGTACATTATGGATATAGAGGGTATGGCCATAAAACATAGCCGCAAACCAATATGTATATTTTAGGCCTGTAAAACTCATAAACCTCGCAAGTGGATAACTTTTTTTCCAAAACGCATTTTCTGTGTTTAAAAATAAACCACACAAGTTTTTATAACAAATAAGAACGTAAGAGAATACAAATGATATCGGAGACAATAGAATACCTATTGCGTTATGAAGTAAAAAGGTTTAACATAAAAAAGACAAGGATAACTGAAACATATGCACTTGGTTACCGCCAACGCAAAAATGAGCATGACATAATACAAGTAAATGTAATTATAACACAAATACCTGTTAATTTTGATGTGCCATATGTGCACATTTCGAAAAATTGTTCTTCATCAGTGACACCATAGGGGCCGAAAAGTTTGAGATAAAAACCATAATCCAAAGTTTCAAAATTATATAAACACAAATCCAGCTAAGGATTGCTTTGCATGAAGAAACAAACCTTAGTTTTAAATAAATTTCACAATTTAAGACGCCTGAAAATTTTGCTAAATGGTACATTTTCTAAAAGCACAAAGTACTGCCTGCTTAGTCATGGATACCCTCGGGGAGTTTTACTCCGCGAGCAGCGGTACCCGCTCAGGGGTAGTAAATTTATAACAAAAATACCTAAATTAAAAATCAAGAAAGATAATAAAAGACAAACACATGTCGGAACATGTTATAAAAGTTAGAAGACTTTTAGACGGGCACTGGAAAAATATATATCCAGGGTTGTGGTTAAAATATTACTAGACAGACCCTACATATAAAATCCGATACATAAATATTACCGTAAAAAGAATGATAGAAACAATACAAAACCATCTTAGCTTTATGAATGTAAAATTACTTAATAGTACTAGTAATTAAAAACAATACAAAATATACCAGATACAGTATAGAGTGAATAGTCAACAACAGAAGATTAACGCCGCATATTTTCCCGTTATCAACATAACTATATTGATAAAGTCGGTTCTGACAAAATATTCATTGATTACTTGCATGTACTTGCACTTATAGTGACGGACAAGATGAACATCTCCAATCAAACCGGAGATGGCGGTAAACTACATGTAGATTTATTTGATTTACATTGTTGACTATGATTTATAATTTATAATTTTTCAGAATCTTCGGGTTTTTTTAATCGAATAAAAAAACCCAGAAATATTAATATCAAATGAATAAGAACATGACAAGGTTTGCGAAATAACAATTTTAATTTATAGTTTGTTTATCTAATAAATTATAAAAAAAAAAAAAATATAAGCAGCTTTATACGCTCACCTTATCTTGTCCTAGTTCCCATACTTTTTTTTTTAAAATTGACAACTAAAACAAACATATTTATGATAAATTACCTTTAAACGTAAATATTATATAAATGACTTCATTTTATTTTAGATACTATACTGTATAAATTATGATCTGTATTGTTCCTTACAATTTGAATTCATGAAAACTATTAGTATTTCTAGAATACAACTTGTACATCTACAGTTGACCTATAGATTCTACTTTCTGTTCATATTTTGTATATGATAAAATGGGGTAGAATTCACCAGTTGCTTTACTAAAGCGCTAAATATAGATGATATAGCTCCGGTAAAAAACAATTACCAGTATTTGATTTGAAGATGTCATTTAGTCGGTTAGAATGAAATGTGACATTAAATTCAACTAGACGTTCCCTGGTCATGCATGCTAATTGATTGTCTTACTAAATCTAACGGATTATTAATTCAACCTCAGTTTTTCCCGTGAGGAAAAATTCACGTGCTGATATATAAACATTAATTTACCAGAAAATTTTCATGGAATGGAAAGCTCTGTAGACTTTGAATTTTTAAAAAGTTATATACTTATCAAAAGCTTGTTTATTTTGCATAAACTTTTCTTTGAGGGGAAGAGAACTAAACTCGCGTGTTTAGCGCTTTGATACCCGTGATAATGATTCAATGTGTTTGAATTGGTCATATTGTTCATGGCAGATTATATGATAGTTACAAAATTTAAAAAAAAATTAAACCATTTTACCTTGTGTAGCTTTAATTATCACACCTTCCAAAGCTTTGAATAAAAAAAATAGAAGATGTGGTTTCCATAGCAACCATTTTGCCTTTTAAAACAACAAAGGTGTAATACATCTAAATACAAATTAATGCATCGTTATCGGCACGAAAAGTGTTTTTATTATGTTTGTTATTTCCATTTAGTATGTGCCCTAAAATTGTTATAAACTAAAAATAAAAAGAATTTAAAAGCGATTCCGTGAAATCTTAAAATACACGTATCTACGTTTTAGGCTTTCATTGAACACACGCTACATTCCCGCTTCATTAGTTAATTTTAATCAACAAATAGTCATTCATTATATTAATGTATCACAATCAGCTTACCTCGCCTAATACAATATCTATAAAAACATCAATCATCCACTAGTGGACCCTAGTGGATGGAAGTCGTACGATTTATACTGTTTTAATAACAATGATCGGTAAAGTAAATGTACATCAACATTATGTAAGTAAGTATATACTCGAAAAGGTTTGAGAATAAAATTATCTGCATGTTAAGCAGTTTCACTATACGATTCTAATTAAATTAAAATTTTACCTGGGCAGTCATGTAAAGAAATGGAAATCATTCATGAAGTGAAAGTACATGTAAAGTACATCGAGTTTCTACATTTTCTCACTTGTGTGATCGCTGTCTGTTTTTTCCGTCGGATTAAATAATTACAAAGAAAGTTCTGTAAAACATTTTGAAGACATAACTGTAACAGTTAATAATCTTTAGTTTGATTGGAGATGTTTATCTTGTCGGTCACTATTAAACCTTCAATAGAGCGAGGTGCATTCCTAAACAAGAAACAAGAAACAAGAAGTCTCCTAAACTTATGCGTTGAGCAATATTGAAACTGAAATCATTGAATAAATGTGCAAATCACGTGGCTACTTTTGAACACAGCCGTACAATAGGCTATAGACAAGCCGGGAATGCTTCAAAAAGTAGCACTTTACACCAACTGAAATGTAGTACAAGAACTGCAGAGGGAGAAAGCATAAATGTCATAGACATTCCCTAACATAGTTGAGTAATATATCTATATACTAGTATTTGAAAGTTAATAGAAGTTCCTTGCATAATGTAAAATATATCAGAAATTAAAGTATTTCCAAAGAAAAGAATACTGATTTAATTCGAACCTTTTCATCCTTCAAGGGAGTAGTACCCAACTCAAAATGAAATGAAACACGGGGGATAAATATATGGATTTATAGCTCAATAATCTGTTACTCTTTTGAAGAAACATAATAGGCATTGCAGGAACTTGTTGGTAGGGACTGACCCGATCACTTGTCCACCTGCTCTGCTAATAATCCAGTAAGCTACCTCCAGTGTATGTGGTACAAACTTCTTATTCATCACAGTAATATATGTACTTTTTCTTAGTTACGCAACACCAAACCAACTGTATTTGTTTCAGGTATTATTATTATTATTATTATTATTATCATCATCATCATTACATGTATTGTTATTAATTGTTCATCAAATAAATTATAAATAAATAGATTGTATTAGTACTGTTAAACTTGACATGCATGTAAATAATGTATATAACCATAGTACCTCTTATACCACCTCCGGTGGTCTTGAGTGAAATAAATGAACTTGAACTTCGTGCTTTAAGTTGGAAAAAATATCTTTAATTGTAAAAAAGAAGAAAGCCCTTTGAAACAGCTGTATTAATTCTTATAGTTGATCATTTTATGTATAGAACCCTTATTGTTTAATGGTGACTTATATCACATAAATGCGATTGTTGCACAAAATTCGGTTATACGTGAAATATATAAACTAGTATGTACATATCTTTGCTATTGTTTAGAAATGGTGTATAATAGAAATGGGCACGATTCCGCAAAATTATCTCAGCGAAATTTAAAAAAAAAGTATTCGGAACCACGAAATTATGACTCCATAAATTTCTAGTACTTCTACAGTATAGGTGTAATATAAAACTCTTGGTTTTTCTTAATATATGCCAGTAATTTTGGTAAAAAATTGTTGACTGTTGTATTCTAGTTTAAATCACTCCTTATATGACAAAAATGTTTACAAATTGAATTTTTTTTTCATTTTACAAATGGATAAAGTAATATTTTTTCAAATAACCGTTAGTATGTGTGTTACAATGATTACACAACGTTAAAATAAAGATTTGTGGAAATACATTACACAAACAGCAAGAAAAATAAAACATATAACACGCCAGTAAGTTTTGTTTAATGATAAATGTCTTTTCATTTTACAATAAAATATGATTCATATGTATTTAACAGGTGCCTGGATATTTAAAGTTACAATTGTAAGAAATGTTGCATTTCAGAGTTTGATTTTTTTTAACAAATTTTAATTTATCTTTTAAAAAACAACCTTGACGTAATAGTTATCTCTTTTTTCTTTTTCTTCGATCACATGCATATGATCGGAATCAATTTGTTCTCAATGATTACCACACTCCTCTATTTGTTTTAAAAGTTATATATTTTTATATGTGTGTATTTTAGGGATTACTGGATGTGAAATCAGTAAGATGATTTTGTTTTGAAATATACTTGAAGTCTTGAATCAAACGTAATCTATGGTCAGTGTCCGTTCAAAGTCAGAAACATTGTGTATTTATTAGTTGTTTTATTTTTACTGGGTTCACTACGGAGTTTTGAAGTGACCATTCACGACGGTCAAAGAGTGGGGAGGGGTCTTTCTATGCACTCTGTCCATATAACGACAGGATCATGAAGGAGGGGTTATTGATAGATTAAATAATCATGTCGTGTGAACGGACTGAAGTGGGATGGTGTTGCTGTGTTAAACACCCAAATCAAGAATATTTTATTTGTATCGAGGAGGTCACGTGTGAGATGGGGATGAAACTGGAACAACCGACCTTCAGTTCATGTAAAAAGACAACTGAGAAATAGAAACTGAATAAAGTTAAGTTTTCTTTCCTCTTTGTTTCCTGTTAATAAAGACTGAGTAGTCGATGTCCTAAAATTCAATCAAGTGAATAAAATTCAATAATAATGAAAAGAATTACAACTTATTGAAAAAAGATAATCAAAATTTCTGAAATTCAATATTACAGTATTACATAAATAAAAAAGTCTTTCTTTTTATTTTTACACAAATATATTTAAAAAATATTCTTTAGTAATACGGCCGCAAAGTAAGATAAAGTTTTCAATGACGCGTGGACTTTTACCTATTAAATGTAATAATGTCTTGTAAATTATAAAACAACCCTCCTTCTGTTCTGTAAATATGTATTAAGGACAAAAAAGATTCCTTGGTATTAGGTCAGTCATTTTAACTGCAGTCTGTTTTTATGTTAAGCGGCTTTTAAAAAATGAGAAAAAAATTAGTAACATATGACAAATTAAGTACAAATATTATTACTAAGTGTCTTTTTTGCCATTTTAACATTTTTATCCACTAAATTGCTACAAAAAAAAAAAAAATGTCGCAAAGTGTCCTGTTTTTAGATAAAGGCGCATTTCATAAGAATTCACAAGTTTCTTATTTTGTTTATGGAAAATTTGAAAAATTCATGTTATTATATTATTTTTTCAGATCGTACAAATAATGATGATAAATCGATCAAAAAATAATAATTATTACCTTTTCCATTATGAAAAAAGACAATTCAATTCAAATCCAATATCATAAACTATCCGTATATGAAAAATTCACTATCCGTGGGCTGCAGTATGACATTGAAGTATGAATTTACCTGTAACTGCAGGTAATGATCTCACAACGTCACCTGTATCTGTAAACAGCTGGTGCAGTCAGCCCGATATAACATCACATTTGTATTGTCGAATGATATCGTTAGTTTTATGATTTAATTTGCCGTTTAAACTAGTGGATGAAAAACGATATAGAAGCACTTTCTCACTAAATTGATGTTCTGAATTGAATTTCTGTGTTTTATTATTTTTCATAATAACGAACGTGGGCGTTTTGTAATGGTTTGAGCGCGTGTAAGTAAAATAGAAAAAGTGTACAAAAGTTTTATAACTTACCTGAACTGTATGTATATATGAGATGCTACCGGCTTTAGTTATTGGATGATGAGGGGTAGTGATGGCCCAATTCGCAACACATATGCCTTTCATGATTTCAGATGGAATTTTTCGGCTTTTTTAATTATGAATATATCTTCATCAGTTTGACTCGATTGCTAAAATTTAGTTAATACTTTGGTGCAATTGTATGAAGTCGGACAAGAATATCTCATGATGAAAATTTTGATACACATAAATTTTTTCACTGCAAAATACTGGTATTTGATTGTCTAGAAAATAACTAGAGTTTAGATCGAGGTGTTTGTAACTTGAGTTTGGGATATTTCTGTCTCGTTTGAATTTTTTTAAATTTTTTTTTCAGAAAATAATTTTAAAATGCAACACTTATGAATTGAACAATCAAGGCGATTCAATTAAATTATGTAAATAATTAGGTATGTCCAATTTAATGCAAAACTCTTATTGTCCACGTTAAAAGCTTTAATTTTTCAGTAACATTTTAATCAAGCCAGTTGCTTTAAATCGTGCTAGTCGTGTTGCCAGTAAACAAATAGAAAGAAATCAAGTTATATAGGCTAATAACTAAACGGGAAGTAACATGTCATCGAGTATTTTATTAGAATAAACTTTCAGGAGAGCCTTGCTATCTTCAATATTATGGACCAGGCACTGGGACGCGCCAAAATAAACAGCCTGGAGGGTTGAGGGCTCTATACTTACGCGCCTGGGTCATTTGAACATGTCTAGTGTCTCCCAAATCAGGAGATATATATTAAATACGTGCCAGTGTCTTGCTCGGTAGTTTTCGTATTATATCCGAAGTTACTTTGGTTCTTCTCAAGTACGCGCTTTTCACTGTTATAAATTAATTCCAAAATAGAATACTTGACTTGCAACAACAGCAAACAAACGACAAAATAAAGCCAGATAAACCTCGTGACAAGACTAAACACAATCCTCATGAGATCACTGATTTTAAACTCTCTTTATAAAGAAAGTTTGACGATCACCGAGTAAAAATAAAAAGTTATTATTATTTAATTCAATGTGTATTTTTATTTATTTATTTATTAATTTATTTATTTATCCTTTGCAGTGATTCCCAGATACACTATTTGAACTTTTTGTAATTTTCGCGCCAATATGCAAGTGAACGCAAGATGAAAGGAAACCAGTTTCTAAAATTTAAGAAATCCGTCTATGTTTATATTCGTTCGGAACTCACCAATATTTTCAGTGCTCGATATCAATAAACCCCGATAATCAAAACAGATGACTGTCATGGAAGAAGATGGATTTTGACTTGTCAGACGGTTGGTAATTTCTTCATCTCTTGTTCCTGTTTTGACGGAGATTAAAATCTAAATGACCCACACTTTATTCTGTGTTGTTTAAACTCGTAAATTACCGATTTATGATTCATCAACCGATTGAACCAGGCCCATTTACTTCCTTTTGCGTTTTACGGCTATCTTGTCTTTCTGCCTTGGTCAAGTTTCCTGTTCAATCATTAAAAAATTGAATGTTTCTTAAGAATTGAAATACGTATGAAAAGATTCGGGACAAGTGACAGCAGAATTATTTTTCAAATCAGTACGTTCAATGTTGATTATGACAAATTTACTAGATAAGACGGTCCAATCACAGACAGTGCACATGATGAAAAATGTCAGACCATCAAGTTTACCTAAAACTGGTCAAAATGGTCCATTTTTTCCTCTTCTATAATAGTTGTAATTTATGGAATGTGAAAAAGTTTTCAAAATAAAACAGTAAAATCAACACATTTTTTAATCTTCCCATAGAGAAACGGATAAACAGGGAGAGTATCAATATGGTCAAGCAAATGTGTATGTAATGCAGGGTCAATACTCATGGTATACTATGCAGCACAGTTCATGATACATGAAGTCCATTCCTCTATTTTAGTATAATGATTTTGTCAAAACAAAAACAGTATCATCAGTGTATATATATATTTTTTAAAAAGTCATTCAGAGCCATGGAATTCAAGTTTACAATACATATATACCGATATTTTAATGTTACAGTAATTTCCATTGCTGTCACTTGTCAGTTAATTTGTTCTTTTCAAAGCTAAAATGAGAATACCCACATTGTAAGTTATTTGGAGGGTTTTAAAAAATGTCATGAAGTGATGACATAGAGACATATATATGTCTCTGGTTGACATTAATACAGTAGTTGCTGTCCTGTTATTTTATTTTCCAAAGTTCTGTAATAATGGAAGTCAATATAAAAATAGAACCAGCAACAAAGTTAGATGCGTAATCAAATGTTCTCATTTGTTATTAGTTTTGCTCATATATGTGTTGCCTATAGACAGACCCTCCCAACCCAGCCCAATGGTCTTTGCTCTTAGAAATATGTTATAATCCTTAGGTAAAAGACCTGTATGTGTTAGTAGCCAGTGCTTGCATACTTAAAGGAAATACAGTAACTTTAATTATTAAGTTTTATCTTGGAGTTTTTCAGGATACAAGATTCAGTTTTTCTAAGCCCACTTGTTTGTTCAGTATTTAAACCAAATCTGTAAATATGCTTTTTGCAATAACTTGGGTACTTTTGCTGAGTATCATGTTTAATTTTTTCTCAAAATAGGAGGATTGATAGTACATTCACAGTGTACTAGTCCTGTCCCACTTGTGTTAAATATTGTTCTGGTAATATCAATGCAAGATGAAGATGAATAAACAACTGACATTTTTGGAGTCTGTATGACAAATCATTTCATCTCATTTTTGGACTGTGTTAGTGGTTTTAAAGTGCTATAAACCCATCTTGGTTAATGTCATCTAAAGCATTTACAACAACTTCATTATTATAGATTATGGTCATAAGTTTCACTAACATTTTAGGATCTTGGAAATTATGTAGTTGATCAGTCATAATAACATCAGATTTTTGCAGGTAATATAGACAAAAAAGAAGGGTTAAAATTCAAAGTACATGAAGTGTATATAAAAGGCATTTAAAAAATGTATTTCTTTAATTTCAGTTGGAACCTTCACATATGAAAGTGGACCAGTACATTATGATGATTTTCCACAGAATGATGAACCAGTTTATCTGCTAGGGAACAAATACAGTACAATTTATGGTAAAAACTTTATACCATTTTAACATTTACAGATAAATGCTCTGATACCTGTAATTAAACTTTCTGTTTTGTCCAGAGGACTAAAGACTTTCAGTACAAAATGCAGAGTCTTTATAGAAAAACTATTGATAAGTGTTTTTAAATTTGTTTGAAATTGTCTTGGGCTCAAACCCCCATCTTTGCACATCTGACCTACCATAGCATGAACAGCATTTATGATCATGATGATGATGATAAAAAAATACAAACAATACAAAACAAAATAAACTTTTATTTTATGTATATTAGACAGGTTTTGGATTTGAACTAAGATTCTGCTTTATTTGTCTCAACAAATGTACAAATTTTTGTATACATATACATGTACTAGTATTATATATATACATATTATAGTATATTGTTGATCTCGTAAAAACTAAAATTCTATCCTCTGAATTCATTTTTAGGATGAAACAATTAAATTTACATGTGTATTTGTAGTTTTGTAAATAACCCATTAGTTTAAACAAAATTTACAGTCATGAATGTGTTTGGTTGTACGTTTATTACATTTGATAGAGCACATGGTAACAGTTTTATTTTGTATTTTTTTTTTTTTTAAGATCGTGATGAGCTAAAACATGACTTTTTATCAAAGATTTGGATAACTTATCGTAAAAACTTTGCAGCTATAGGTAGGTATAAGAGCTTTTATATGAAATATTTTAATAGAAAAATTTTAAAAGTAACAGATGTGACTGACGATCTGTCTTTAATAAACCAGTAAAATAAAAACCAGTGTATTAAAAATGAATATCAATGCCTATAGTGACATTACAGCCACACATAATTCTCTCTCTCTCTCTCTCTCTCTCTCTCTCTCTCTCTCTCTCTCTCTCGCTCTCTCTCTCACACACACACACACACACACACACACACACACACACATTACTCTAACATTTCATTAATTTCATTTTATTTTTTAAGGTGATTTAAAATTGTATCAATTGACAATTTTTTTTCTCAGGAGGCACAGGACCAACCAGTGACTCAGGATGGGGTTGTATGTTACGCTGTGGTCAGATGATGTTAGCACAGAGTCTCATTATGAGGCACTGTGGAAGAGGTATGATTTAAAAAAAATTCTCTAATTAAGGTCATTGCAAGAAATATTTAATAGAAAGGTATAAATTTCCTTGCCTAAGGTAATGGTTGATTTAATGTTGTTTAACGCAGCATCAGAAGTTTGTCAGCTAATCATGACAAGGACAAGTTTATTACACAAAGGATTGATATAGAACAAGTTCATATATTTCTGAGATAAGGAAGTATATTATTTTCTGCCTTGTACCTGTTTAACTCAGGTGGTTTTTTTTGTTAACGTGCTAGATTACACGGTCAGTATGCTATAGACAAGCATATCACTTTCTCAGACACATTATCCTGGCTCTGGGTTAACCGATCTTATTAGTGCCGAATGCCAGAAGTGGAAACAGTATGTCAAATTTTAAAGTCTTATGCATGACGTGACTAAGGTTTAGAAGCTCCACTACTAAGCAATCTTAGTGGTTTGCCTTAATAATAGATCCATGTTAAAAAATTACCTCGTGTTTATTTGTTGGCTGGAAATGAAAAAGTTATAGGCCTTACCTGTGAATTATGAGCAATACCAGAACAGAGTGTAGTTTGTATAGTACGAGACATTCCTTGATAAAGAGAAATAAATATTTATTTTGAGACATACACACAACAAAATGTAGCTCTATATTTTACCTAAATCATTCTGGGTAAATAGTTAGCAATTAGTTAACTACAATGTAATATTGATTAATTTTTTGATTTTACATTGTTGAAAAAAAAAAACAAAATCATTTATCTACTCAGTACTTGTCATGATTTTCATTTCAGTTTGAATTTCTACATTTTATGTTTTAATTGTTTTATTTGAAAGTGTCAGGAACAAAAACAGAAAAGCCTAAACTGATTCTCAAGATCTGTTAGTAATTGAGTGAGATTTTGTAGCTTTTTGCAGCTATAAGCATATGAATAAGTAAAATATAGGTTGTGTACACATTTTGATAATTAAATTGCAGATTGGAAATGGACAGAAGGTTGTAAAGATGAAAAGTACTGGAAAATAATTCGAATGTTTCAGGACAAGAAGAGTTCCTATTACTCAATACAACAGATAGGTAATATATACACCATATTGTGATATTGGCTTATACTGTATATAGTACATCTAATTCAAGTAGATAATTTTGTGTTTGATTCTGATATAGAGATTTCAAATTTTAAATTACAGTGGCCATGTTTTCTTTTTGCTGATATGGAAACTAAATCTGTGAGGTTATTTGGTTGTAGGATATTTTTGTTATTTTCAATATTTTTTTTAAAAGAAATTTCATTCTTCACAGAAGATTTGGTATACGACTTGTCGATGGTTTATGTTGCTACCATACTTGATCATGGATCAAAACATGGTAAAATATATGTGTAATGCTTTTATTTTGACTAATACATGTATACTAATTCAATCACGGTAAGAGTTTTTCATATTGATTAGATTAGAGAATGATTGGTACAATAATGGTAAAACAATGACTGAAAGAATTTGTTAGCATTGCTAGTTGACATACTTAACATTAGAATGACTTATACATGTACTTGTACAGAATTTCAGAGCTTGATATTTTGTCATATAAGAAGTTAAGTGGAGTAATGGTGTTTTATGCCCAAGTTAAGATTCTTTCACATATCAAGAAGATCAGTTCAGAAATGGTGATGTAGGAAACTGGTGTACTGGAGAAAATCACCAACATTTCGGAAGCTAATTAATAATATTTCTCAATTTCTCACACTATGATCAGCCTGAGCAGGTATTTAACCTAAATAATGAGAGGTACATATGGTAAGCTTTAGAGCACCTGGTCATAAAGACCCTGTTGGTCATATAAGGATTTAGCAGTAGAAAATATATATGGCTAGTACATTTATCTGCAAATTGTAGATATGAAAATCACTGCATCATTTATTGATCATGATTATTATCATGTTGTTTTCACAGCGTCTATGGGTGTATCAGAAGGTAAAAATATAGGACAGTGGTTTGGACCAAACACAGTAGCTCAAGTTTTAAAGTTTGTATATTTATTTATTGCTTATACATTTTCATGTTATGTTTAATAACGTTTTTGTATTTAAATATTATTTCATAGTATAACATAAACAATCTAAACATTCTAGGTGAAAACAGTATGAAAACTTATTGCTTTTAAAGTAAAACCACTGAAATAACAATTTTTGAAATTTTGCAAACAATAAAAATAAAGTAAACAGATTTGGACAAAGTAGAACATTTTTGCTGTTATAGTACAGGTAAATAGCAGGTAATATTTTAACCCTAATTTTTGGTTTATTTAAGATGTTTTGAAATAAAATGATTCTGTACATGACAACAGGATGATAACACTACAACTTAACACATAGTTAAAACATTTGTAAAAATCATACATATCATTTACTGGCTTGAGCCCTGTCACACATAGAGGTCCAATGTAAACAAATCACCATAAATAAGTCTGATTATTTAGGATCATTCATCTAGGGAAACAGAGATTAACATCCCTCAGGACAAATCTAGTTCCCCTAAACAGGGCTGAAGACCAACTACATAGTAATTAGTAATACTTGTACCTTAATTCCAAATAACACCTGTATGTCATTGTCAATCTGTTGACCTAAACAGGGCTGAAGACCAACTACATAGTAATTAGTAATACTTGTACCTTAATTCCAAATAACACCTGTATGTCATTGTCAATCTGTTGACCTAAACAGGGCTGAAGACCAACTACATAGTAATTAGTAATACTTGTACCTTAATTCCAAATAACACCTGTATGTCATTTTTTATTTGAGTCCTTTTGGAGTCACTGTGTTTGTGACAGTGAAATATGCAAAACCTTCATTAAAAATCCAATTAACATGAATTAAGTTTGGTAATTTTTACTTACTTGAGGTTAGTTGTAACAGAAAATCACCATGTGCATCTGCAAATAACATAAATATTTCAGTAGAAAGGAAACTGTTGTGGCTATTGCAATTTTACATATCAAAAATGGCAATGTCTAAACTGAAAGTGATGTTCTTGGTGACACACTGTAAGTGCAAAAGAATACAGTATACAATTTGCCTTGTTTTTCAACATTTAAAAGCCTTATATCAACTACTTTTTACTGTGTGAAGAAATATTCCTTGGTACCGGTAATTGCAGATACGCATATCAATTTCCTGACTTATAACTAAACTCAAAGAAATGAAAAATACCAACTTAATTCAAATTTATTGGATTTTGTATGAAAGTTAAGCATTTTTCACTGTCACAAACAGCAACTCCAACAGTAGTCTTAAAATTATGTTGACATTCTAGTGTGTACACACTTTGGCCTCATTTGACCTTGTATACCCTTTATTTTTTATCAATGACAAATTTTAAATTGATTGAAGGTGTTTTATTATCATATACAGTATGCTGATTATTTTTTCTTTTGTGTTAAAACACACAAATTAATATTAGTAATTTCCTATTACACAAATACAAGTTTTTGGCTATCTGTTGTTTTCTTTTATAGAAAAGACAGGTTTTATATCTTTGTCTGTTTTACTGGAATATGTAATAAATAGAATCTTGCATTTGTTGATCTCTTCATCCATTGAATCAAATCAAATGTAAATACCAGAAATAAGTATTATCCATGTCTCATAAGACAAGGGAAATAAGTCTTACAAAAACCGGATGTACCATTTTGGAATCATCAAAATTAAAAAACAGACCTGACGCATTAAATACTGCACAGAAATGAAACGTTAAATAATGCAGTTTTATATAATATCTCTGTGTACAAGCTTTGCATGATTGATATTCAAAATACAGTTGATATAAAACAAATTTTGATTTTCTCCTTCAGAAAATTAGTAGTATATGATGAATGGAGTTCTCTTGTTATACATGTTGCCATGGACAACACAGTTATAGAAGAAGATATAAGTAAGTATATAAAGGTCAGATGGTTGAATGATGTATATGGTGTTGTGTATGTGTGGATATCTCCAAGACTGACATCATTATTGTAAATGAGATTATATTAGCCTGGTTCAGGTTAAAAAAGATTAATGTTGGAAAAATTATGAAAGTAGGCCTGACATTTATATCTGATAAATTTTACATTTTTATATTCTGTTTATGAGTAAAACTTGATGATATTTTCTAATAATCATGTTGTAATGACAGGTTAATGGTGTTATGCCCCTTAGCTGGACCATAAAAGGGGAATAGTTGAACTCTTTTTTAAAAAAACTTCTTGTCAGAAATTATAAGTGCTAAACCTTTTCTATTTAATATGACATTTTTATGGCAAGTGCTTAATTTGGACAAAACTTTTTTTATAATGATTTTATTTCCATTTCTTACATTTACAGTCTATACAGCTTGATATACAAAGTATTGTTGGAACATAATTATCAAAACAAAATAATATAATTTTATATTCCATCAGACACTTATAATAATATGTAGTATCATTTGGACAAAACTTGGCTGTGAGTTTTAAAATGGGGAAACTGTCATGGTTGCATCTATAAATGGTTGAAATTATCTGTAAAAATCTAAGGTTAAAAAAAAAACTTTACTTCAGTTATTTTAGACACAGCATCCTTAGGATACTAGATAGTATAAGATTTGCACAGATCTTATCTTTGGGCCTTTATGGGAAACTTATGATGGTCTTTTCAGTTAAAAGGTAAAATGTTTAACATTAAAATGCTGCAAGAGGTATTGGACATGTCCACATCTTAGCATAATAACCATTGACTCTTGCTTTGACAAATACAGGTTTTACTTACCTCAAAGGCAAACATTATTTTAATGATAATAATGTTCATTCTCTCTCTCTCTCTTTCTCTCTCTCTCATACACACCTTTTGAATACACTAACAAATCATTAATTTCATTATATTTCAGAATGTTTATGTAAAGGTATTCAGAAGGATGAAAGTAGACAGATAATAGAATCAGAAAAATTAGTAATTAAGGGAGCTGAGGGTCAAAGTTCAACAAGTTCTCAGTGTCGGAACACGGGTAGTTTACAGCATACAAAACGAGGGCCAGTTAATGTAGATAAATGGAAACCATTGTTATTATTCATACCACTTAGATTAGGTCTTACAGATATGAATTCTGTTTATAAAGAAAGTTTAAAAGTAAGTAACTATGAGAACCCTGATTTATAAGCTGACCTGTTCATTGTATTATCAGAGATATCAACCATATACAGATTCTCTGTTATTATTACCACTACTAAAATTGTGCTATTAAAGTAAATTTCAATGACAAAATAAATCAGTTTAAATTGAAATTGAATTTAAATTCCATTTCCATGCTTTGTTTTAGAATTGGGTATATATTTCTGGATTTTGGTAATTTGGTTCACAAAAATGAGCCTATATCTTGACAGTTGTTTAAAGCATTACACTACAGACTTTTATTAAGTATTTACTATTCATGTTGTCATTGGCAACAGTGAAAGCAAAATGGCTTCTGTCTTAAAGCTTGATCAGAAGAACAAATATTCAGCAGTATAGCTTTACTGTAGAAGGAAGAATATGACTATTTTGAAGAGGATATCTCTATACCTGTGTCATGTTTGGTGTCATTAATAGCAAGCAAGAAAAAGTCATTAAAAGGTGTAATATATGAAGATTTGTATTCAGTAGAAACTACCAGAATTAATAGATGGACACCAAATTCATGAATAAAGTAGATTGTATAATAGAATTTTGATGGTGACTTCTGTTATGATCACTTCATTTCTGGTCTCTGTACTCTCCTTCAGCAAAGGTTAACTTTTTAATTTGGAAGATTTTTCTCATGACCCAGGCTATAAAGTTAATTTATTATTGTCTCAAATCTTTGTTTTATTTCTCAGATATTATTTATGTTTTATAAACTGTCATATATAACAACGTATTTGAATGAATTATTGCTGATTTTGATATTTTTATATTTTTTAAATAGAGTTGTTTAAGTTTTCCACATACTGTGGGTATAATTGGAGGAAGACCAAATCATGCTCACTGGTTTGTGGGCTATATAGGTATGTATCACTAGTTATTTCAGTAGTTTGTTTACAAATTTAGACTTCCCATAATTTTCATTAACTAATAATATTATCTTAGATTTCATTTCAAATTTGATGCAAATGTTCACCATTTTGAAACAATATGTCCAGTCCATTTTTATTTACATTCAAGATTCATTTTAAAATAGTCTTGGATATTTTTAACCAGTTTTTATTTTAAAATTTAGTTAGTTAAAGAAGTAAGAACTAATGAAACATTAAACGTTATTTACCTCACATTTATTTTGATTAAACAAAATCAAGTCATGTTCTCATCTCTATATTTCAGGTGATAAATTAATTTATTTAGATCCCCATACAACACAGTTAACGGTTAATTTAGATGATAAATCTCCATCAGACAACAGTTACCATTGTCCCTACCCCTGTAGTATGAACATCATGGATCTAGATCCTTCTATAGCAGTGGTAGGTAAACTACAATTACAATCTAATATCTCTGAAAAACTTTCATTTTCTGTCGACATATTGTTATAAGAACAGTTTAATTTATGGAAACTGTGGTCCATTTTTTTTTTTTTTTAGATTCTGTCAGTCAAGACTTTTTAGAAGTAACATTTTGCAATTTCTGTCAGAAAAAAATTATTATGAAATATCATGATGTTTCCATTTCACACTTTTTAAATTTAAAAATATCATGTTTTCATTTCCCATTTTTGCCAGTTTTGCAACTAATAATGTCTCATTTACTTGCTCAGTAATACTTTGTAGATAGCGTGTACTGTATAAAAGTAGACATTAAATCAAGTCTAATTTATTCAGGGTTTTCCCTTGCATCCTTTCTTTGGGAGTCCCTAGGACTCCCAGGGTAATTTTGCAGGGGTCCTTGACCACAATTTGAAACTCCAATTTATATCCATCATTTTCCAACACTAGTTTTGTGTGTTGACCATGTGGTTACTAACAATGATGCAAGGTCACAAAAACACTTTATGCTTGTGCTTTACTAAAACGACAGTAGGACAATCCAAGTCAAAGAAGGGTTTGTCAGCTATAAAATGCATTCAGAGATTACTGCCTATATAGATCTGTTCAGACTGGAAAATAATTTAGCGAAGCATGGAATTATTTTTTGTGTTCCATGGGAAACACAGAAATTTTTCTGAGGGTCCATTAAGAAAAATATGCATCACATATGCAGGAAACTTGAGTCAGGGAACCCTGTTTATTTAACTTTGAGGTAGATACTAACAAGGAATTTTGAGAATTCGAGATTATAAGTTAAAACATTTTCAGGGCTTTTATTGTGGAACAGAAGAAGAATTTGATGACTTGTGTTTAACTATTCAGAAATTTATTACAAACTCTAGTAAAACACCAATGTTTGAATTATATAAACAAAGACCAATGCATTGGCCACCTTATGAACCATATTCCAGGCATAAAGCGACCACATTATCTGGTAAGTACCACATATTAGGCTCAGTGGTAAAGTGTCTGCCTCAAGAGCAAGAGTTGTGGGTTAGAACCCTGGTTGTGTCATACATGACTTTAAAATTTAAGATAGTACTTATTAGTATGGCGCTTGGTATTAAGAGAACAAATTATCCACTTGTTCACTTGTTGCAAGGATAATGGACTGGGGAGTGGTATACTCATCTGTGACAAACAAAATTACCAGAAGTCACCCTAAGTGGGTGCTATTACATGGCAGACTATAATATACTTGCATATCATATGCATACAAAAACTTTCTTTTTGCAAAGAGGTGAAAAAATGCTAATGACAAAAGACTTAAAACACACCTGTACATCTTAATGAGATCATTGTAAATAAATCATAGAATACATTTTTCAGATCTGTGATTCATTTTTTTGGCAAAAAGTTGTTGTTGCTCTGTCTGAGTTGTAAGGGCAAAGAAGCATTCAAATCAAGGTTGTTTCACTGTTTCGTGTATGACCCTTATCAATTGAAAGTAAGAAAGGGTTTTGTTGGGCGTATACTAGTTGGCTTGGTACCAGTACTAAGAACCAAGTGGTCTGTCATGTTTACCTGGGACATTGTAGCCGAGTTAAATAGCAGATGTAAGATACATGTAAATGCACACTAGCTTATTTTACAGAAACATTTTTGTTTAGATAACTAGTATTCTTTGAGATTATTCAGAGAATGTACCAGAATTACCTAGCTGAAACTTAAAGTAAAAGCATGGAAAGTAAAAAAAAAAAGTTTAACCAATCATCATTGATTGTGGTTAAGCCACGTTATCTCACTTAGTTTTTTAAGGGGATTTGATTAAGTGTGTTATTTGTTTATTTTAGGACGCATAAAATGCTTTGTCTGTCAAAATATTATCATTAACACTCTTGAGGTTACAATTTTAGATAAATTTTCAACAAATTTGCCCAGAATGGTTCTTTTGATAACACAGGTTTAAGTTTGAAAACCAATCATGTTTGAGTAAAGAGTAGGTCACAAGGTCAAGTCATAGAAAACCTTGTAAACAAGCTAGAAGCCATTGCCAGTATTTTTATTCATTTTCCTTTAATCTAAAAAAAGATTTTCATATCAAAGACAAGGTCAAGTTGCTATGTAGTTATGTGAATCATATTTGTTAAAGAAGTTTAGTTTGTCAAATGATTGAAAATTTAGTTAACATGCCATAAGAACAAACTTTAAACTTTTATTCAATATTTTTCAAACTTTTTTCAAATGATTCTTGTTGAATTTTACACAAGTCATTGTTTATAAAGTAGGTCACTAGGTCAGATTATAAAAACAAACACCATAGAGGCTATATTTGTGGACAATCTTTTTTCAAACTTAAATATGCAGAATGACTCTTGAAATAACCTAGGTAAAGGTCATGGGTCAAAAAGTAGTTTACAGATCAAATCATAGAGAAGACATCTTTTAACACCGTACACACACATATAACAGGCTACAGTATAAATAACACAACTAAGCTATTGATTTACTTTTCTTTTGTAGATGGACAACAGCAGGACAGTGATGAAGACTTTGAATTGCTTGGTTAAACCTGAGACACCTTTATTTCAGGATATGGTTTATGATTGGTTGAGAGCTGTCATGTGATATGATTAATGTATTTTAATTGGTTGACTATACACAGCATACCATTGTTCTGCTATTGTTGTTGTCTTTGTGTTGTTTTAAAATTAAAATAAAACTTACATGTAAATACCAACATGTGACTCTATAGACAGGTGGTTTTTATATAAAGGTTGTTTGTGGTTGAAATATGAAGAAAACAAACCTTAAATATGTTAAAACACTGATCTTAATGAACATTTGATCTTTATGTAAAGGTGGTCACTTCAACAGGATTTAATTGTATAGACATGTGGTATTTATATAGAGGTGATCTCTGAAACAGATTTTACCAAACAGACAGGCCCCAGTTTCACAATCATTCATTAACAAAGAGTTTTCTTCACTTAAATTAAGCAAAGTTTTACGATCCTGTGAAAATGATGAATAGTATTTTTTTTCACATTTAATTTACAAATGTCATCAGCATGATGTGATCTTCAAAATAACACTTTAAAACACTGAATACTTTCACATTTAACAAAATTACTTAGTTTAAAAATTTGCCTGATTTATGTTGAGGAAAAGCATAGTTATAAAATGATTATGGAACTGGAGCCAGGTGGTCAATGTAGCAGGTATAAAGACAACATACAGTTTTTAAAAAAATGTTAATTTAAACAGTGTTACCATAATTAATTTAGAATTACTTTATTCATTTATTTAATGGGAGCATAAGCAGTATAAAAATTGAGAGTGCCTTGTGTTGAAGTAAATACATGTATTATAAACTTTTATAAACTGTTTACACTAAACCAAGAATAAAGAAAATCTGTCTAAACTGTACTGTTATACATGAACCAGGAAATACCTGAAATATTCTTCTCTGTGTACTGAAATGCTGTCTTAATAAAGAAAAAACATGAGATTTTAGACCTAAAGGTGTTTTATGAGACAAATTCTATTATTTACCAGGTAACCAGGAACACTAGAATTATAAGCACCTGTTGTTCTGTCTTGTGTTTTACTGTTGGCTTCTGTTTTCAGCTACACTTGTTGTGATTCCTTTATTTGCTGATATATGTCTTCCTACATTAGGTTTGTGTTATTATGTTGATGTCTCTACACTATTTAGTGCTAAACATTTGTAATTTTGTCTATCACAGATCCATTGAACAACTCTGTGTCATTATCATGAAATTATATTACATTTTGTGATATACAGCTGACTTTTAAGTTTAACTATCATAATCCATGCCCATGTGTCTATTCTCTGCTTAATCAAACCTACAATTTATGTGTTCAGTAAAATATTTTTACAATTTTCTAAAAAGACATTCCTGTTGTAAAATATAAACAGCATTTGATCTTTTAAAGAATTGTTTCCATAAATTTGTATTTGACAGATAATGATTTTTTAAACATTTGAGCCATTGAAATTCAATGTATTTATATAACACATACCCTGTTCATTAGAAATAGAGGAGTATTTGTGCATCTGTCTGTCTGTCATTCATCTTCCTGTTTGTCTATACAAGTATATCACTCTGCATCCCCTACACTTCTCAATTGATTTAAATTTAATGAGTTACAGTTGTGTACAGGTGTAAGACTTTGTGTCATGTTCTAGCACAATGAAAAAGAATGTTTTTGTATGTGCAAACATATGTATATTTGTATGTGTCATTTACAAATACATGTACATGTATGTTGTAAAACTGTAAGCTTTTTTCTCTTGTATTTTAATAAGGAAATTTCTGTTGTCTACAACCTATTGTTGTAAATTGGCTGTTTATGTAGTAATTTCTATGTTTTTGGCACAATTAAAAAGGAATGGGTGAGTATGTATGTTTGTTTGTTTAATGTCATTGAAAAGAAGAGACAGCAAAAACTTCCAACTTGTCCAAGAACAATTTCTAGATTCTAAATTGTGATAAATGGACTGTTTTATTGATTCAGCACTATTGGCTTCAGTGTAGTCTTGAGTAGCATCAATGTATTTGCTGAAATATTGTTAGTACATGTAGTCACCTTAAGGGGGACAACTTAATTACAATATCTTTTCCCACGTTCCTGCACATGTTGTATACCCGATATTGTATTTTGTAACTTCATTAAAAAATAAATTACTGTACATTTTAATTTCTTAAATTGATTTGCATGGTAACAAACAGTTATTTATATTTCAATTCATTATTAGAACTGACATGAATATAAACATTTACCAGTACATAGATACATTATTTCTGATGTGTTCTGATTTTCAGTATTTATTTTACATTAAAATTGAATTACAATATAGATGTTAAAAACTGACATTATGTACCAAACTTGTTGTGTTTTTATGTTCAAAAATATTTTTAAAATGTAGCAGAGATGTTTCTTATTTATGATTGTTTCATTATGTTATGGATTTTTTCAATCTTTTGCCAAAACAATAAATCGTTTTATGTACTTCACCTACAAAAATGCAAAATTGAACCTATTAGATTTGTCTTTGACTTGATGTCTGTTGGTGCTCAGGTCCCAGGTTTCTGACCATCACTTTGCCCAGGAGGCCAGCCTGTAAAACTTTGTTCTTTTAATTTTCTGAGAAAAGTTGGAGATTTGTTGATAGACTTTTAATGTTACTGGTTTGAAACTATTTGACCAACAAGAGGTTAAATAGGATATTTTGAATTCAATGTGGGTCTTTTTAAAGTACAGTATTCGAAAGTTAAGGATGCATTTTGATAAAATGAAAAGTTTGTGGCAGAAAAAAAACAAGAGGCCCAAGATGGCCCTAATTTGCTCACCTGAGTTTAAATGTAACTGTTATGTCTTGATAATACCTGGTTAAGTCATAACATGTTGCTTCAATAGAAGTGTTTTCAGATAACATTATTTTTATTGTTTTGGTTTTTAGCTATATAGGTCACTGTGACCTACTTTTGGTAGCCAAAGTGACCATAAACACAAATGAGAATGGCAATGGTTTAAAGGTGCTATTGACTAATATGAATGAAATGTGACCAGTAGTGTCTAAGAAGAAGTCTTTTGATGGATGTATGGATGGATGGCAGAGTTCCTATCCATAACAAAAGCTCACATGAGCAATTTTCAGATCCGGATTTAAGACTTTACAGATTTGACACATTAATTAAAATATTTTAAAAAAAAATTGTAAAACTCAACTGCAAATTATTTTTAAAAAATTGTTAAATTAATTTTAATAATGTCACATTACAAAGATTTTGTAAAACAAAATAAAACAAAACAAAAAAAAAAAAAAAAAAAAATTCAAGGTTTTAGCTAAATCTACATATCAGTATCACATTACTTCAAAAATAATAATTCACTAAAAAGTAAAAATTCATAACATCTCTTCCATGCACCATTGTAAGTCATAAAATTCAGAAATAAAAAAAAAAAAAAGGTGGCCTCACTGGGATTTGAACCCTGGACCCTTGGGTTGCTAGAATTGAAAAAGAATAAGGTCAAAAAAGCGACTTGTATTTTACAGAATTTCATGAAAATTGTTAAACATATGTTTCTTCACATAAGAAAATGATGTTTGGAAAAAGAATTCACCTAAATTTATTAATATTGTATTTTGGTAAAAAAGTACCTACTATTTACAATGTATAAAAAATAAACGCAAAAACACGTAACTAATTTTTCACAAAATTGTTGGAATTCACAAACTTGGTTTATAAGATGCTTTAGATGCCAAATATCACATCAGATTTTATCTCAGTGAAGTGGTTTTGGAGAAGAAATTTTTTTAGGTTTTCAACTATTTAGGTCAGTGTAGCTATGGCAACCTAAAATGTAGAAAATCATAAAAATTCTTCCATGCACCATTGTAAGTCATAAAAATTCAGAAAAAAAAGAAAAAAATAAAAATAAATAAATAAATAAAAAGTGGCTCCACTGGGATTTGAACCCTTGACCCTTGGGTTGCAGTGTAACATGTATTTCAAAAAAAAATTATTACATTAAAAAGGAAAAATTCATAAAATCTCTTCCATGCAGCATTGTAAGTCAAAAAATTTAGAAATAAAAAAAAAATAATTTAAAAAAAAAAAAAAAAAGGTGGCCTCACTGGGATTTGAACCCTGGACCCTTGGGTTGCTAGAATTGAAAAAGAATAAGGTCAAAAAGCGACTTGTATTTTACAGAATTTCATGAAAATTGTTAAACATATGTTTCTTCACATAAGAAAATGATGTTTGGAAAAAGAATTCACCTAAATTTATTAATAATTGTATTTTGGTAAAAAAGTACCTACTATTTACAATGTATAAAAAATAAACGCAAAAACACGTAACTAATTTTTCACAAAATTGTTGGAATTCACAAACTTGGTTTATAAGATGCTTTAGATGCCAAATATCACATCAGATTTTATCTCAGTGAAGTGGTTTTGGAGAAGAAATTTTTTTAGGTTTTCAACTATTTAGGTCAGTGTAGCTATGGCAACCTAAAATGTAGAAAATCATAAAAATTCTTCCATGCACCATTGTAAGTCATAAAAATTCAGAAAAAAAAGAAAAAAATAAAAATAAATAAATAAATAAAAAGTGGCTCCACTGGGATTTGAACCCTTGACCCTTGGGTTGCAGTGTAACATGTATTTCAAAAAAAAATTATTACATTAAAAAGGAAAAATTCATAAAATCTCTTCCATGCAGCATTGTAAGTCAAAAAATTTAGAAATAAAAAAAAAATAATTTAAAAAAAAAAAAAAAAAAGGTGGCCCCAGTGGGATTTGAACCCTCGACCCTTGGGTTGCTAGAATTGAAAATGAAAAAAGCCGAAAAAAGCGACTTGTATTTTACAGAATTTCATGAAAATTGTCAAACATATGTTTCTTCACACAAGAGAATGATATTTTGAACTAAATTTATTCATTATTGTAATTTTGGGAAAAAAAAGTACTATTTACCATATACAAAAATTAAACGCAAAAACGCATAACCTAATTTTTCACAAAAATTCTTGAAATTCACAAACTTGGTTTATAAGATACCGTAGATGCCAAATATCACATCAGATTTTATCTCAGTGAAGTGGTTTTGGAGAAGATTTTTTTTTAGGTTTTTAACTATGTAGGTCATTGTAACCCACATTTGGTAGCTATAGCAACCAAAAATACAAATCTGAAAGGCAATGTTCTATAGATGCTTTTGACCAACTTTAAACAAAATGTGACCAGAAGTTTCTGAGAAGAAGTCGTTTGAAGCAATTGATGAGGAACGGATGGACAGACGACAGAGGGTCTGCCTCTATTGATACCAATAAAAACTAATAATACCCCTTGACCCTACCATAACACTACTGTTATGGTCAAGGGTTTTTCTTATTTTTTTTTTAAATATCAAAAACGAGTCTGTGGCCACGTACAAGACTCGTGACCGAGTGTGCAGCGCTATACTCCATCCCTGTGAGACTTGGGCAATGACCAAGCCAAACCTCCATCGCCTAGAGCGTAATGACAGGGCCACGATCAGACAAATCTGTGGCATAAAATCAAAAGACATGGCCACTGTACAGTCAAAGGAATTACAAGGGAGACTTAGCCTAAAACCTTGACCTCATATTACGAGAAAGAAGACTCCATTGGTATGTAAGATATTTTCATGATTTGAATATTCATGATGATCACCCCTCTAAAAATCTGAACAAAGACAACACCAAAATCTAAACTTTTTAAACTATTTCTGTTGCATTTTTTTTTACTTCAATTTCTTTTTAATATTTCTTTAAATTCAACACATGTAGTAAGGAAATATGATTTGCATATTTATTCATTTGAACTCTGTTAATCTTAAAATACCCTGATGTAATCTTGGGTCAGGCCCAACTGGATGATTCAAGTCATTAAATTTCAGCTTTTTTCCAAAATCTGCTCTATGTACAGAAGAATTGGAGAAGAAATTTTCATTTAAAAATAGAATTTGGTTAGGTCAATGTTTTTAATTCAATCTTACTTTTATTTTTATGAGGAAAGATTTGAATAAAAGAAATATTTAGAAAACAAGAGGCCCATGGGCCTTAACGCTCACCTGAGGATATGGCCAACCTGAGTATATATCCAAAATCATTTGCAAAAATACATAAAATATTCTAATATACATGCCTATAAAAAAGTTAATAGTTTTCAAGACAATTAACAATTTGAGTCTTTTTATGCATCTATGACCTTGACCTTTAAACGTAAGACCTTGAATCTTAAATCAGAATAATCGCCATATTAATTCCTACAATATTGTAATATACATGAAAATACAAAATGTGAAAAGTTTCCGTTTTTTTATTTTTATGCACCCATGACCTTGACCTCTGAACATATGACCTTGAGTCACATATCAAAATGATCATCATATCAATACCTACAATATTCTAATATATATGCCTATGCAAAAAGTTAATGGTTTTCAAGATAATTAACAATTTGAGTCTTCTTATGCATCTATGACCTTGACCTTTAAATGTAAGACCTTGAATCTCATATCAGAATGATTACCATATCAATTCCTACAATATTCTAATATACATGCCAATACAAAAAGTTAATAGTTTCCAAGATAATTAACAATTTCAGTCTTTTTATGCACCTATGACCTTGACCTTTGAACGTATGACCTTGAGCCATATATCAAAATGTTCGTCATGTCAATACCTACAATATTCTATTATATACTCCTATACAAAAAGTTTATAGTTTTCAAGCTAATGCACAATTTTAGTTTTCATTGGCAGAAAAATAACATTTCGGGGCAACAACTCCTACATGTATTATCATACAGTTATGAAACTTTGTACCTTTTTACATTTTGTCATGCTGAACATTTTAACATTGTTTTGATATTATATATCTCTTAAAATTTTGAAGAAAATAGCCTAAAACTGCACAAATTACAAACTAGGTCATGACCTTGAACTTTGACCTTGACCCCATTTTGAAGGTTATTTCAAGAAAAAGTCAAAACTGAAAATCCCATGTCAATATCTATTCATATAGTCAAGTTATAACAATTTGAAGCTATTTAACGAAATTTTTAAAATTAAACGCAAAAACGCGTAACCTAATTTTTTACCAAATTTCACGAAATGAACAATTTATAAGCTTAAGACCCTAGAGAAGCCAAATATCACATCAGATTTTTTCTACCATCTTCGCTTTCGGAGAAGAAGATTTTTTAAGTTTTTTGGAACCATAGGTCACTTTGACCTAGTTTTGGGAGCTAGGACAACGTCATGAACAAATCTGAATTGCACTGGCCCATATATGCATCTGACCAAGTTTCATTGAAATCCACCTTGTAGTTTCAGAAAAGAAGTCGAAAATGTAAAAGTTTACGCCGCGGACGACGACGACGACGACGACGACAGACAAATTTTGATCAGAAAAGCTCACTTGAGCCTTCGGCTCAGGTGAGCTAAAAACCAAAACAAAACAACCTTACCAATTTTCTGTACATGTAATGGAATCATTATCATTTTACCAGCATGAATTTGCCAATTTTTAAATTCAAATCTTACCCAAATATGTATCATTATAAATTGGTTACAGCTATTGTCTATTATCTTTTGATAAGATGCATGATAAGGTCTGAACAACCCTTTCTTTTTAATGATACCAATGTGATAACCTAGATCAATTAATGTGCGTTCTTTATTATTTCTCCATTATATAAAGTTGTGCTTTCAGTATTGAGAAATATTCTTGCATCATATTTCTATTGGTTCTAGCTACTGACAAGCTACAGATGTCTAGATTTTTCTTGAGGTGGGTTATAGCAGAATGATGGATCATAGTGTCTAGGTTAGCATATACAGATCCTAGTGTGAAAAAGTTTGTCAGTTTGCTTGTTGAAGATTATTGATTTTTTCCAGGAACTTTTTTTTTTATCAATATGGTATATATGACAGAATATTAATTTTAGTCTAAAACACCATCACTACTCTGCACACATGTATTTATGTCCAATACGAACATTTTACAGGTCATTTTTGATCTGATGGTTAAGTGTTTACTAGTATACTATACTTAAAATTTATGTAATTTTCATATAAAAACAATAGTATATAACTAATGTGAGGTGGGTCTTGTGCTAAGTACTGGTCACATCGAAATGAGCTTTTCTGTTCCTGCAACTTATCTTAAATGATCAGGCTAGGTATGGCAAGACAAATAACCCATAGGGATGATTGATCTGGGTCTTTTTAAACAGTCACAGAGTTGTCTAAATAGCTTACTAACATATCAATGTGCTCCTACCATCAAGACTCAAATTCTAATATGATAAAGTTTGTCAGTTCACTTTAAGAAGAGGGGTGGTTTTCTCTGTGTATTCCAGTTTCCTACACCATTCAAGAACTGCTTATTTCGTTTTTAGTGAAACACCTGACTGAGGTGAAAACTTCAATCTATGCTTCAATGCACATTGATATAACTGTCTTGTATTAGATATGATGTTTTCTATATCTTTATAAGTTGAAGATTAAAAATATTAGGATTTGAATCTAGATGGTAAGACACATTGATAAGTCAGTAAGCTATATAGACCACTCTGTCACCGAAAATTACATAAATTTTAATTGTATCATCTGCTCATCTTTTATAAAGATTTATTTGATGTGTCTAACAAAAGCTAAAATATGACATTAAATTGTACCCAAGTACAAATAAAAGAGATTTAGCAATATTTTTCATGAATAACACCAATTAATTCAATATATTTTTATTTACAAAATGTATATATATCTGTATACAAAAAATGCAGAAAAATATATGATAACATGTATTGTGACTAGAATATATTATAATCTACATTTAAAATATCAAGTTTATTTTATCAACAGAAAAAATGTAACAGTGATACAGTAATATCACAAAATATCTTTATAAACTGAAATTTGTAAAAAAAAAAAAAAAAAAAATTATCATTTCACAATTTTTGGCACGGCAATTAACCAAGAATCAAATTTGCATCAAAAATTTTAAATTCAATAAATAAATAAATTTATAATTTTTTGTAATAGAAGAAAGAACTTCAAAAGCTTTTGCATTGTTAATTATCATGAATAATATTTCATACTAGGATTTTATACAGGTTTTTTACAGGTGTTAACAAGATATACAAACATTGATATATAGAAGTAGAACACAAATAAATTCATGTATTCCTGTATACAGCCCATTCTGCAATAGCATATGACCCCGTTTTTTTGTAACTTTTTGTCATAGATGACATGTATACTGCAACTTTCTGTGTTAAATGACCAAAATTTGGCTAATTCAACACAGTTTGTTATTCTGTCGTTATGCCCCCCTTTTTACCTACCCCCCTGACAAGTCACAACAGTACTCTACTAAGGTTCTTGAAAATTTCCTCTGTTTAAGACAAGTGACCTTTATACAAACATAACATCTGCCCTGTATAATACAAGTGCCCTTTAAACAAAGATGTTCTGAAAACAATCAAAATGTTTTGTTGTGCTTGTCAAAAGATGAAACACAAAACATAAAAAGTTAATGATGACAAGGTAGATACATAATAATAGCACAAAATTGCAAATGATCACAGAAATGATTACAAATAACCCTACCAATGCTTCCTGAAACCACTAGAAACCCATCAGATTCCTATGCTGCTCAAACAAAACTTGAATTCTCTCTCTCTTCACTCACAGATGTACCATCAGACTAAAATCGACTTTCTAAGAATTCAGTTTCATCAGTGCATTAAAATAAAAAATCAAAATCGTGTTTTAACATAAACTAAATATTGCAAATAAAGTCATGGCAAAATCTTCATCTTGTTGGGGTTTCTAGTAAATAAAAGATTCTAGATAGAGGAAATAGAATTATATTTGGCACACTAAAATTGCATAATCACATTCATAAGCTATAGGTTATAGACCAAAAAAATCACTTCTCTAGATATTTTTTCATTTTCAGATGTGAAAAATATGCATCACTGTAATTGAAACACATCGAAATCCTATTCAATTTAAAACAAGATATTTATAATAGAATATGAAAAGTAATTTTTTGCATAAGATCTTATACTTAATATAGGTACAGAACATAAAAATGAAGTGTCATAGTTTATTGTATATATATATATATATATATATATATATATATATATATATAATGTCTGCAAGTTCACACAACCAGCATACAATTCCTAGGTAAGTAAGTTGAGCATGATCATTGTTAAGTCTAGTAGGGGTCTTTGGGCCATTGGCCCAAAATTAATAATTTTAGTAATTTTTGGGCTTATAACTGATTCAGTTTAGATTTTTACACTTTTCAAGATTGTTGATACTTTTCTTTGAGTTAATACTGATCTGTGCAACAATTTATGTTATTTTGTTGACCAAATTTTTGAAAACATGCCCCCCCCCCCCTTTTTTCAAGGCTGGGGCCAGGGTGCCCCCACTACATTACTGAACTGCACAATGCAAGAATTGAACAAGTAAGAATTCAAATAATATGGAGAAAACTTAATTTCTATTTTTGATGCAACTCAAGGCAGGCAAAGTTTGTTCTTGGATGAAAAATTTTCAGCAAATCAAAAAAAAAAAAAAAAAAAAAAAAAAAAATTCAGATAAACTTACAGACTCTAATATTTGTATTTACATATGTTTCAACTGGTTAACATTTAACATCATAAAATAAAATTTCAATAAATTAAGTATAGAAAAACAAAGTACACGTATTATGAAGCATTTGAATTGTTACAATATTTAATTTTGAATTTGTACTGTTGAATAAATTTCTGAAATAAATGTCCTGTGTACCACAGCAAGGTCCTGAGACCAGTTGTTAAGTTTCTATTACTGGTAGCTTGATGTCTAGTAAAAATTCAAAATGTTGTTGAAAACTGAAATGTTTAAATAAGACAAAGTTTTGAAGTTAATCAAAGCTTCTGTACTATCTAGCATTGGAATTGTTAACATACTTAAATCTGAAGTTGTACTGTTAAGTAAGTTCATAAAATAAATGTCCTGTACACTACACCAAGGTCCTGAGGCCAGTTATTAGGTTTCAATTAGCTTCAATTAATGTCTAGTAAAAATTGAAAATGATGTTGAAAACCAAAACATTTAATAAAGGCTTAAAGTTTTTGGAGTGAATTAAAGCTTCTTACTAACAACAATTGTATGCAGAAAAGAAATTTTAAAATTATTGCTAAATTAACAAGATACATGAAGTACTTTTCACAAAATTCAACATATTTGGTATTTCTAATTCTACATAATTGTTATCTATAGTATATCATGTATAAACATATAATGCTGATCATCATTAATTTATTTAGTACAAAATACAATTAAAGATAATTAATTAACATATATGTTACAAGAGGTTATTATAATTTAAAAAAATTATAGGTCATTATAATTAAAAAAAACAATTAACTTTTTTAAGTAATACATATTTAAGTAATGCTATAAATAGAAATTATAAAATGATAAAATATTTTTTACTAAGATTAGCACAGCAAGGTGTAAATATTGCTTTAAATAAATACATTAACAGGGTAAATTTCTTTCAAAATTTTTTCCATAGTGGTCATTCATGTCAATGTGAGATTCTCCAAAATTCCAAAATGATCTTAAAAAACAAAATTAGCCACCTTCTTAAAATGCCTTCAGCATAATCCAAATTGTGCAAACTTTGTCATAGATATCTTAAAGAAAAAAGTGCATAAATATCAGCAAAAATTGCATCAAATTTTAAAATCAAGTACTTTATATGCTATAGTTCTAAATGATATACAAAATCTAATTTCTAGTATATCCTACATATAATGAAAAAAAAAGAAACATCTACATAAATATCAAACATTTAATGCATATATAGGAAAAATAGAAATGCTACAAAAAGTCAAAGATGGCCATGTCAGTTTGAGTTATCTCCCTTTCTATACATTATCATTAAAAATTCACAAAACTAAATGTTCACAATAAAGCAATCAAGTAAATGTGTTCCAGGTTTCAAGTTTCATTGGACATCTGGAAAAAGTCATTTATGTGAAAAGTTCTTAGATGCATAGCAAAATAGAATTGCAACAGCTCATAAAGAGAATTGCTCTGGTGAGCTCATTAAACTGACACAAGTTATAAGTGTTACACAAAATGTACACAGAGGTATGATTTATCTTACCAAAATACTACAACCTATAGACAATAACTTATATAGTACATGTACCTTAAATACAATCAAAATAAACAACCAAATTGAATATACATAATAAAAAGCAACTACTGTATATGTGTATTAATTATTTAAAACACACACACACACACACAGACACACACACACTATTATACATACTGACACAAAATCAAGAAAACCAACCAAAATATTAATTTGTATATACATTTACATTATTTTTGTTCTGACTCAACTTTAACATGTAAAATAACAGCTATTTTATTCAGTAAAACCTGAGTACTGGTAGAATGAGAACCTATCTAAGCCATGACTTGTTATCAATACTGTTTGTTAAAAAAAACAGAAATCCTATCAAACAAAGCATAATTATTTCCAGAATGTGTGCAGTTTAGGCAGGGGTCTGTATCATTAATAAAAATGAAACATCCATTTTCTGTATTTCTACTATAAAGTTTTACCTATTTAAAGTATTTGATAATTATAACTTTCAGACAAGTTGTTTCCTAAATGCAGCATCATTGACCCAAGAGGTAGAGTGTAGTAGAGTAAAAGTGTTGGTCTTCTTTGTCCAAGTCAAAATTCTTTTATTTAAATTTAGATGGCCATTCTGAAATGGTGGAGGAAACCAGAGTCAAGGAAGAAAAACATATCATGAAGTAAACTCAAACTTTCTCATAAAAGAACTTGCTAAAGAGAGTGGAGTGGAGTAATGGTTTTTTACGCCCCAGTCAAGAATCTTTCACTTATTTCGAAGCGGTTAGTTCTTGGATGGTGGAGAAAACTGGAGTGCCCAGAGAAAACCACCGACCTTCGGCAAGTGAACTGACAAACTTTCTCACACTAGGATCTGTCCCGAGTGGGATTTGAACCCAGGCGGTGAGAGGCACTGTGATCCATAAGCGCGCGCTTTAGACCACTTGGCCACTGAGGCCCCACTGGCTAAATAGGGAAACTAACCTTGGTCATGAGGCCATTTGATCCCAAGAAAACTATTTTTGAAAAATTATTTTATACAGGTTTATTTTACAAAGAACAAGGCCAAGAATAAAAACCATTTTCTTAACATTACAGTATGTATTTCTTTTTATAAGGTTGTTTTGAATAAAGCTAAGAATACTGGTCACAGTATAGTTACATGCTTAAAGCTACCTCTATTCAATAACCATGTGTTCAAACAGGCAAGCTTGCTTCTATTACAGGTTCCCTTTAGTGACCTTTACAACAAACATTGGCAGTATTTAACTAATATAATTTTATATGTATGTGTCCACAATCTAATAACAAAGAAAAGATTTTGAAGGAATATTTTATGCTTCCTAAAATTTTTTTTTCATCTAAACCAGATTTATTCTAAGATGAAAAGGATTAAATAGACTTTATTCTGAATTTCGATCAATTTAAAGATTTATTGGTTTAAACTTTTAATTGCTCAGTAAAATACACTTAGTAAAATTGGCAGATACATATTTATACTGGCTGTTAAAAATTTAATGCATATGTTTAATAATCAAAAGGGGACACAGACATGATTAAATTACTAGCTTCATATTTATTACTACAAATACAACCTAACTTATAAAATAAGGCACAAGTAAAATGGAGAGTTTTCACAAGAAAACAAAATCTGGTATTTTTCTAATCAAACAAATTTTCAATCTCAAAGATGTTTAGTGCAGACATCTCCACTCTAAACAAAAAAATAGTGATAATAATTCTAATAATTTTAATATATAATAATAATAATAATAATAACAAGCAAAAATTAAAAAAGACCTAAATTCAAAATTTTACAACCTTTTAATACATCACAGAAAAAAAAAAGAAATTCTTTAAACTCTGTTAACAGTGATCGACTTGTAAATTCTACAAGTACCCAGTCTAACAGCAAATATAAATCTGAAAATAACCTACACATTGTACATGTTATATATATCATTAAGCTAAAATCTATGCTACACCCACCTAGGTATAAAAGTTTTACACACAAAGTATATATTTAAACAAACAAAAAATCACTTGGCTCTTCTTGTAGTATATTTGTAAAGGAATAGTTTTGTGAAAGAAAATATGGTCATTTAAACTCCACCAATATTAAAACATTTTGCAATAAAAGAAGTATTTTTCACAATTTTGATAAATATTTTTTGCTTAAGAGGAAAAGGAAATTTTTGTTTTAAACTCGGATCATGATTGGTCAATTTCTAATGGAATGAGGAAGAAGAGGAAAATCTTAATTAGCCACCCTGAGTACATGTAGACAATTGGCCTTATATAAGGTTCTTGCCATATAAGTGGCCTCTTGAGAGGTACTTATAATGGGGGGGGGGGGGGGGGGGTACTCTTCATAAACAATAAGGCACACAAGTTTTTCCTCATTTTTAATTTTGTGCAAAATGAAGATTAAAGAATTTAATTCTACCGGTAATTATAATTTATAAATATTTTGTACACATTACAAGGTACTGAATTACTGATGTAATCCAAACAAACAACTGATACAGCAACTTTTCATAATGCATTACAATTAACCTTGACAGTTAAACATTTCACTGAATAAGTCTGGATGCCTTCAGTTACAGATTTTATTTTCACTATGATGCTTATACATGCCTAATAAATGGGTCACTGTCCTTCTTTGAAAAAAAGCTGAGTATCTAACCAAAATTTTTCTTATACAATGAACCCTGTGAAAACTGAGTAAACTGAAAATGGGTCTATAAATGTATTCACCATTTATGAACTTTTCAAAATACTAGTAGGTATTTAAAGTTATAAGAATCTTACCAGCTTACCACAAATAAACCTTGTCTTCATGGAAAAAGCCTTCATTAACACCATATTTATACACATATTTTCTAATGCAAACACATTTATAAATCACATAAAATTTATAATTCAATTAAATCCTGAAAAAAAGTATTTTTCAAATCAAACAAAAATGAAAATATTATCCTTGGCAATGATTACCTGTACTTGAGTTTTAGAATAAATGCAAAACAGAAGAGTTTTCTCTTTTAGTGATTTAGATCATAATGGTTTTGCAAAATCATTGGACTGTTGAAAACTTTCTTACAAATATTGCATGTATAGGTACGACTTGAATTTACTTGACTTTCACTGTGGCACTGTTTAAAATGCTGCTTCAACAATGTCAAATGGCGGAATCGTTTACGACACAAGAGGCATAGATATGGTCTGGTCTTGTTAGTTTTATCTTTACGATAATGAACTGAGAAAGTTGGAATAATCTTGTCCAGTTTTTTGTTAAGCTCAGATTCTGTCATGGCTGTCTGGTTTCCCTGAAGTGCTTTAGCCATCAGATTACCTGACGTCTGCTTGCTAAAGGCTGGCCCTGGTTTTTGAATTTTCTCTTGTTTAACTTGTACTTCATTTGTTGGTATAGATTTCAGGGTTAATTTTGTTCCAGAATTACTCTGTTTCACTTGATAATGTTGTTTATACACTTGCTGTGCAGACTGACCTGATGCTGCCTGACCTTGACTTCCAACCTGCTCATTTTGGCCATAAAATTGTCCATCATATGTTTGATTATTATTTGTTCTTGAAGGACTATAAAATGGCTGTACTAGACCAAAATTTTGTAAATTGACAGCCTGGTCAAACCAATGAGAAGAAAATCGAGCTGTGTCTGGGATATGATCACTGTTACAACCTGTCAAGTGATTTTCTGCATGCTTTACCAATTGTTCTACACTGCCTGTTCTATAAAAACATAATGAACAAGCAAATGGTCGAAGTGAAAAATCATCAAAATCTGATACCAGTTTGGCATATCTGCCAGATGTAGGAGGATGCATAGCAACACCTTCCTCCAATGATTGGTTGGTTCGTTGATGTTTCCATGACAACATAGGTTTTGAATTTAACTCATCCTCATCAGCAGAATCATCTAGCGAAGCTCGTCTGTTATTTTTGCCTGTTGGTGGACCTTTTAATCCAATATGTTTTTTACGTGGTTGTGAGAACTGTTGTGGTGAAACACCAACTACTTTGTTATGTTCAGATTCACAGTGAGCTTGTAAGCTTGGAAGACTTTCAGCTTCAAAAGCACAATATGAGCACTTGTGCTTATCAACGGTCACTTCTTTCTTTGAAATTGGCTGAACATGATCTGGATGATTGTCACGAATATGGCGTTGAAGATGACCAAATGTTATAAATGGCATACGACAAACATTGCATATATGACATTCTAGATCATGCTTTTTAACATGTCGATCATATGTACTTTTGTAATTAGTTGCATATGCACAAAATGGACACTGATGTCGAGGCTTATTGTACATGCCTAAACTGTTTGAGGGAGTTGCATCCGAGGTTGAATTCTCAAGTTCCTGGATTGACATATCGAGAGCAAGTTCATAATCATCAGGATATTCAACAAACATGCCATTACCTCCATTTTTCATTTTATGTATATTGCGTAAATGATATTCCAAAACCATTTTCCTTCCAAAGGATTTATCACAGTATGGACAGGTATGTTTAGAGATTATCTCATTATCTGATCTGTCAATTGTAATTGATATTTCTGTTTCTCTATCTGGTTCTTCATATGTATATGTCTCTTTTTCACCATCATTACTTTGTGTATCCATTTCTTTCTCTGCTTCACCAGCATTGTCAGAATTTTTGGTGTCTGCTACACCTATTTGATTTCCATTCAAATTTTCAGCAGTTGTTTTTGGAGTATCTGATCCATTTTCCACATTATCATCAGATTTTTTAGTTTGATTTTCCATTTCCATTCCAGCATTGCCATTTATTTGTTCACCTGCATTCTGATTCCCTTCCACTTCAGCAGTCTCCTCCCTTAATGTAGTAATATCCATTTGATTGACAGATTCAACTCCTCCCATTCCCATGACAACTTCTACATCATTCATGTTGTGCACAGATCTTTTGTGATGAACTAGACTACCAGAGGTCATAAATGGCTTATTACAAGAGTTACAATGAAACTTTGCTACATAATGTTTCCTAACATGGCGAGTCAAGTCGGAGCTGTACATTGTACCATAAGTACAATGTGAACACTTATACTTCAAGGCATCTACACTAGGAGACTCCAACATATCTGCATGCTCTTTACGTTTGTGAAACTCAACATTACCGACAGTTTTAAATGGCATATTACATATTTCACAGTTAAACGTTGCTACAGCATGTTTTCTTACATGACGGTTTAAGTCAGATTTGTATCTTGTTTTGTAAGCACACATAGCACATTTATATCTTTTTGGAAGATTCGATCTCTTACTTCCTGATCGTGGTCCACCTCCATTTTTAACATTGAAATTTTCATCAGAGAATCCACTGTCCATCATTTCTCCAGTCATTCCTGGTAAATCATATCCGTATCCTCCATACATCATGTTAGCCGCCCCTGTTGATTTTTCAGTCAGGTACATATTTGCGCTATTTTGCTGGGCCAAACCATAAGTTGAATTGGTCGGAATTCCAGAATAAGGCATATTCATGTTTAAATCCCCATTTTTACTGTAGTTGTTTGCATCCACATTGTAAGCCATGTGTAACGAAGGCGAGCCATTCATAGAGTGTGATCCTGTTGTATTTTGAATGCCTTGGTATATGTTCTTGTCAGTTGTATGGTTCTCTCTGGTTATCGGTGTTGAAGCAGATTGTGCCAGGTTAAGTGGTTGTTCTGGTTCATTGTTAGAATAATGGCTTGGGCTAAGAGGTTCCACTTTGATTTGCACAAGTGGCACAGGAGATATGTCAGTGGTGTTTTCCATTTAAGCTGGATCCACCTGAAATCAACAATTTATTACAATAAAGTAAAGACAGTAAAACTCAAATACTATAGATTATAGAATCATGAGACCTAATGTATTATATAGAATCATGAGACCTAATGTATGATATAGAATCATGAGACCTAATGTATTATATAGAATCATGAGACCTAATGTATTATATAGAATCATGAGACCTAATGTATTATATTGAATCATGAGACCTAATGTATTATATAGAATCATGAGACCTAATGTATTATCAGAAACCCCAGCCTTAGTGGTTTTTTACCGTATGCCTTGGCTCAAGCAGAGCAAAATTTATTGTTTGGCTTGTGCAAAAGGTATTTGTATCTTACCAAATTTGAAATATGTCTTGTCCTTAATCTAGGACAAAACAATCTTCAGGTACCCTCAGTGGCTAAATGTCCAACTCCAAAGTAGGAGGTTGTGGTTTGAACCCCAGTTGGATCATACATAATTACACTTTAAAACTAGAGATACTGCTTCCTTTGGCTGCAGGTGCTTGGCATTAGGAGGATAGAGTATTAACTGGTTCATCCAGGGCCAGGATAATATGACCCGTGAAATGATATGCTTGTCTGAGGCATACTGACACAGTGAGCTAGCACTTTAACAAAAAGTGATAGTGCACTAGTATAGAGCAGGCCATATTACACTCCTTCACATCTCAGACATAAACAAACTCATTTTTACCTAGATTTTTAAAAAAGTAATTTGATTTTTATATATGATTTTATAACTCTCAATTTCAGAAACTTGATCTTAGATTAATCTGTAGAGATTAATAAAATTGCTCTCATCGGAAATAGCTGAAAAAAATATGCTGATGTGACATTAAACAACATTACAAAAACACGTCTGTTAGTCCTTCTGTCCATAAAAAGTTGGTATATGTATTAAGATTTTTTACTTATCATTCTGTGACCTTAAAAAGAGATGAATTCAGCTACCTTACCAGATTGTAAATGTCTTCATGAGCTGATGCAACAAAAGAATTTTCAAACTTTTGTATCTTTGTCTCGTGTTTTAGTAGATATTTAACATATTTTACTAGTTTAAGTCACTTTTTATTAATCTAAATTGATAGTTTCAAGCTATAGTGTCATACATAATATAGTCTCTGATCCTAACACAATTTATGTCTAGTAGCTGTTTGTGGGCACAAAACACCAGGCAAAAAGAGTGTTAGGGTCAGGGGAAATTTGGACTATTCAAAATACTCAGATGAATGTCAAGTTGACCAGCTTCATAAACTTTTAGGGGCTTGAAATCATTCCTTTCAAGATATAAAGTCATTGATTTAATTTTCTAGAATTTTTTAAGTTGAAATGTCACCACATGATGTAAGTAACAGCTTGACCCAGAGTCTAAATGAACTCAAAAGCTCTTGTACAAGTAATCTAGAATTTTTTTTTAATTACTTACTTTAGAAAAACTAAATCTTCTTACAGTTTATATGTAATCTTAGTAAGTAGAAATTTTTATAAGAAAATTTTAACTCTAAACTAATTGATTTATTATTATTATTATTATTATGTTAGTTTTGTTCGGTTCATACACAACACACACACACACATACACACAGAGTACACTTGTATTCAGTTCAGTCCAAAACACATATTCCTTTCTACCCTATTTTACAAAATGGGATGTTCGATCTAAAATTAGTTCTAAGCAGCTTACATTTCTACTGCAGACTTGACTAGGTCAATTCTATTTCATATACACTAAAAGCTACACATGGCCGTCTGCTCGATAGAGTCGGTGCGTGTTACCTATCACCACACATATATATAGGCGTATATAAACATATCAAATCGCCACACCAACTTTTATGTAACAAAAGAAAAATAAACCCATACTTTGTATATACAATAGAAAAACACAACTTAAAAAGCTAATTATAGTGTATACTTTACTTGTATACAAAAAGTTACTAAAAAGTTTACAAATTAATTCGATACATAATAAGTTTGCGAATATCGTCTGCTGGCACTCCATTGGTCAGGATGACATCCGTTCATACTACAACAAATAATTACCGTATGGTTGGCTTATTATAGCTTTACAAAACAAATAAAAAGTCTCATATAAGTTGAACTAGTTACAAAAGCAAAAGTAATAATATTAACTTAAACAACTAAGAAATTATTTACACTTACCAAAGGTGTTATTTTTAAACTCTCGCAAACTTTCTTATATACTCAGATAAGCTAGAAAGTCCTATATCAACTTGTGTGAGAAAGAACGTTTCAGCCTATAAAATGTCTGTCTGCTAGGCAGCTACCAGTCGGTATGTGTGTGTACGTGGTTAACAGCTTGGCATGGGATCAAGTCATGCTGTTTCGTATTCTCTCGGTGATTGGGCCTTGGGCTGTATTCTGATATCTTATATCGTCTGCTTTGACATAAACGATTGGCTTTTCTTAAGCCTTTGATCAGAACCGATAGTGATCGGCTGTCAGGCATATCAACGCAGTAATTATAATCTATACTTTTAAGAAGCTTTTTATTATTATTATTTTTATTCATGTTTTACTATTTAAGCTTTTTATTCATAACCCTAGAACGGACCTGTCCTGATTTGGATTTCGGTTTAACCCCGGGACTGGTTAACTCAATAAGCATCATGGCGTAAGTTACAGAAACTGGTTTCTCTAGATTCAGCAATTTTTCCAACTTTATAGGATAATAGTGTAAAATCGATGCCTCTTCGCTGCTTCTACAGGAAATATTGATTTTTGAAATCCTAAGCCAGTTGGTCGAAAATCGGCTTTATAGCTGCTTAAGTTGCCGGTTGTTATAGCTTTCATTACTTCTAAATATAGTTAGTTTTATTTGGTCCACGGAAAGGAGGAATTGATTTTATTTTGATGAAAATAAGTTACACTTCAACAGGTCAAAGAGGTCAAAAACATATTAAATGGCATGGGTGAGGTCAGAAACCCAACCTACCAATTGAAAAAAAAAAAAAAAAAAAAAAAAAAAAAAAAAAGAATTTAAACTATGCTTAATTTCTTTCTTTTTATTTAGTATTGCCGTCAATTTATTAATTAATAAACAAAAAGATAAATAAGTAAATGATTAAATAAATATTGAACATAATAGTTTAACATTTATAAATCCGTGACATTGTTAGAGGCACAACTCCTAGTTTTGCATTTTATGATGGATGGGCTTATGCTTTCTAAAAATAATATATGATAATCTTCTCTATAATTCTCTTTTAATTCAACTGAAAAAATATGCACTTGGCGAATGCCAACGCAACCAAAAGCACTTCAAAACTAGTTAGCTTTAACTTGACAGAATATCGCTGTTTTGGGTTATATTTCAGCACATTACTTTCCGCTGTTTACCTCCGAACACTTTTTATGTCACAACGGTATTATAATAACTATACAATTTCTCTTCCTGCTTCCGTCGTCGGTCGGTACACCTGTTAGATAAGTTATATTATTAAAAATACAACTGCTTTTTAAATCATTGACTGACGAAGTTTTCCTAGAAACAACAGCATAGGATGGATATTAGGTGCCGCCTTTTAAAATTAAAAAAATTATATTGTACTTTTTCTCTAATTTACTTAAACAATTCTATTTCTCAATACCAGAGAAAACTATCACGAGAAAAAATGTTTGATCCAACATTTTAGTCTCTTGTTTTATTGGAGATGTTCATCAAGGCGGTTGTAGTCTTATCCAGCTACTGAGACAAATATTTGATAAACACACGCTACTATCAGGTCGCTAAATTTCCATCTCCTGACACCATTTGAAGGCCTGACATATACTAATTCTAGCCATCGTCACTATGATTACATTAAAAATAGTCGCAAAGAATTTTTGACAATCCCTGTTATATTTTGTAACACTTTGCACAAAAAAATGTTTATATACAAAACAAATAAGTGTTGGTGTCGCATCAAATAAATAAATAAATAAATAAATAAATAAATAAATAAATAAATAAATAAATAAATAAATAAATAAATAAATGAATGAATGAATGAATGAATGAATGAAAGAATAGACCAGCCTGGTTCCGCAACGGTGTATCTAGTGATGTCAACTGAAGTTTAAATGTAAGTTCTTGGAATGATGATTTCTTTTTAAGCGACAACTATTTTATAACTGAAACTGAAAGGAAGTAAATATAGATATTTACAGACCGTGGATGAAGCTTTTATTTCTCATCTTTTATAAACATTACTCAACACCTTGATTACGTCTAACGGATCTATTTTTGTCGAAATGTTTTCTTTAAAGAAAATCAATCAATTAATATCGAACAATAAACAAATGTACAACCTAATGGTTTTAATCCACTTCCGGTTATCTGTCAAGGGAAGGATTGACGAAAGCGACAAAAGAAGTATGGCGATTGTTGATAATGACAAATAAATGTGAAATGATGAACAAGAAATTGATGACGTTTTCCTTGTAAAAATGATAAAATTGTCATTACAAAGATAAGAAAACAAAAGAGGTAAGAGTTTTGGTTTGAAAAAGAACCGAGTCTTTTACATTTTACAGAAGACATTATTTCATTGAAATAAATTTATGTCATTCACAGGCATCCCCACCAAAATCACTGATCAACTAGACTCGTTTTAAAATTGTCATTGGCATCTCTCTCTCTCTCTCTCTCTCTCTCTCTCTCTCTCTCTCTCTCTCTCTCTCTCTCTCTCTCTCAAATTATTTAAATAAAATACGTTAAAGAAAGATTCTAAGAATTTTATATTATTAAAAAAGAATAATTTGAACATTTTTTTATAAAATGAAAAAAAATCCAATTTTGTTATATTAACTAACACATTAGTTACTGGTTAACAAACACAATCATCTGTTAATGAACCAACAGGTTAATTAGATCTGATATAATACAGATATTTAGACCTAAATAATTATGATAGTAATCATAATAATGTTGTATGTGTGACTGGCTTGACTTGTCTAGTGGCTGATGACCACATTGTTAGTGTGTCACATTAGTATTGAGAAGGACCTGGGTTCGAATCCTGGTCTTCATAACTTGTATTTCCCATTTCCTTATGTAATTGACATATAAATTATAGTACTATTTGACAGTATACCTGTGACAAGAAATTTTTCAAATCTTTGATATTGGAAAAAAGCCTAAGGATTCTGTGTAAAAAAAAAGTAGTCAACATATTAAAAAATTTGTACCATTTTATTTTAAAATGTCAATATCGGGTAAAAGAAAAAAATAAATGAAAAGAGACAAAATTAGATTTATTCAGAAATCAAACAGGACTAAAAAAGATGGATCATGGGCATGATTGACCCATATACAGTATTTTGGGGGACAGTATTATTATTTTGGAGCCAATGGGGCAATCTTGGTCCCATTCTGGATTGAACTAAAAGGTCCGAACATCAATACAACTGAACATAATAATATCTCAGTATTGAAGTTTTTTAACAAAGTAATTTGATTTTATAATTTGGTTTAGTGTTTGATATTTTTTGCAAGCAATTTAAAATTACAGGTATTTCATGTAACATGATATGAAAAAAATATATATATTACTAAACTTATCTACAGACTGCTTGTAATTATTTAGTTTTAAGATAAAACTACAGACTGCTAGTAATTATTTAGTTTTCAGATAAAACTAAAGACTGCTAGTAATTATTTAGTTTTAAGATAAAACTAAAGACTGCTAGTAATTATTTAGTTTTAAGATAAAACTAAAGACTGCTAGTAATTATTTAGTTTAAAGATAAAACTAAAGACTGCTTGAATTATTTAGTTTTAAGATAAAACTAAAGACTGCTAGTAATTATTTAGTTTTCAGATAAAACTAAAGACTGCTAGTAATTATTTAGTTTTAAGATAAAACTAAAGACTGCTTGTAATTATTTAGTTTTCAGATAAAACTAAAGACTGCTTGTAATTATTTAGTTTTAAGATAAAACTACAGACTGCTAGTAATTATTTAGTTTTAAGATAAAACTAAAGACTGCTAGTAATTATTTAGTTTTCAGATAAAACTAAAGACTGCTTGTAATTATTTAGTTTTAAGATAAAACTACAGACTGCTAGTAATTATTTAGTTTTCAGATAAAACTAAAGACTGCTAGTAATTATTTAGTTTTAAGATAAAACTAAAGACTGCTAGTAATTATTTAGTTTTAAGATAAAACTACAGACTGCTAGTAATTATTTAGTTTAAAGATAAAACTAAAGACTGCTAGTAATTATTTAATTTTAAGATACTTTAAATGAATATGTTTGTAGTTTGTTATTTATATAAAAATAGTAACAACTGTGAACTGTTCATCATTTACTACAAATAGAAACTAATGTTGTTGGTGTTGATAAAAAATGTTTCCACAATTTTATTAAGATAGTATAATTTTATAGCAGTATATTGATAATAGTAGCTATATTTTAGCCTTGGTAGCTTTTTACCAATTTTATTTAGATAATATAATTTTATATTCATAATAGCAGATTCTAGCCTTGGTACCATTAAAAATGAAACAAGCAACAGACTTATGAAACTATAGATAAGCTCATACTTTTTTAAGTTTACTCTCTTTTATGTTTTAGTGTTAATTAATTCAGCAGTAAGACACTAAATTCATTACCCACAGTTAAATTATAATAATGGTGTTTGGGATGAAATTGAGAGAAAACAGATAGGAAAATTGGTAAAAATTGAATATTTGGGTTGTTTGAAAAACTGACATATCAATAAGCAAGATTGAAAAAAATAGGGATTGTAATAATGAGATTTTACTTTATTTATAGAACGTTAGTATACACTTTCAGATTTCAATATATATGTATAGTATTTGTCAGATTAGTCACAGTGTTATCATTATTGATCCAGCTAGTTCTGTAGCATTCTTTGAGACTTAGTACCTGTATGATATATTAATGTGTGTATAAACAACAATATTGTCAAGAGTGTAGATAAAATGAACATTTACAAGTCAAGACTAATTAAGGGTTACTGTTAATTAAGAGTTTTAATGACTTGTTTTGTCCTAAGGCATTTATATATATATATATATATATATATATATATATATATATATATATATATATATATATATATATATATATAATATAATATGTCAAGTCACATTACATTACACAGATTAAAGTTACTGATAACAAGAATGTATTGTGTGTATACACATATATGTGACTAAATATACTGGTATATATATAAATATATATATTTAATATATATACATATATATATATATATATATATATATATATATATATATATATATATATATATATTAGATAGATGGCATTAAATTATTACTTAAAAAATTCTAGTTGTGGGATATACCACAATGAATTCCTGGTTTTTGCCACTTTGATTATAGTTCATAATGCTTTGTAGACTTGTGCCTTGATTTCACTAAAATGTACATTTCAAGTTAAATATTTCACTTAAAGTGTATTTTTTTTCTTAACTGTATATGCCTCTCATGAAAAATGTAATACTTAGTTCCATGATAAAACCTATGTTTACATTGAAATTCACAGGAAACCTATTGCAAGTTTGATCTACCAAAGATCTTATTTTAGAACATTGATCATGTTTGATGGCCAATAGAAGCCAGGCACTTTTGAGTCATTTATACTTTAATTGTGTACCATGTTACACTTTTGTACACTGTTTGTCTACAACCATTTTTTAATCTGAGTCTGGTCGATTCAAATACTTTGTGTTTACAGCCATTTTTCAATCTGAATCTGGTCGATTCAAATACTTTGAGTCAGTTTGTCCCAGTTGGCTCTTGTTCTTTTCTTTGCAGAATGTGTTATCATTCTCGCACGAACACTTTATTTGCTGATGCAATTGTTTACATACATGGACTTTTATGCATGCTTCAAGCTGATAAATTACAATGTCAGTTCATGTGCCAGAGTTCAGTGGTTTTCTCTGGCCACTCCAGTTTCTACCACCATCCCTGAGCTGAATGAAAGAAATGAAAGATTCTTGAATTGGTCATAAAACTCCATTCATCCAGTCAATCCCATCCAAAATGTTTTTGATTCCATATGCCAGAATCCTATTAGAACACCTTGGTGAGCTAGTCAGATAACTTTACAAAATATTTGCTTTTTTTTTGCTTTTCCACTACCTTGATTCCAACTCCTGACCTCCCCCCCTTGAGAAATAATCTTAACCACATTTACTGAGCAGAATTGTTAATAAACTGTCTTTGGGGCTCACATAGTTCATTAATTCACCAGTAAGTCTACTGTAGATACATTTTGTTGTGATCCCTTCATTACATTACCCAGCACAAACATGTAAGATAATTACATAGACTGACAGACTCGCCTCAGGTCATAACTTATATCTTATGGTCATTTTGTCTTTTATGGGTTTAAATGGTCAGATATTATCAGATATGTATGTACATGTCTGGGGAGAGGGGGAGGGGAATAGATGTCTGACCAATATACATGTACCGTATATTGTAATAATCTGATGGATTAACTATTATCTGTGGAGTATAGTGATGTTGCCAATTTAAGCGGTCATCTGCGGATTCTTCTTACCATATGTGTGTAACATTATCATAATATAATGGATTATAGGAAGTTTCTGTGTATGAGATTTTTTAGTATTGTTTTTTAAAAAATAGGTTTGCTTATTGACATTATATACAGGGGAAAATATATATATATTCACATTCATAAAAAAGAAGAATTTAAATTTTTTTGCCCGTTTTGTAAATCCATGGTCCATTTTCAGTGTATTTTAACTATCATAATTTTTTATTATTGTGGAATGTTTTGGGAGAATTTGCTTTTAAGTTGTGTTTTTGGAAAAAAAATGCATAGATTTTCTATTTTTCAGTATACAACAGCGACATTCAAAACGGTTTTAAATGTTGCTGACTGCACATTCTTTATAAAGCAAATATAGAAATACTAATAAGGTTATTTCGGTAGGGGAAAAAAAATCTTTTAATAAGGAATTTTAAAATTGATTTACTGATATTCCTCCATCTAATTATTATTCACAATTAAAATGTGAAAAAAAATTGCATTTGTCATGTGGCAGATCTGTTTTGATCTATAAATTACGGTATAATTTGTTTGCATTTATGTTTTATTTGAATATGTGATACATTTATGAAATATTGCTGAAAAATTTAAAGAATTTTGAATTAAGTAGAAGTTTTTCATATTTGTTATGCTAAAGGAAAAAGGCAGTTAATTACTGAGTACATGTAGTACTATATATAAGTATTTTACAGTATTGTATAATAATACTAGAAGGATGTTACTGGTATATTCAGTGATTTTACATTTTACTTCTGGTATACAATGCACTTACCACACACTACTCATAATTCTACATCAGGGTGTTAGTCATATGTTGTGTGTGTGTGTTTTCCAGCATTAGACTGATAACCATTGTATCTATGTACATGTTTCGAAAGGTAAGTTTCCATTATGGAAGTTTTAGGTAAATTGGCATTTAAATAGAGAAAAGAAATATTCTGTTCTTATTATAATTTTGTACAAAATTCACAAGTTATATGCCATTGTTTTGTTCTATTATTTAAAGTATTGTGCCAATAATGTTAGTGTTCTTGAATGAAGTAATATATAACTTTAATTGTCTCTTTGCAAGAATATGTAAAATTTGCAGTTGTCAGTGTTGGAAAATTTGCAGTGTTGGTGTTTGATTAATTATCACAAAAGATTTAACCTTTTTTCCTGAAATAGACAGTTATTTGAAAAGTGTGAATAGCACGCTGTTGTCATTGCTGGCATCTTCATTGCTGCAGCTTTATTGTCAGATGGTCCTTAGTATTGTATTGCAAACATTTTTTTTGAATACAGTTATCTGAACACGAACGAGATACTTGTACCGGTGCTTTGTTTGTCGTTGCTATTTGTTGTTTGTCTTTGCTATGTGTTGTTTGTCATTGCTATTTGTTGTTTGTCTTTGCTATGTGTTGTTTGTCATTGCTATGTGTTGTTTGTCGTTGCTATGTGTTATTTTCGGGGGCATTTGTTGTTTGTCATTGCTATTTGTTGTTTGTCGTTGCTATTTGTTTTTGTCATTGCTATGTGTTGTTTGTCTGTGCTATGTGTTGTTTGTCGTTGTTATGTGTTGTTTGTCATTGCTATGTGTTGTTTGTCGTTGCTATTTGTTGTTTGTCGTTGCTATTTGTTGTTTGTCATTGCTATGTGTTGGTTGTCGTTGCTGTGTGTTGTTTGTCGTTGTTATGTGTTGTTTGTCGTTGCTATGTGTCGTTTGTCGTTGTTATGTGTCACTGTGTACCCGTAATTGATGTTTGTGTACATGAATTCATTCTTTTACCATGAAATCAATTACATGTGTATTTGTAGAATAATAAAAATACCCTTTACATTGTATTGTCAAAACATTAGGGTTTACATACATGTAGAATTATTGTTTTGTTTGATATATTGGTGATATTTACATAGTGTATATAATGTTAAAAATGTGAATAATCATCCATCTTCATATGTTGTGAAAATTTAACTAAAGAATTACAGAAGGCAATGTAACAATATTTAGCCTTGATTGTCATATCAGACATATTTTTTTATGTTCATATTTTATCTACACACAGATGTAGTAGTGCTAGTCTCTAACATAATGTATCTTAAAAATCACCACGTTCTTGGTGTCTTATTAGCAGCACTGTTCTAAAAAATTGTTTTATCGTACATGTATTCAAGAAATAGAACAATCTTTGTAAGAACCAGTATATGTGTATTGTATAAACGGGCGTCACCCTGGACATTATTTATTTAAGATATTCCTCTTGAAATTTATGTGTTACTTTCTTTATCACACTGACTCACAGAGTGTTATTTGTTTGGTATTTAGACATCACCAGCTGACTGATGTGCACAAATGCAAAGATTACTGATTACTTCAAGGAAAATTTTATATGGTGTAATAGGAATGATTAGAGTATTAAGCCAACAGTTTATTCACTTTATAAATTCTAATAAAAACTGGGTTATAAATATATCTTTGTGTCATAGGTAAGACTTCCTTTTGTACCCCCCCCCCAACCATTAAATTCAATGTAAAATTTTTGAAAAATTATTTTTACAGAAATGTTCAAAATGGCATGAATTCATTATTTTATATCATTTTAGTTGAAACTAATATTGGAGGGTGCAAAAGGAAGTCTTTCCGTGTCATATTATAAAATCTTTGTTATATAGTTCTAAATCTTGATATTTGAAAGTCATTGACATGGGATTTTCAGTTTGGAGCTTTTCAATGCCTTACAAAGTAGATTAAGGGTCATAGGTCAAGGCCATTTGTGCTTTTTTATGACTGACCTTAATTGTGCATGATTTATAGCGTTTTAACCATACAACTGGACACTATTTTGGTCATTATGTTATCTTAAGCTTAACAATGTACGAAGTCACAAGTTCTTTGAGGCAATAAAGGGGGGGGGGGGGGGGGGGGGGGGGGGGGGGTTGTGGGAAAAAAAAAAGAAAAACACAGAAACAATATAGTTAAAAAGATTTATTTGATAAAATTTCTTCCTTTTTTCAGAACATTTGACCTAGGTTTGGAGGAAATCTTTTGTTATGTTTTTAACTCACTAATTAGTACATCTAATAAATATCTTTAAACATCTTTTGTTATTTTCAGAATGAGTTTTCCAAGGAAAAAATGAGATAATTATAATGACTTTAGTTTTGTAAAAAAGTGGATAATTTTAAAACACAGATAGGATGGTGACACATGCCAAGTTACAATATTACCGACATACTATGGACATGGTGTGTATGGACCGGACTTCTAGGGTGTCGCTGGCACCGCTATAACAGTCAACTCAGGATAGTAGAAAGGTAATTATACATATACACAATAATGTGTCGTATTGTAAAGACTTCTAGGTGTCACTGGCACCACTATAAACAGTCAAGTTAGGACAGTAGAAAAATAAATTTGCATGTACATGTGTGTTAGATGTACATGTTATGGAGACTTGCCTTTTGATTGGACACTGACATTTCTGCCATTACCCTTTCATTTAGCAGCTAGGTTCACTGGAGCTATGTGAGACTATGTCTTACTCAAGGACATACCATATTGTTTATATTCCACAATATTTGTTTCTATAATCTCCACTAAATTACTTCATGTTACTGAAGCTCTACTGTGAAAAAATACAATGTTGGATTGGGTCAAATACAGGACCACCCATACAATAGTTGTGTTCTCTTCCAGCTGATCTAGCAAAAAATTAACTGTACAGATAGAAATACAAATACAACACAAACTAGCATAAAAACAAGTTAGTCTGGTGTCAAATGTCACTGGGACCACACATACAATAGTTGTGTGCTCTACCAGCTGATCTAGACAGACTTTTACAAAATGTTCCACAAATGCAACACAAACTAGCATTAAATCAAGCTCAGTTAGGGTCAAATACGGATCTCTCATACAATAGTTGTATATCTACCAGCTGATCTAGACAGACTTTTACAAAATGTTCCACAAATGCAACACAAACTAGCATTACAAGCTCAGTTGGGTCAAATACGGATCTCTCATACAATAGTTGTGTCTCTACCAGCTGATCTAGACAGACTTTTACAAAATGTTCCACAAATGAAACACAATCTAGCATTAAATCAAGCTCAGTTTGGGTCAAATATGGGATCTCCCATACAGTAGTTGTATGATCTACCACTGTTCTAAAAATAAAAATAAACTAGCATTAAAACAAGTTTAGAATTTTTTTGATCAATAAATCAGTTAATGATGACAATTTTATTTTTCTTTTGATATTACTTCTTTATCCTGACAAAGGCTTCAGTTATTGACATACAGCCAGATATCTGTATAGAGGAGGGTAATTGTCATTCCATTGTCATTGATCTAGCTCTGACATAGTACTAATCCCACCCATCAGTGTACAGACATATTGAATAAAAAAGTAAATTAATCTCTATAGATTGAAGAGTACATCTCTGATCAGGACAATCCTTAAAATGAATTTAATCTAGTGATTTGATGGTTGGTTTGAAAAGTTTTGTGATAGATCTATCTGAATACTATAAATTTACCGATATCATATTTTTTGTAGCTTACTCTATACATGAATCATACAAATTGTGATGCAACTATTTTTAAAGATCTTTATTGGATATTGCTAGAATCTGTATCTGTCTAATCCCTGACATCAGTTACACATAATTTAATTTGATCATTTGATGTTGGTTTGAAAAGTTATTGATTATAATCTCTTTTAAGGTTATAGAATGTAATCTCTCAACTGTTTTATAATTTGACAAAATTTGTGTAAAATTGATTCTTGTCTACATTTGGTAAATATTGTAAACCTTTTTAGGTTGGAATGTTTTATTTTGCTAGCTCACCATGAAATATTGCCTATATTCTGTAAATATTGTTAATTTTTGGGTTGGAATGTTTTACTGTGCTAGCTCATCATGAGATATAGCTTCTTTCTGGGATAGGTACATTATTATTCTTTGTAAATTTTAGGTAGGCTAGGCTATAAAAAGGATCCCTGTAAGGGACCGTTAAAGTTGTCTGATTAAAAATTTGACCTTTTTACACAGGTTATAACATAGCATAATATGTGGACTTTATGGACAGGGACTTTATACAGTGGTTTT